>SJYO01016970.1:33769780-33952810 GCA_006410555.1 Capra ibex | reverse complement strand
CCTCGACTGACACCGAGTCTAGTACTTGAGGAATAACGGTTTAAGTCTGAATTTAACTTCTTTCATCCCTTTTGGCGATCTGGTAAGTCCATACTGGATTTAGTTTAGGGAATACTAATATGTCCCCTTCACTCTTTATCTAAATTCCCTGATCTAGTCTATGTATCTCACGGACTACTTGATGCCTTACTCCAAGCACTGTAACATCTCCTCTGTTTCTAGTTCTGGTAGGGGTACCTTTTCTTTACGTTTTTTCGTTTTACCGACAGACCCTCCGGAATGTTTATCGACACTTGTCTTCTCTCCACTTTTCGTTTCCTTTTTTCCTTTCTATATTCGTAGACTTACGTCTCAAGGTTTCTTATCGTTCTTCTCGATTCTTTCGGAAGTCGTTAGTTACGTTTCTTTATCTCCTTTTGTTGTCTTACCCTTTCTGATCTCTGGAGAAATTCTTTTAATCTCTATGGTTCCCGTGTAACGTACGTTTCTACCCGAGTTATTACCTGTCTTTACCATACCTGGATTGACTTTGTCTTCTATAATTCTTCTCCACCGTTCTTATGTGTCTTCTTGACATGTTTTTTCTAGAAATACTGGGTCTATTAGTACTACCACACTAGTGAGTAGATCTCGGTCTGTAGGACCTTACACTTCAGTCCACCCGGAATCTTTCGTAGTGATGCTTGTTTCGATCACCTCCACTACCTTAAGGTCAACTCGATAAAGTTTAGGACTTTCTACTACGACACTTTCACGACGTGAGTTATACGGTCGTTTAAACCTTTTGAGTTGTCACCGGTGTTCTGACCTTTTCCAGTCAAAAGTAAGGTTAGGGTTTTTTTCCGTTACGGTTTCTTACGAGTTCTGATGAAGTGTTAACGTGAGTAGAGTGTACGATCATTTCATTACGAGTTTTAAGAGGTTCGGTCCGAAGTCGTTATGTACTTGGCACTTGAAGGACTACAAAGTCGACCTATATCTTTTCTGTCTCCTTGGTCTCTAGTTTAACGGTTGTAGACGACCTAGTAACTTTTTCGTTCTCTCAAGGTCTTTTTGTAGATAAAGACGAAATAACTGATACGGTTTCGGAAACTGACACACCTAGTGTTATTTGACACCTTTTAAGACTTTGTCTACCCTTATGGTCTGGTGGACTGGACGGAGAACTCTTTGGATATACGTCCAGTCCTTCGTTATCAATCTTGATCTGTACCTTGTTGTCTGACCAAGGTTTATCCTTTTCCTCATGTAGTTCCGAGATATAACAGTGGGACGAATAAATTGAATATACGTCTCATGTAGTACTCTTTGCGACCTGACCTTCTTCATGTTCGACCTTAGTTCTATCACCCTCTTTATAGTTATTGGAGTGTATACGTCTACTGTGGTGGGAATACCGTCTTTCACTTCTCCTCGATTTTTCGGAGAACTACTTTCACTTTCTCCTCTCACTTTTTCGACCGAATTTCGAGTTGTAAGTCTTTTGCTTCTAGTACCGTAGACCAGGGTAGTGAAGTACTCTTTGTCTACCCCCTTGTCACCTTTGTCACAGTCTGAAATAAAACCCCCCGAGGTTTTAGTGACGTCTACCACTGACGCGGTACTTTAATTCTGTGTGAATGAGGAACCTCCTTTTCAATACTGGTTGGATCTATCGTATAAGTTTTCGTCTCTGTAATGAAAAGGCTGATTCCGGGCAGATCAGTTCCGATACCAAAAAGGACACCAGTACATACCTACACTCTCAACCTGACACTTCTTTCAACTCGTGGTTTCTTAACTACGAAAACTTGACACCATAACCTCTTCTGAGAACTCTCAGGGAACCTGACGTTCCTCTAGGTTGGTCAGGTAAGATTTCCTCTAGTTGGGACCCTAAAGAAACCTTCCTTACTACGATTTCGGTCTTGAGGTCATGAAACCGGTGGAGTACGTTTCTCAACTGAGTAACCTTTTCTGAGACTACGACCCTCCCTAACCCCCGTCCTCCTCTTCCCCTACTGTCTCCCACTCTACCGACCTACCGTAGTGACTGAGCTACCTGTACTTAGACTCACTTGAGGCCCTCAACCACTGCCTGTCCCTCCGGACCGCACGACGCTAAGTACCCCAGTGTTTCTCAACCTGTGCTGACTCGCTGACTTCACTTATACTTCTCAAACTCGGGTCACCATCTTTCTACTGTTATTTTCGTCTTCCGAGACCTTTCTCTCTCACACAATGTCGTCCGTCCATCGATCCACACTCGTCTCTTTGACCCGGACCCCAACACGTCCCCCGTCCCCGGTCCACCGTCCTTTAGTGGGAAGAACATTTGTCACCCCCAGGTATCCGTCTGTCTCCTTTCGACCTTGGAAGTCTGACTGTCCTTTGATCCACTATTCCCAGACTCATCGTCTGTTTCTTTCCACCTTTTTACACCTTTAGAAACAGAAAACGAGTGTCCAGAGAGTATATTCTTCTCGAGTAGAACGTCTCGTCGATACTGTGAAGACTTGATTTGATTTATTCCTGTTTTTAAGGAGGAGGGAAGTCTTTTTACCTCGACTCTACTTTTAGTCCCTCCTACTGAGGGTCACTTATAAGACGGGGAAGTAAACGCACGAGGAGTTTTGGACGAACGGTCTCTTTACGTTACGTCTTCGAGGAGTGGAAGGACGGACGAGTTAAAAACTCTCGTATAGAAACGAATCTATACGAAAGCGAAATGAAGGAATCTGAAGGAACCACCGAATCTGCCATTTTCGTAGACAGATGTTTCGTCCTGTGGACCCAAGCTCGGGACCCAACCCTTCTAGAGGACCTCTTCCTTTACCGCTAGGTGAGGTCGTGATAACGGACCTTTTAGGGTACTTGTCTCCTCGGACCATCCGATGTCAGATACCCCAGCGTTTCTCAGCCTGTGTTGACTCGTTGAAGTGAAAGTGAAGGTGAAATGAAAGAATTGGAGAGACGAAACAGAAACTTAAGAAGGGAGTATCGAGTCAACCATTTTTTTTTTTTTTTTTTAAGGTGGTCTTTACTCCATCTGGGTCCAAACTAAGGACCCAGTCCTTATAAGGTACCTCTTCCCTATGCGATGGGTAAAGTCATAAGAACCCGAAAGGACCACAAAGTCAACCATTTCTTAGGTAGACGTTACGTCTTCTGGACCGAAACTAAGGACCCAACCTTTCTAGGGAACTTCTTCCCTTTTCGATACCGTGAGATGAGGTCATGAGAACGGACCTTTTAGGGTACCTGTCTCCTCGGACCATCCGACATCAGGTACGCCAGCGATTCTGAGCCTGTGCTGACTCGCTGAAGTGAAAGTGAAAAGTGAAAGTACGTAACCTCTTCCTTTACCGTTGGGTGAGGACACAAGAACGGACCTCTTAGGGTCCCTGCCCCTTCGGACCACCCGACGGCAGATACCCCAGCGTGTCTCAGCCTGTGCTGACTTCACTGTGTCGTCGTCGGTCACCCTGGATTGTCTTCGTCTTCTATAATTCTTCTCCACGGTTCTTATACGTCTTCTTGATATGTTTTTTACTAGAAGTACTGAGTCTTTTAGTGTCACCACACTAGTGGTTGGATCTCGACCCATAGGACCTTACACTTCAGTTTACCCGGAATCCTTCGTAGTGATGTTTCGATCACCTCCACTACCTAAAGGTCAACTCGGTAAAGTTTAGTATTTTCTACTACAACACTTTCACGATGTGAGTTATACGGTGTCCTAACCTTTTCCAGTCAAAAGTAAGGTTAGGGATTCTTTCTGTTACGGTTTCTTACGAGTTTGATGACGTGTTAACGTGAGTAGAGTGTACGATCATTTCATTACAAGTTTTAAGAGGTTCGGTCCGAAGTTGTTATGTACTTTGTACTTGAAGGTGTACAAGTCCGACCTAAATCTTTTCCTTCTCCTTGGTCTCTAGTTTAACGGGTGTAGGTGACCTAGTAACTTTTTGGTTCTCTCAAGGTCTTCTTGTAGATAAAGACGAAATAACTGATACGGTTTCGGAAACTGACACACCTGGTGTTATGTGAGATCTTTTAAGACTTTCTCTACCCTTATGACCCGGTGAAGTGGACTGAGAACTCTTTAGACATACGTCCAGTCTTTCGTTGTAATATTGACCTGTACCTTGTTGTCTGACCAAGGTTTATCCTTCTCATACAGTTCTGACATATAACGGTGGGACGAATAAATTGAATATACGTGTTATGTAGTACTCTTTGTGATCCGACCTATTTCATGTTCGACCTTAGTTCTAAAGGTCCTCTTTATAGTTACTGGAGTCTATACGTCGACTGTGGTGGGAATCTCGTCTTTCACTTCTTCTTGTTTTCTCGGAGAACTACTTTCACTTTCTACTCTCACTTTTTCAACCGAATTTCGAGTTGTAAGTCTTTCGTTTCTAGTACCGTAGACCAGGGTAGTGAAGTACCGTTTATCTGTCCCTTTGTCACTCTCTGAAATGAAACCCCCGAGGTTTTAGTGACGTCTACCATTAACGTCGGTACTTTAATTTTCTGTGAACGAGGAACCTTCTTTTCAACACTGGTTGGATCTGTCGAATAATTTTTTTGTCTCTGTAATGAAACGGTTGTTTCAAGGTAGATCAGTTTCGATACCAAAAAGGTCATCAGTACATACCTGCACTCTCAACCTGATATTTCTTACGACTCACACCTTCTTAACTACGAAAACTTGACACCACAAACTCTTCTGAGAACTCTCAGGGAACTTGACGTTCCTCTAGGTTGGTCAGGTAGGATTTCCTCTAGTCAGGACCTATAAGTAACCTTCTTGAGGTTATGAAACCGGTGGACTACGTTTCCCGACTGAGTAAACTTTTCTGGGACTACGACCTTTTCTAACGTCCGCCCTCCTCTTCCCTTTTTGTCTTCTACTCTGTCAACCTACCGTAGTGACTGAGTTACCTGTACTCAAACTCATTTGAAGCCCTCAACCACTATCTGTCCATCGGGACCGTACGACGTCAGGTACCCCAGTGTCTCTCAGTCTGTGTTGACTCGTTGACTTGACTGACTGACTGGGTGAGGTCATAAGAACGGACCGCTTAAGTCACAAGACCAACGCTTCTCAGCCTGTGCTGACTCTCTGAAAGTGAGAGTGACAGTGTCCCTTCTTTCCTGGAGTTTAAGTGATCGTTGATCTCATCCTCATTTCGACGACACAAGTCAGTCCTCTCTTCCGATATTTAAAACCGTACCTGTCCCTTTAATCCTCTTTCCTGATTAACCCTCTTTTCCCCCTATGCCTGTGGATGACTATGACTAACTATAGACTCTTGTTTAAACAACCCATCTTACCTATTTCTCTCGACCTTCTAACCTTGCACCTACTCGTTATAACTTAGTCTGTAAAAGTCTACACCTCTGTCGTGATCTAGTACGAGATTAAGTACAGGTAATTCAGTAACTACGACAGATTGGTAGAGTAGGAGACGGAGGGAAAAGAGGAAAACGGACGTCGGAAAGGGTCGTAGTCCCAGAAAAGGTAGCTCAGTCGAGAAGTGTAGTCTACCGATTTCAAAATCTCGAAGTCGTATTCAGGAAGGTCCCTTATAAGTCCCAACTAAAGGAAATCATAACTGACCAAATTAGTGGAACGACACTTTCCCTTAGACCTCTTAGAAGAGGTTGTGGTGTCAAGTTTTCATAGTGAAGAAGTCACGAGTCGGAAGAATTACCAGGTTGAGAGTGTAGACATGTATTGATGACCTTTTTGGTATCGAAACTGACATACTTGGAAACAGCCTTTTCAGTACAGTACTTGTTGTAAGTGTTAAGGACTAGTCTTGGGTACCACGGTCTATGTAGGACTTTTAGTATGTAAAAACCTCGAGTCATTCTATCTTATTCTGTTTTACCATGGGGTCGTCCTAGTCTTGTCAGGTTATGTCAAGTCAGAGAGTCAGCACAGACTGAAAGACGCTGGAGTACTTAGTGTCGTGCGACCCGGAGGGACAGGTAGTGGTTGAGGGACTCAAGTGAGTCTGAGCCCAGGTAGCTCAGTCACTACGGTAGATCGGTAGAGTAGGAGACAGCAGGGGAAGAGCAGAACGGGGGTTAGGGAGGGTCGTAGTCCTAGAAAAGTTTACTCAGTTGAAAAGTGTAATCCACCGGTTTCATAACCCAAAGTCGAAATCGTAGTCAGGAAGGTTACTTGTGGGTCCTGACCAGAAGAAATCCTACCTGATCAACTCGGAGGAACGTCAGGTTCCCTGAGAGTTCTCAGAAGAGGTTGTGGAGTCGAGTTTTCGTAGTCAAGAAGTCACAAGTCGAAAGAAGTGTCAGGTTGAGAGTGAAGATATGTACTGGTGACCTTTTTGGTATCGGAACTGATCTGTCTAGAAACAACCGTTTCATTATAGAGACGAAAAGTTATACGATAGATCCAACCAGTATTAAAAGGAAGGTTCCTCATTCGGAGAAAATTAAAGTACCGACGTCAGTGGTAGACGTCACCAAACCCTCAGGGGTTTTTATTTCAGTTGGTGACAAAGGGATAGATAAAGGGTACTTCACTACCCCGGTCTACGGTACTAGAAGCAAAAGACTTACAACTTGAAATTCGGTTGGAAGAGTGAGAGGAGAAAGTGAAAGTAGTTCTCCGAAAAATCAAGGAGAAGTGAAAGACGGTGTTCCCACCACAGTAGACGTATAGATTCCAATAACTATAAAGAGGACCGTTAGAACTAAGGTCGAACACGAAGAAGGTCGGGACACAAAGAGTATTACATGAGACGTATATTCAATTTATTCGTCCCACTATTATATGTCGGAACTGTATGAGGAAAAGCATAAACCTTGATCAGACAACAAGGTACAGGTCAAGAGTGACAAGGAAGGACTGGACGTATATCCAAAGAGTTCTGCGTCCAGTCCACCAGACCATAAGGGTAGAGAAAGTCTTAAAAGGTGTCAAATAACACTGGGTGTGTCAGTTTCCGAAAACGTATTAGTTATTTCGTCTTTATTTACAAAAAGACCTAGAGAGAACGAAAAAGGTACTAGGCCACCTACAACCGCTAAACTAGAGACCAAGGAGACGGAAAAGATTTAGGTCGAACTTGTAGTCCTTCAAGTGGCAAGTGTATAACGATTTCGGACTGAACCTCTTAAAACTCGTAATGAAATGATCGTACACTCTACTCACGTTAACATGCTATCAAACTCGTAAGAAACCGTAACGGAAAGAAACTCTAACCTTACTTTTAACTGGAAAAGGTCAGGACACCGGTGACGACTCAAAAGGTGTAAACGACCGTATAACTCACGTCGTGAAAGTGTCGTAGTAAAAAGTCCTAAATTTTATCGAGTTGACCTTAAGGTAGTGGAGGTGATCGAAACAAGTATCACTACGAAAGATTCCAGGTGAACTGAAGTGTAAGGTCTTAGTCTTGTTTATTGAAAGTTTAGTTNCCACCGGTTTCATAACCCAAAGTCGAAATCGTAGTCAGGAAGGTTACTTGTGGGTCCTGACCAGAAGAAATCCTACCTGACCAACTCGGAGGAACGTCAGGTTCCCTGAGAGTTCTCAGAAGAGGTTGTGGAGTCGACTCTTCGTAGTCAAGAAGTCACGAGTCGAAAGAAGTGTCAGGTTGAGAGTGTAGATATGTACTGGTGACCTTTTTGGTGTCGGAACTGATCTGTCTAGAAACAACCTTTTCATTATAGAGACGAAAAGTTATACGATAGATCCAACCGGTATTGAAAGGAAGGTTCCTCATTCGGAGAAAATTAAAGTACCGACGTCAGTGGTAGACGTCACTAAACCCTCGGGTTTTTTTAGTTCAGACTGTGACAAAGGTGACAAAGGGGTAGTTAAAGGGTACTTCACTACCCCGGTCTACGGTACTAGAAGTAAAAGACTTACAACTCGAAATTCGGTCGGAAGAGTGAGAGGAGAAAGTGAAAGTAGTTCTCCGAAAAATCAGGGAGAAGTGAAAGACGGTGTTCCTACCACAGTAGACGTATAGATTCCAATAACTATAAAGAGGACCGTTAGAACTAAGGTCGAACACGAAGAAGGTCGGGACACAAAGAGTACTACATGAGACATATATTCAATTTATTCGTCCCACTATTATGTGTCGGAACTGTATGAGGAAAAGGATAAACCTTGTTCAGACAACAAGGTACAGGTCAAGAGTGACAAGGAAGGACTAGACGTTTATCCAAAGAGTTCTCCGTCCAGTCCTCCCGACCATAAGGGTAGAGAAAGTCTTAAAAGGTGTCAAATAACACTAGGTGTGTCAGTTTCCGAAAACGTATTAGTTATTTCGTCTTTATCTACAAAAAGACCTTAAGAGAACGAAAAAGTTACTAGGTCACCTACAACCGCTAAACTAGAGACCAAGGAGACGGAAAAGATTTAGGTCGAACTTGTAGTCCTTCAAGTGGCAAGTGGATAACGACTTCGGACTGAACCTCTTAAAACTCATAATGAAATGATCGCACACTCTACTCACGTTAACATGCTATCAAACTAGTAAGAAACTGTAACGGAAAGAAACCCTAACCTTACTTTTAACTGGAAAAGGTCAGGACACCGGTGACGACTCAAAAGGTGTAAAAGACCGTATAACTCACGTCGTGAAAGTGTCGTAGTAAAAAGTCCTAAACTTAATCGAGTTGACCTTAAGGTAGTGGAGGTGATCGAAACAAGTATCACTACGAAAGATTCCAGGTGAACTGAAGTGTAAGGTCTTAGTCTTGTTTATTGAAAGTTTAGTTCCTAATAGAGACATTGTTTTATATACGAAAAATGTGTTTCATACTATTTTTCGTTCGACCCCTATGAGATGTGTTCTTATGACCTCACACAACGGTACGGGAGGAGGTCCCCTAGAAGGGTTGGGTGTCTAGTTTGGGTCCAGAAGACTTAACGACCACCTAAGAAATGGGAGATTTGGTGGTCCCTTCGGAAAGAGTCTGAAAACCGATTCTAGTTCACATTGACTAAAGGATATTTGAATGTTTTTACAGACTAAAAGTTTCAAAAGTCCCAAACCTTTATCTCCTTAAAGTCTTGATGGGCATTTTTAAACATCTAATCCCAATTCTCAACGATATATGTTGAGAGAGTGGTCTTCGGTTGGTGTATGTAGTCAAAATTAATAGATCGTCAAAACTAAAAACAATAGAAAGTATTACAAGTATCTTAGTAAAATAAATATTTCTTCTTTATTAATCTCCCGGGTATAATAATCTAAACCCTCTCGTAGTTGAGACTATTATACCCGAAGGGGTAACCGAGTCTACTATCTCTTAGACGGACTTTACATTCTCTGGGTCCAAACTAGGGTCCAGTCCTTCTAAGGGTTCTCTTCCCTTACCGTCGGGTGAGGTTATAAGAACGGATGTCTTAAGGTACCCGTCTCCTCGGACCGACCGATCACAGGTACACCATTTTTTCGTAACCTGTGTTGATTCACTGAGTGTGTGTGTGTGTGTGTGTGTGTGTGTGTGTAGAGACTATTATGTATACTTGGTGAATAGAGTCATAGACTGTGTATGATACAGGAGTCATTTAATAATTGATAATAATAGAACTATTTACGTCGGGACTCGGTGGTCTAGGACGAAGAAGAAAAGATTTTGGAAGGGACCAGGATGCCTAAAACGTTTCGTTTCGTCAGAGGGTATGATTTTTCGTTGGGATGATACATGAGGGAAAGGGGTCTCATCTCATTCTGATGAAGTCTATATTAGAGTTTAATTGGCGAAAGGAGGTGGATCTTTTCTAGGGGTCGGGACTAGGACAGGAGGTTGAGTTGATTCAATATTGGAGAGGTTTGGAAGATAGGTTTCTTGTAAGAAAGTGGACTCCCACTCTCTATGCTTCCTTTCCGTTTCAGGAAACAATTAGTGTTCACTGGAACTGAGAACAAATAAATAAATAAATCTCTTCAAAATGAAAAAGAAAAGAACCCTGAGGTAAAAGGGAGAAGGGTCACCGTAACTGAGAACTAACTGAAGAATTAAGTTGTTAGTAAAAACAATTAAAGAAATAATCCGTAACTCAATCTACAACTTTGAAATTTCTACATGTCTTATCTATCAGGAACCAGATTTCTATAGTCTCATGTTTCTGTATCTTTACATGTATTTATTAAGACACTCCTTCCGCATGAACAAGGTGCACAACTTATCCTATACCTTTTCCTTAGTATCCTTGATTCCGACTACTACATCCAAATCGACAATGACTTCTCAATTGTAGAATAATACATATACTGTTGATCACGACTCGTCTTTTTGTTTATCTCATTGAACGTCAGAGTAGGAAAAAAACTTTGGTGAAGTTCGGGTATTTATGATACCTGAGGATACAAACCGACGAACCATAATAAATAGTATTAACTTGTAAGAGGAAAGAGAGAGACATATTAAACGTGTGTGGTATATGGTACTTACAAGTAACATGTATCACGTTTGTCAGGAGTCGTACTCCGATTCCTAGTAAATAATTCAAATAATAGGTACACTAAATTTTACACAAAAGAAGTAGAGTAGGACCCATTACGACTCTAGACGGAAGAGATTTTCTCCGTGACCACCCGTATAGGTCTTTTAGTCTGTTGTCGGAACCTGAACGATTAAAATCGTCGAAACTTAAATCTTTCTGGAAACAGTAACTATCAAGACCAACTGACACTTTTAATGGTAGAAGACTTCTGGATTCACTTTAGTCCTTATCGGATTGTTTTACTTATTCTTGAAATTCTTCTAAAAATGAAAATTTTTACTTAAAAAGTTCTGTATTCTTACAAAAAGGGAGACTATTATTTTTTTTATGTTTTTGGACTTCAGTTTTTTTTAACCCAATTTTAGGGTCGAAGGGGCAACTGAACTAAGGGAGCTTTTTACATAAAGTGATGAAATTGTGAGTAGTAGAGGTGCCCGTTTAACTCACAACATTATTTTTCGGAACTTTATGAGATAACCTGTACATTATTGACTTAATTCATATTCCATTGACAATACCAACAGAGATTGACTATTATTTCTTAAGGTTTGAGAATAACAACAACAAGACAGTTATTCAGTATAGGTTAAGAAACGTTGGGGTTCTTGACATCGTACGGTCCGAAGGGACAGGAAATGATAGAGGACTCAAACGAGTTTAAGTACAGGTAACTCAACCACTACGATAGATTGGTAGAGTAGGAGACGACGGGAGAAGAGGGAAACGGAAGTTGGAAAGGGTTAGAGTACCAGAAAAGGTTACTCAATCAGGAAGTGTAGATCCATCGGTTTCATACCCTCGAAGTCGAAGTTGTAGTCAGGAAAGTTACTTATAAGTCCTAACTAAAGGAAAATTCTACCTGACCAAACTATTAGAACAATAAGTCAAGTCAAGTCAGTGAGTCAACACAGGTTGTAAAACGCTGGGGTACTTAGTGTCGTGCGGTCCGGAGGGACAGGTAGTGGTTGTGGGTCTCAAGTGAGTCTGAGTTGCAGGTAGCTCAGTCACTACGGTAGGTCGGTAGAGTAAGTGAGAGTAGGGGAAGAGGAGGACGGGGGTTAGGGAGGGTCGTAGTCTCAGAAAAGGTTACTTATTTGAGAAGCGTATTCCCCCGGTTTCATGACCTCAAAGTCGAAATCGTAGTAAGGAAGGTTTCTTTAGGGTCCCGACTAGAAGTCTTACCTAACCAACCTAGAGGAACGTCAGGTTCCCTGAGAGTTCTCAGAAGAGGTTGTAGTGTCAAGTTTCGTAGTGAAGAAGCCACGAGTCGGAAGAAGTGTCGGGCTGAGAGTGTAGGTATGTACTGGTGTCCTTTTTGGCATCGGAACTGATCTACCTGGAAACAACCGTTTCATCACAGAGACGGAAAATTATACCATAGATCCAACCAGCATTGAAAAGGAGGTTCCTCATTCGCAGAAAATTAAAGTACCGACGTCAGTGGTAGACGTCACTAAAACCTCGGGGGTTTTTATGTCAGACTGTGACAACGGTGACAAAGGGATAGATAAAGGGTACTTCACTACCCTGATCTACGGTACTAGAAGCAAAAGACTTACAACTCGAAATTCGGTTGAAAAAGTGAGAGGTGAAAGTGAAAGTAGTTCTCCGAAAAATCAGGGAGAAGTGAAAGACGGTATTCCCACCACAGCAGACGTATAGATTCCAATAACTATGAAGAGGGTCGTTAGAACTAAGGTCGAACACGAAGAAGGTCGGGTCGCAAAGAGTACTACATGAGACGTATATTCAATTTATTCGTCCCACTGTTATATGTCGGAACTACATGAGGAAAAGGATAAACCTTGGTCAGACAACAAGGTACAGGTCAAGAGTGACAAGGAAGGACTAGACGTATATCCAAAGAGTTCTCCGTCCAGTCCACCAGACCATAAGGGTAGAGAAAGTCTTAAAAGGTGTCAAATAACACTAGGTGTGTCAAATAACACTAGGTGTGTCAGNCTGAGTTGCAGGTAGCTCAGTCACTACGGTAGGTCGGTAGAGTAAGTGAGAGTAGGGGAAGAGGAGGACGGGGGTTAGGGAGGGTCGTAGTCTCAGAAAAGGTTACTTATTTGAGAAGCGTATTCCCCCGGTTTCATGACCTCAAAGTCGAAATCGTAGTAAGGAAGGTTTCTTTAGGGTCCCGACTAGAAGTCTTACCTAACCAACCTAGAGGAACGTCAGGTTCCCTGAGAGTTCTCAGAAGAGGTTGTAGTGTCAAGTTTCGTAGTGAAGAAGCCACGAGTCGGAAGAAGTGTCGGGCTGAGAGTGTAGGTATGTACTGGTGTCCTTTTTGGCATCGGAACTGATCTACCTGGAAACAACCGTTTCATCACAGAGACGGAAAATTATACCATAGATCCAACCAGTATTGAAAAGGAGGTTCCTCATTCGCAGAAAATTAAAGTACCGACGTCAGTGGTAGACGTCACTAAAACCTCGGGGGTTTTTATGTCAGACTGTGACAAAGGTGACAAAGGGATAGATAAAGGGTACTTCACTACCCTGATCTACGGTACTAGAAGCAAAAGACTTACAACTCGAAATTCGGTTGAAAAAGTGAGAGGTGAAAGTGAAAGTAGTTCTCCGAAAAATCAGGGAGAAGTGAAAGACGGTATTCCCACCACAGCAGACGTATAGATTCCAATAACTATGAAGAGGGTCGTTAGAACTAAGGTCGAACACGAAGAAGGTCGGGTCGCAAAGAGTACTACATGAGACGTATATTCAATTTATTCGTCCCACTGTTATATGTCGGAACTACATGAGGAAAAGGATAAACCTTGGTCAGACAACAAGGTACAGGTCAAGAGTGACAAGGAAGGACTAGACGTATATCCAAAGAGTTCTCCGTCCAGTCCACCAGACCATAAGGGTAGAGAAAGTCTTAAAAGGTGTCAAATAACACTAGGTGTGTCAAATAACACTAGGTGTGTCAGCTTCCGAAAACGTATTAGTTATTTCGTCTTTGTCTAAAAAAGATCTTGAGAGAACGAAAAAGGTACTAGGTCACCTACAACCGTTAAACTAGAGACCAAGGAGACAGAAAAGATTTAGGTCGACCTTGTAGACCTTCAAGTGTCAAGTCCATGACGACTTCGGACTGAACCTCTTAAAACTCGTAATGAAATAATCGCACACTCTACTCACGTTAACACGTCATCAAACTCATAAGAAACCGTAACGGAAAGAAACCCTAACCTTACTTTTGACTGGAAAAGGTCAGGACACCGGTGACGACTCAAAAGGTGTAAACGACCGTATAACTCACGTCGTGAAATTGTCGTAGTAAAAAGTCCTAAACTTTAGCGAGTTGACCTTAAGGTAGTGGAGGTGATCGAAACAAGTATCACAACGAAAGATTCCGGGTGAACTGAAGTGTAAGGACCTACAGACCGAGATCTACTCACTAGTGTGGTAACACCAATAGACGTAGTACTTCTATAAAAAAACATGTTAAGAAGACACATAAGAACGGTGGAGAAGGATTATAGAAGACGAAGACAATCCAGGTATGGTAAAGACACGAAATAGCTCGGGTAGAAACACACTTTAAAAGGGAATCATAGAGATCAAAAGAACTTCTCCAGAGATCAGAAAGGGTAAGACAACAAAAGGAGATAAAGAAACGTAACTAACGACTCCCTCCGAAAGAATAGGGAAGAACGATAAGAAACCTTGAGACGTAAGTTTACAAATATAGAAAGGAAAAGAGGAAACGAAAAGCGGAGAGAAGACAAGTGTCGATAAATATTTTGGAGGGGTCTGTCGGTAAAACGAAAAAAATGTAAATAAAAGGTACCCCTACCAGAACTAGGGACAGAGGACATGTTACAGTGTTTGGGGTCAGGTATCAAGTAGTCAGTGAGATAGATAGTCTATATCAGGGGATTTAGATAAAGAGTAAAGGTGACATATTAGTATTCACTAAACTAAATCCAGTATGGACTTACCAGATCGTCAAAAGGGATGAAAGAAGTTAAACTCAGACTTAAACCGTTATTCCGCAAGTACTAGGCTCGGTGTCAGTCGAGGACTAGAACAAAAACGACTGACATATCTCGAAGAGGTAGAAACCGACGTTTCTTATATTAGTAAGACTAAAACCACAACTGGTAGACCACTACAGGTACACATCTCAGAAGAGAACACAACAACCTTCTCCCACAAACGATACTGGTCACGTAAAAGAACCGTTTTAAGAATAATCAAAACGGGACGAAGTAAGACATAAGGTTCCGGTTTAAACGGACAATGAGGTCCACAAAGAACTGAAGGATGAAAACATAAGGTCAGGGGATATTACTTTTCCTGTAGAAAAAACCCACAATCAAGATTTTCCAGAACATCCAGAAGTATCTTGTCAAGTCGAAGGCGAATAAGTCGTAATGACCAACCCCGTATCTGAACCTAATGGCACTATAACTTACCAAACGGAACCTTTGCTTGTCTCTAGTAAGACAACAAAAACTCTAACGTAGGTTCATGACGTAAAACCAGAGAAAACAACTGACACTACCGATGAGGTAAAGAAGGTTCCCTAAGGACAGACGTCATCATCTATATTACCAGTAGACTCAATTTAAGTAGGTAAGGCCAGGTTAAATCAAGTGACTAAGGATCTTACAACTGCCAAGTAAGAACGGTAGAGGACAAACTGGTGAAGGTTAAACGGAACTAAGTACCTAGACTGTAAGGTCCAAGGATACGTCATAACCGAGAAATGTCGTAGTCTGGAACGAAGAAAGTCGTCAGTGTAGGTGTTGACCCATAACAAAAACGAAACCGAGGTAGGGAAGTAAGAAAGATCTCAATAAAGAGGTGACTAGAGGTCATCGTACTTGTCATACTTTTCCGTTTTACTATCCTATGACTTTTTCCTTGAGGGGTCCAGTCATCCACGGGTTATACGATGAACGATAAGTACCCTGAGAGTTTTCAGAAGAGGTCGTAGTTTTAAACTTTTCTAGTTAAGAAACTGTAAGTCGGAAGAAATTACGAGGTTCAGAGGGTAGGGATGTACCCTACTGACGACCTTTTGGTATCGAAACGGATCTGTCTGGAAATAGACGTTTCATTACAGAGACGAAAAATTACACGACAGATCAAAACAGTATCGAAAAGAAGGTTCCTCGTTCGTAAAAAATTAAAAAACTGACATCAGTGGTTGACGTCACTAAACCCTCGAGTTCTTTTATTTTAGACAGTGACGAAGGTTAAAAAGAGGTAGATAAACAGTACTTCACTTCCCGACCTACGGTACTAGAAACAAAAAACTTATAACTCAAAATTCGTTCGAAAAAGTGAGAGGAGAAAGTGGAAGTAGTTCTCCGAGAAATATAAGAGAAGTGAAAAATGGTGATCCCACGACAATAGACGTATATACTCCAATAACTATAAAGAGGGTCGTTTGAATCAGGGTCGTACATTAAGTAGGTCGGACTGTGAAGTGTACTACATGAGACGTATCTTCAATTTATTCGTCCCATTGTTATAAGTCGGAACTACATGAGTAAAGGGTTAAAACTTTGTTAGACAACAAGGAACATTCCAAGAATAACTTGGTGTACGACCAAAGAGTACCTTGTCCATTTCACCAGACCATAAGGGTAGATAAAGTCTTAAGGTTTGAAATCACCACATTTTGTTGTCAGTACGAGGACCTATGTTATTCAGTCCCTAAACCTCCATATGTCGTTCTTACAGAACATAGACGAGGTAATAGATTAGGGTCGATCCTCCTGAATTCCTACGTCCACTGAACGTCAAGGTCCGATCATAATAGTTCTTTGTAGAAGAACACTCAGTATATACGGTCTGAGAGTGTAGACTGTCGACTAGATGAACAACCGTACATGGAATCGACCTTGACAGTCGTCCTTTTGAGGTCATCGGGGAGGTTTACAGACTCGAAATAGTATCGAATCACGGGAGTCTGAAGAATGTACTACCGAGTACCCAGGTTTCTACTCACAGGGTTCTGTTGGTTTATTTATGTGTTAGTGGTAAATATGGGACGTATCCTTCAGTGTATCGAAGTGAAACGAGATCAGTGTTTGAGTAAGTTTTCATTCCCATTCCTTGTATCCTGGGTAGAGTGTTACTTTTCACATGGTTTCGGTCCAACAGTCTTCTCATGTACCCTACCCTCTATAAGACCTATTAAACTCTTTTATGTTAGACGGAGTGATTGACTGGGTGCTCTCAAGGATTATATATATACCAAAAGAAGGAAAGGATGAAGAGTCCTGGTAAACCGGTCCAAAGACTAGTTCATTGTATGAAAAAAAAAAAAAAATTAAGTAGGTTGTTTGTAAATAAATTATGGTTGATACTCGAGGTTCTAAACCACTACCTGTCCATTCGGACCACACGACCCCAGTGTTTCTCAACCCGTACTGACTCGCTGACTTGACTTGACTTGACTACTAGTATAACCGAAGGGACCTCCGAGGTTACTATTTCTTAGACGGACGTTACGTCCTCTGAGTCCAAGCTAGGGACCCAGTCCTTCTAGGGGACTTCTTTCCTTACCGATGGGTGAGGTCATGAGAACGGACCTCTTAGGGTACCTGTCTCCTGGGACCACCCGATGTCGGATACCCCGAGTGTTTCTTAATCTGTACTGACTCAATGATTGTGAATTGAACTAGTAATAATAATTCCTAACAACGTTTTTTGTCTATTCTCACACCGGAAACCGTGTACGGTAGGTTTGTCCGAACGGTCTCAATTTGCCAGAACCAATAAGAAATCGGGAATGATGATTGTTTATGAAATCCAGAAGGGTCCACCGTGACACAATAATTTCTTAGGTGGACGGTTATAACCTCTAACTTCTCAGTGTCCAAACTAGGGACCCAACCCTTCTATGGGACCTTTTCCTTTACCGTTGGGTGAGATCATCAGGACGGATCTTTTAAGATTCCAGTCTCCTCGGATTACGTGATGTCAGACACCCCAGCGTTTCTTATCCTTCCTGACTCGTACGTGTGTATGTGATCGTTTGTGAACATCAACCTGAACCGGAAACGTTTCGATTAATAAGAGACTGAGGCATATCTAGTATGGGACGGTGACGATAAGAAGAGGGGCACGTGAGAGATCACACACACAGACGAGTCAGTGTACCAACACAGGTTGAGAAACGTTGAGATACCTGATATCGGAGACGACCCGAGAAGACAGGTACCCTAAAACATTTTAAGATGTAAAACCTTTCTTACATTACCTGACTATTAAAATCCTTGTAGTCTGGGTCAACGACACAACGGACTACGGTCGACACCGACAAAACTTTGAAACATTTTCTTTTTTGTTTTTACGTTCTAGAAACATTCCTATATTTTGGAGAGGGACAAGGACTCTCTCCCCGTGGCAAGAACTCCATAATCGGATGACACAAAGGGAAAACAGACCGTTTTTATTATTTCGACGAGAAAAGATAAAGGAGGTTTGAGAAAGAGATATAAAGATAAACTGTACTCACCTGTTCCTCGGTTCTAAAACTGTTGTCCTAGTCGCAACTAACGTATTTGTCATATATGGTCCGTGTTAAACTTCGTGAATTGGACGTAACGAATAAACTAAGAGTATTGTGTGAATACTCCATTCATAATATTTACTGAAACAGAAGTCAAGTCAAGTCAGTGAGTCAGCACAGACTTGGAAACGCTGGGGTACTTAACGTCGTACGGTCCGGAGGGACAGGTAGTGATTGAGGACCTCAAGTGAGTCTGAGTACGGGTAGCTCAGTCACTACGGTAGGTCGGTAGAGTAGGAGACAGCAGGGGAAGAGGAGGACGGGGGTTATGGAGGGTCGTAGTCTCAGAAAAGGTTACTCAGTTGAGAAGTGTACTCCACGGGTTTCATGACCTCGAAGTCGAAATCGTAGTAAGGAAGGTTTCTTTAGGGTCCCGACTAGAGGAAGTCTTACCTGACCAACCTAGAGGAACGTCAGGTTCCCTGAGAGTTCTCAGAAGAGGTTACCGTGTCAAGTTTTCGTAGTCAAGAAGCCACGAGTCGGAAGAAGTGTCAGGTTGAGAGTGTAGGTATGTCTGGTGTCCTTTTTTATATCGGAACTGATCTACCTGGAATCAGCCGTTTCATTACAGAGACGAAAACCTATATGATAGATCCAACCAGTATTCAAAAGAAGGTTCCTCATTCGCAAAAAATTAAAGTACCGACGTCAGTGGTAGACGTCACTAAAACCTCGGATTTTTTTATTTCAGACTGTGATAAAGGTGACAGAAGGGTAGATAAAGGGTACTTCACTACCCTGGCCTAGGGTACTAGAAGCAAAAGACTTACAACTCGAAATTCGGTTGAAAAAGTGAGAAGTGAAAGTGAAAGTAGTTTTCCGAAAAATCAAGGAGAAGTGAAAGACGGTATTCCCACCACAGTAAGACGTATAGACTCCAATAACTATAAAGAGGGCCGTTAGAACTAAGGTCGAACACAAAGAAGGTCAGGTCGTAAAGAGCACTACATGAGACGTACCTTCAATTTATTCGTCCCACTGTTATATGTCGGAACTGCATGAGAAAAAGGATAAACCTTGGTCAGACAACAAGGTACAGGTAAAGATTGACGACGAAGGACTGGACGTATGTCTAAAGAGTGCTCCGTCCAGTACACCAGACCATAAGGGTAGAGAGAGTCTTAAAAGGTGACAAATAACACTAGGTGTGTCAGTTTCCGAAACCGTATTAGTTATTTCGTCTTTATCTACCAAAAGACCTTCAGAGAACGAAAAAGGTACTAGGTCACCTACGACCGTTAAACTAGAGACCAAGGAGACGGAAAAGATTTTGGTCGAACTTCTCCTTATTTGACTTCAAATCTCTTTACTTCACTGAAAGACACATCCAGAGATCGAGTCTTAAACTTAGTCTTACCGTACCGGGACCTCTCGTATCAAAATTGGTGAGTGACCTGGGACAGGACAGAAGTAGGTTCAGATGTATTGTATAACATTACGTACCTACATAATAAATATTGTATTATTATTATTTATATCACTATTCATTATTATTTTAACCTATTAAATTTTATATGTAAATATGTGACTAAAAGGAACTTTCTTATTTTAATGGAATTTTCCGTCAGGATCTTTCGGAACCTTCATACTTATAGTATAAATATGTAATAAAAATAACATCTTTGTACTGACCACAAACAACCTACGGAAGTTGTACGGGTTGTAATTCGATCTAAAAAAAAAAAAAGAGCCTTTATTACAACATACCATCCATGGTAATAAGAGTAAATGAACCGACGTTATAAGAGAGAGTAGAAAGAAAAGGAAACATAAGTCAGTATAAATAACACGAGGAAAGACATACCTTGTGAGAGACTTCTAATGTCTGTTTTATGAAAATCCAGGTTCGTAAATGGACAGGAGTTTCTAGAACGTCAAATAGGTATTCTTCTGTTTTTCTGTTAAAAATCATAATGATATTAAAACCGACACGACACGTCGTACTCCTTTAGAATCAAGGGGTTTGTCCCTAACTTGGACACGGGGACGTACCTATTACCTTCGTATCACAGAATTGGTGACCTGACGGTCCTTTTGGGACTACCCGTTGACTTCTTCATTAATGTTATTTTGTACACTTTTTGTGGTGTGACTCCCTTAGTGACTTTTGGTGACTCGGGTAACGTTCTCTGGACGAGAGTAGATCCCCACTAGTCTTTGTCGGGTCATCTTCACTGTAACTTCAAACTACTTCTTATTCTCTTTCTTTGATTACTTATTGTTTCTCCTCAAGATACACATAAAAGTAAATAAAGAAAGGTTTTAGGATTTTCTATTGTTTTAAAAATAAAATATCTACTTCTTTATTCTTACCTTTCTTCATTGATAAGGTTCGTATAGGACTATACTTTAATTTTTGTTTGTTTGTTTGATCCTTTAGTGTAGGTCCGAGAAGACTGAGATTTTGTTTTGTAAAAGGGAGGGTTGTCACGAAGTGTTTCGTGGTCGGAGATTGGTGGTCGTAAGGATGTTTACGATCTAACATCTTTACACTTAAGTAACCGGGGGTTCTGGTCTTCTTAGTCTTGAGGACCCCCATTCCGAGTCGTTAGACACAAAATGAATCGGAATCCACTAAGACTTCGAAGACTTCAAACTCCTAGTAACGAGATTTGTATTCCTCACACACACGATCAGCGAGTCAGTACAGGCTGAGAAATACTGGGGTCCCTGATATCGAGTGGTCCGGGGAGACAGGTACCTTAAGAGGTCCGTTCTTATAACCTCACCCAACGGTAAAGGAAGAGGTCCCCTGGAAGGGTTGGGTTTCTAGCTTGGACCCAGAGGGCGTAACGTCCGTCTACGAAATGACAGACTCGATGATCCCTTCGGATCTTGTGATCCATCATCTTACGTATTTCCCCCAACCCGTCCATTGTTAGGGGTGTCTCAAATTTGTCCTCCCTTCACACACGCACGAGTCAGTGTAGGTTGAGACACTGGGTACCTGACATCGGGCGAGTCCGTTCTTACGATCTCAACCAATGGTAAAGAATGGTGTTTCCTAGAAGGGTCCGGTCCCTAGCCTGAGTGTTGAGGACGGAGAGGACATAACCACGTACCTAAGAAATGGTAACTCGGTGGACCCTTCGGGGTCTCTCCATTCTGTTCGAGTGTGTGTGTTTTTGTTAGTCTTTTCCACAGAGGATTAACTAAAGAATACTGAAGTATTCACAAGTGATACTTCCTTAATCTAAAGAACAAACCTATTAGTTCTTTCTATCATCCTTTCTGGATTACTTCTTTCCCCGTAACTCGACCTTGAACTTCCGATTAATCTAGGACTATCTGTCATCTTCACGAAGATTTTTCCTCCTTTTCGGGACTCACCGGTACAAACAGTTACTCGTTTATCTGCTCGAATTCACATCGGATACCTAATCTCGTTACCGTTCTGCGAACAATCTTACGTTTTAGGACCCAGGGTAGACTGGAAAACTTATTCTTAAATGTAAGGTAGTTCTAAGACCTCGGTACGTGTTTGTGTGACCAGTAACTACGAACTCTTCTCGACTAGATCAGGTCTGACTGTCGAGTCAACCCCGATCACCCCGATCATAACCCTGATCATCCCCTTTATTAAACTTTTTGTCATTAGATCATTCAGAGTAAGGGACAAATGTAGTTTTAGTCCCCTTGTTGAAACGTCTGGTATAGTGATGTCCAGTTGAGAAGTCCAGTCTCAATGAATCTTTTTGTTTCGATCTTTACTTTTCCTCCCTACTACTCTTACTGAATCTTCAATGTCTTAAATAATCTCTTATTTAAGAGGTATCTGGAAATCCACCTGTCCTTTGTTTTTTATATGTATAAATTCTTAAAAGGATCCTTTTCTCAGGAGACGGGTTTATTATATTAATAAAGAAAACCCTTCTCTTTTAATAAGTTCTCCGATTCTAGCAGAACTCTACTTAGTATAAGGGTTCGACGTCCAGTGTCATACCTAACGTCTCCTAGAGAATGATTGATTTCTATAAGTTTGTTCCAATCACCGTTATGGGGTCCGTCGGGTTTAAGAGTTTCTAAGACCGGTATGACGTTGGAACTGGTAACGGTTTCCAAGTTTTACTTCCAATCCAATCGATTCGTCGTCATCTCCCTCTTACGTTCCCCTGTACCGGGTCTTTCCTTCGTCCTTTTTCTATTTATAAGTCTGACGTTTCACGTTTGATTCACCTTTCTCCCACGCTCTCTCTTTTTCCGTCGTCATCGATTGGTTCTTGAAATCATTCTGCCCGTACTTTTATCAAAGTTGGGTTCCTCTTTGGTCGGAGACTTCTTCGTTTTCCCTCTCTTCGGTGTAGACTAAGTGTAGAACGACGACATGAAGGGAAGGACACGTAAGATTTCCCTCTTAAAAATAGTTGACAACGATTTATACGTAAAATTATCGATATCTTTCTGTAAAATTTTACCCAATAAAGGTAGAGTAGGGTAAAAAATTCTATATATATATAAAAAATTTCACATTTACCAAATTCTTCACTTTAGAGTACGACTACCCAAAAATACGCACACATAGGTTTTTTATAACCTTATACTTTAATTACCTCCAAAACAGAATACACAGTTGCATTGTAAAGTTACAAGTTATTGATTTCTTTGTTTTAACCTTTTGGTCACAAACTGTTCTTTCTTCGTATTTCTGTACCTTTTCGTTTCGTCCATATTTAAAGTAGGTTGTATGTCGAGTTCCGACACTTGAAACACATTCAATCGTGTGTGTAGATTAAGGCCGTACAATGTCTGTTCAATTGCATAGAGTATAAGGTTTATTTGTTACTCTTTGTACCTGTAAAAGTCAAATTCTCTTAATTTAAAGATCCTTTACTGGAAAGGTCCGATCACTTACATTTTATAACTCCAGCAAGTTCTTTGTTTGTCAACCATGGATCCCTTTAACCTTATAAATTTTTGTACGGAACTTCTCGATTTACTGGAAATGAAAAAGTGTGATTTATATTTTGCGAGTGGACGCAGGTCTAATGTGTAAATAGCTCTCTAACTCAACTCCACAAGTTCGTAAATTTGAATTCCGTAATCTGAACAGTTTTGAGTTTCGTAATTTTACTTCCCCTCAAAGGGACCTTACTGAAAATAGATCACGGACCCCTCTTTTTGTTTACCTTTAAGTGACACTAGATTTTGTGTTTCGGTGTCGGTGAAAGAGAACGTTTTCAACGTCAATTTCCTACATCAAAGGAGAAAATAGATTAAACCGGTCCCTTATTCTACCGACTCGGTCCATATCCTCGATGACACCACAGAGATAGAATAGTAGTGGGATAAAACTATTAATCCGTTAATGTCGATGAAGAGATCAAGAAGATAGGACCCCAACGTCTAACAAAAAGTTCGTAAAGGAGAGGTCACAGTATTTTAATAAAAAGAAGTAGAGATACGATTTTTATTTATTACAGACGAGTCATTGATCTTTCCTTAAAATAAATGAACAAATAAACGGTACAACCCCCCGTATACTTTAGAATCAAGACTCTGGGTCCTAGCTTGTCGTGAGACGTCATCCCCCCACCTCAGAATTGGTGACCTGTCGATCCCTTCAGGATCTTTCTTTAAAAAATTTTATTTTAGTGTAATATTTTCGGTCTAAAGAGAGAAAGAGACACCCTTTTCCCGGGGTTACTAAACTCATCGATGGGATACGTGCGTCTAAGAAATGGTCGCATCGGTAGTCCCTTCGGGTTCTTATGACCTCACCCATCGGATAGGGAAGGAGTCCCCTAGAAGGACTGGGTCCTCAGCTTGGCCCCAGAGGACGTAACGTCCATCTAAGAAATGGTCGTCTCGATGATCAAAGTAAACTTTTTATGTAATTCATTTGGATTCCTGGACCTGAAGTTTCACGTCGACAATTTAGGAGTTCGAGAGATTTTATCTTTCGGTCCATAATAGACGATACACAAACCTGAACAATTTCGTTGTCACTGTAAGAGGGTCCCCCCGTCTCTCAACTTTTATATTCTTACCTGGGGTCACGTTTCAGTTACGGTCGACCGAATGAATCCTCTATAATTCTCTTAGGACTTCCTTACACAAAGTTTAAGGGATTCCCTTTTAGTGTCCCAGAATTGTGTTTTGATTACGTTAAGACCTCGATGGTAAACACCAACTCCTATTTCATTATGTTTACTCCTTTTCTCTAAAGTTTCCGAAGTATTAGACATAGAGAGGAACAATCAGTGAGTCAGGACAGGTTGAAAAAACACTGGGATACCTGACATCGGGGGGTACAAGGAGACAGGTACGAAGAGGTTCAGAGGACGTAGTGTCCGTTCAAGAAATACCGACTCGGTGACCCCTTCAGGGAGAGGAGTTACTCAAGGACCCAATTTCTGTTGAAATATACCTTTTTGTAGAGCTAGAAACCAGAGTCCAGTTAAAAGAAAACGAATTATTAGGTAGGAAACGAGTTGAGTAATCATGACTTTTTATTTTGGTTACAATGATCCCATTTTATAATGGTCACTCCTACTCCTTCAAGGAACAGTACCTCTTTAGGAGGTCCGGGTTAAAATGTAGTTTTGTGACAGAAACACTCTTCCTTCGAGTTTCTGTCGTAGGAATCATTGTGAACGTGTGTCTCTAGACTCTTGGTTTGACCGTTTTAACCTGGGACTACGCAAAAATAAAACAAAATTTACAAGACTCAAACAAGTGTTTCTCGTTGAGTGGGTGGGGTGGGGGTGTTTTTTTTATCTGTACATTTAGCACCGTTTGATTTTGTAAGAAAGTATCGGGGAATTTTCACACGGGTGTCTAAGTGAGGTCTTAGGATGAAAATCCTTAAGTAGGATTCTTTTATTACATGCTGTATGGATTTTCCGGTTTTGTTACATCTACAGTTGTCATTTCTTGAACCAATTTCTATATTAACAACAATTCAACGATTAACACTAGGATACCTGACGTCGTAAGGTCCGAGAGGGTAGGAAGTGATAGAGGACCTTAAACGAGTCTAAGTACAGATAACTCAGTCACCACGATAGATTGGTAATATACGACACGATGGGGGAGGGGAAGAGGAAAGCGGAAGTCATAAAGAGTCGTAGTCTCAGAAAAGGTTACTCAGTCGGGAAACGTAGTCCAACGGTTTCGTAACCCGAAGTCGAAGTCGTAGTCAGGAAGGTTACTTATAAGTTCTCAAGTAAAGAAAATCTTATCTGACTAAACTAGAGGAACGTCAGGTTCCCTGAGAGTTCTCAGAAGAGGTTATGGTGTTATTCTTTCGTAGTCAAATTTTTATGTGTTGATAACGTTTGTTCGAAAAATTTCTTAAAAATACATACACCCATTGTTGATGTACAAAACTTCGTCCTTTTCCTCGACTATTTTATAAATATCGTTTATTAGTGTATAAACCTTTTTTATTAGACACTTAAATTCTTATACATACATGATACTACAATATACTAATGAAAACTAAAAATAAGGAAGAAAGTGAAAGAAGTTATTTATATATAATAAGTACGTCAATTTTAATTTTATTTATTTTTATTAAACAAGTTCTTTACATTTTATAATTGAAGTACGGTATGAACGAAGGACTGTCGATTCAACCATTTCTTAGGTCCCAGTCCTTCTAGGTGACCTCTTCCTAAGGTCATAAGAACCCGAAGGGAACACCAAGTCGACCATTTCTTAGACGGATGTTATTCCCTTTGGACCCAAGTCAAGGACTAAACCCTTCTAGGGGACCTCTTACCTTTCCGATGGGTGAGGTCATAAGACCGGATCTCTTAAGGTACCTGACATATCAGGTACCCTAGCGTTTTTCACCCTGTGTTACTCACTGAAAGTGAAAGTATGAACGACTGTATGAAAAACACGTGAAAGAAAAACACCACGAACCTTGCTCTTTGGAGTGACCCATGAGGAACGATTCCTGAAGTTCTGATCAAACCGGAGGTCAAAGTAGGTAAGTAACTCTTTTTGGAGGAAAGTATCGTTGAAGGAGGTCAAATGACAGGGGTTTGTCGTCCTCTTTCTAAAGGATCCACAGTCTGGACGGTACAAAATCTTGTAGTTTTCGGTTACAAGAAACGGGAGAGGCAGTTCAGAACCCGATGTCCTTCCCCACCCGTCTCCTTCCCTTAGTAACCTAACGTAAGGGTAAAGGGAGGGTTCGTACAGTTACCTCTGAACTTCTCTCTCGTGTAGTCCAGACCAAATAAGTCAGGAACGTACAAAGGACTCCTAGGACCTTGAAACTAGCCGGAAACCATTACTGGGGACCCGTACACCGAGAATCCTGAGAAAAATACCACGATTAACTACTACAACAGTACCTACAGACCTCAGTACCCCACACGACATAGTCAAGTAGTCCTGACAGTTCTAATTAAGTACGTTTGTAGTTCTAACTGCTATGAGGACCAAAGTGACAAGTATAAGACTTAAAGTCAATGACACCAACCAACGTGTCGTCATACACAACTGTACTAGGCAAGAAGAATTTAGAACCTAGGATTCTGAGTCCATCCAAAGAGACACGTTTCTGTAGAACACACGTAAAACTGTCAAGAATCGATCTTTCTTTTCACAGAAAACACACTAGTTTCTAACCCTTTCTCAGTCTTAGGACACGGACTATAGAGATCTGATGAAAGTTTCTCATAGAAAAAAGAGAACGAGTACGAGGAAGATGACATGATTTGGCGACAACATGAGTATTGAACGACAAACAAACTTAAAAAGAAAAAACTCAGCAAGATCTTTTGGTCTCCCTGAAGACCACCGAGTCTATCATTTCTTAGACGGACGTTACGTTCTCTGGATCCAAACTAAGGACCCAACCCTTCTAGGGGACTTCTTCCTTTACCGATGAGTGATTGTATAAGAACGGACCTCTTAAGATACCTGTTTCTTTGAGCCGTCCGTTATCCGGTACCCCAATGTTCTCGACCTGTGTCGAATCACTGATTTGGTGGTGGTTGTTGTTTAATCTTTTGAAGTCCTACCACTAGTCCGGGGACTTTACATTGGTAAGGTACACCCTAAGGGATTAAGTGTGTTAGACGAAACGGTAAAGATAAGGGATGGTTATCCTATAAAGTATAAACAGATCTAAAGTGGATACATTTTTAGAACGACTCATAGAATTAACTTCTCCGAGAGAAGCTAATGGAAGAAAAAACATGAAGATGTAAGGGTCGACTCCTTGAATAGTTCTGTATACACTTCGTTCTGAGTTGATGACACTTGATCTCCTATCATATTTGTCACCACTCTAGCGGAAAGACTTATTTCTTTTGTCAAGGTCTCTCCAGTGTCCGTCCTCCGACACCTGTACCGCCAACTCCTCCTTTGGTTAACTTTCTTCGGTTTCACGGATCCAAGGATCACCGACAAAGGTAAGAAAGTCAAGAAACCGTTACTAACTAAACTCTGCAAATTAGTCTTTTGTGTCAGTGACTACGAGTGACAGTAAATAGACTATTGAAGAGGTTGGACTTCTCGATAATTAAGGAACGAGTCGGAAACAGAGACTAGGATGTGTGAAGTAAGGAAGACAAAAAGGAGGATCCTTTTTAAAATATAGTAATTAGTCGAAAACCTGTAGAGACTCTACAAAACTTTAAAATACATGATACGAAATCCACACTTCAAGGTAACCATTGTATTAAAAATCGAGAACGATACCTAGACAGATGACCTTTTAGTCGAAGGTAAAGACATACACAAAGAAAACGGATTTCCGGTCAAGGTACACGGGATTGATCATTGTATAGATGTCAACTCTCTTATCTATGTAAAGGGGTTCATAAATCTAAGGACCCTCAAAGGACTTTACTCTATTACCCCCACCCACTGACTTGGTACCATCAAAACGAAAAATCTGCGAGCCTCAAATTTAGATACTTAGTCTAACGTCATTACCCGTTCTCGTATATGTATATGTGTTTACGAATGAAACTAATTATTAGTAAGAATTTATTTAAATTATAAAGAAGTCCTCTTCTCGTAATTTTTTTTCGTATACGTACTTTTTCTGATAGAAGTTCGTATACCCAAGTAAACCTTGATAAAATTAAATAAGGTTGTAAAAGTCTACAGAATAGTAAGAACTAGGTTCTTTTGAATTTGACAGATGTTAAATAAGGAGACCAACTATGATGGTCTGGATAACAGGTTATAAAAGAGAAGAGGGAAGTAGAATTTTAAGTTCGACTCATAAACTTATCCGTCCTTTGTCGTCTCGTACACAAATCATGAAACAATAGACAAGAAGTTGTTGTTACCGTCCTGAAAATGATTTAAATCACTCTTAAGATCAAGTTACGTCTAGTGACAATTTTAGAAAAGACGTTACAGGAAAGATAAGACTTTCCTTTTACAGTTATAAAAAGTAATGTATTAAGAAGTTGGATATGTTGGAAACTGGATTGCGTATATTAATCTATTGTAACTTTGTGTTTAAACATAAACAGTGTGTTATTATTTCAACTGGGTAGACCGAGGACTTCATAACACACGGAAGTCCTATTAGTGACGAACTAGACAGTAAGTGACTCTCAATACTTCTTAGGTCGTGTATTGTCCTCGTTCCGGTTAGAAAAAAAAAAAAAAAAAAAAAAACATCTTACAATTCGTTAATATAAGGATAACAATTGTCATTTTACGAAAGTTTTAACGGGATGTCTCATCGTATCATATAGATTGAGTAACCCATGGCTTTACGAGAAAAACGGTTTTAACGTCACAGTTTGTGTGATAATAATAATTATATTTCTCGAAAATAACAAAGTTTAAACAAAAATTTTATTATATTCATGTCAAAAAGAGGAAGAAGGGGTTAAAAAGAAGAAGGAGTGGGAACTTTGAGGTCCTTTGTTCACCTATGGTTCGTGACTTTCAAACTTTTCGTCTTACTCGGTTCTATTTCATCTACACCCAGACCCCTCCCCTTACGTGTCTTTAAGTTGTGTACTAGCGAGGATCGTCAGTACGTTGTACTATGTTACACGTTCTGTCTTCTCTCTTTTCCCGATTCGTCTTCTCACTTTTCTTTTGTATCATTTCGAGATGATCTCTTTCATATGGTCTGTCGTCCAAGTAAATCCCTCCGTCATATCGGTACTAGGTAAAGGGTTCAACAAACCGAGTCACCATTTCATAGTTGGACGATTACGTCGTCTAAGTTAGTGACCCAATCCTTCTAGGGGACCTCTTCCTTTACCGTTTAGGAGAGATATAAGAACGGACCTTCTACGGTACCTGTCTTTTCGGACCACTGGATATCAGGTGTCCCAACGTTTCTCAACCTGTACTGACTTGTTGCCGTTATTATTGATCCTAGATCCACCTGGAACTAACCTTAGGATCGGAGTACTAAAGGATTAATACCCTGAAACCAATTTATTGACTTGTGAAGATGTAAAATCAATGAATTTGACGTTTCCTTCTTGATACTACCAAATATAAAGTATTCACGACAAAACTGTGTCAAAATTCTAGTACCGATTTTTGCGAGTAGGGTAACTTCCTACAAACGGTTCGGATGTGAGATTGGTGAAGGAAAAACCCGAGATTGTGAGACCCAATATCGAGTGTGTCGGTTGATGGTCTCCGGGGTCTAGGGTTTATAGGTCCTCTCGGAGAAGAAGGAATCAGACGTCTTAATAAGTCTTATTAGACATTCTTCGGGTCCTTTGGATCGATCGATGTGGACCAAACGGAATATATTCGACGGACGATGTCAAACGACAATAGGAAAGAGGACAACGTTAGAGATTACTACGGGACACAACTGTCAGAAGACCTTCATTATTACGAAAAACGGCAAGTAGATAGATCTCCAGTAAATAATACAGGGTGGTGGTGGTCAGTTAGGATTTCCTTTAGTCAGGACTTATAAGTAACCTTCCTGACTACGACTTCGACTTCAAGGTTATGAAACCGGTGAACTACACTTCTTGACTGAGTAACCTTTTCTGGGATTACGACCCTTTCTAACTTCCACCCTCCTCTTCCCCTGTTGTCTCCAACTCTACCAACCTACCGTAATGACTGGGTTTTCTGTACTCAAACTCATTCGAGGTCCTCAACCACTACTTGTCCCTTCGGATCGTAAGACGTCAAGTACCCCACCGTCTGAGTCTGTGCTGACTCACTGACTTGACTTGGTAGTAGTCAGTCAGTCAGTCAATTCAGTGAGTCAGTAGTAGTCTTGCGTCGTTTAAAATTTTATGTCAAGAACTCTGAAGGGACCACCAGGTCATCAATTCTTAGGTGAAACCTTACGTCTCCTGCTCCCAAGTTAGGGACCAACCCCTTGATTCTAGGGTGTAGGTTCCTCGTTGATTCGGACGCTCGAGGATCATGATTCGAACACGTGAGGTCTCGGACGTATGGTGTTGATGTCTCGGGTGTACTGACGTTAATGACTCGAGTGTACGGAATTCTTCTCACAGGTACGTGGTGTTACCTGTTAGGGAGTACTATGTTGATTCTGGGTTGTGACGGTTTATTTTATTTATAAAAGTTTTATCACGGAAATTTAATATTAAATATTTTACTATTAAGTTTACTAAACGAATCGTGTGATGGATCATGTATTAACAAAAAGAGGGGAAAGAAGGTGTTAAAAAAACGTGATTACACCTTAACAAGAAATCCGATGTTCTATCCTCTGGAGGTACAATGGTATTTTTCGTCTAAGTCTTTTTGAGAACCTAAAATTTAAAGGAGAAATAAGGTGAAAATTTAGATATTTTGTAAAGACTGGACCTTTCCTTCTGAACTCTACTTCTTTTTTTATTATCTAAGACCGATTACAAGTAGTTATCTTAGACTAAGATAAGTATCTTTATGCTAAAACAAAACATGGAAGGGAATCCAGTTAAAACCTTTATGTTTACTAATGTGGGAAAAAGTCCTTCGTACTCTTTCCCCAGAGTGTCTTAAAGTGAACAGGAAGCAAATCTTCATTTGGTTATACGCAGTCGTCTACACAGTCAAACCCCTCTGAGTCTATCGTCTTGGTTGAAAAGTCTCGAAGGTTCATCACACACACACGTGTACACTCGAGTCAACACAGACTGAGAAACGTTAGGGTACCTGATATCGGGTGGTGCGAGGAGACAGGAACCTTAAAAGGTCCGTTCTTACGACCTCACCCATAGATAAAGAAACAAGTCCCCTAGAAGAGTGGGGTCCTTAAGCCCAGAGACACAGAGGACGTAACTTTTCGTCTAAGAAATGGTGACTCGGTGAAATCTTCGGTTTATCACGTTTGCCGTGATAAAGGAGATTTTTCCAGGTCTCTAAACATTACCTTAGATTCGTGGCACCAGTGTAATTTCCGTATACTGACACCTGACGTGACCTGGTTTACCGGTCTATGGTCTACCCTTACATCTATAGTGCCACCTTCTGTCTAATTTTCTTACTAGTAATGGTTGTTAGTCTCGATATCACATATAAGATTGTCTACGATAATACTCTATAACCAGTTCCCGATCTATTAAGGGAGGTAACAGTATTTCGATGTAGTTAGTACGTCGTCTTTTTAAATGCAAGTGAGTTAGAGAAACATAGGGGTGTCAAGAGAACTTGAACCCATCCTGGTTCACTGATCAAAATTCGTTACCTGACTCTATACAGTAGTGATTCAACACCGTCCTATTTTAAGAAACTGATAGGTCGTCAGAAAAAAGATAATGTCTCTAGCACCTCCAGTGTACGTCTCTATCTACTAGACGTTTTATTTCGGACCGACCGGAAGATTCCGTAGTAAATCTTCGTTCGGTAGTCCCCTTAAGGGACCGATAGGTCATCAATCCTGAGACTCGAGAGTGACTGTTCCCGTGTCCAAGTCAGAGACGAACCCTTTTATTTTATGGTGTTCGGTTTTTTCTTTTCTTTTTTTCTTTAGACAATCTGTGTGTCGTCTTTATTCGGAAATACACCATTCAGTCACTATAAAGTCACAACAAATAGTACCAATGTCTTAGAACTTTTAATAATGATTATATACAGACCGTTAAATCTACAGTGTATACTCTGGTTCATTACCCCTTCTTAGAATTTGACCAGTTGATAGAAAGTCTAATTAAAACTTTTTTAAATTCACCAGTCAAATAAAAAAGAGGGAGATTTATTTGACCTCTAAACCCTTCCCCTAATTCAAAATTTTATCTTTTTTTTTTACACAAATAGTGTGTAGACTCAAATTCTTTTTATTACGAACGATGAAGTAATATTTATAATATTCTCTTTATATCAAATCATACGTCCTATTCAATAAGACTACAGTTCACCTAAATACAGGATCCTTACCGGTGAAAAAGACGTCGGACCTTTTCGAAAAATTGGAATAATTTTAAAATGAAAGGAGTAAATACTTTTTTCCTTTTATTATTATTGAACATTCTCACATCACTTGCAATTTACTCTGTTACTCATGTTGCAAGAATTGTCTCCCGTTCCATATACCCTTCGGAAGTTAGTTTCAGATAATGATAAAATTACAACATACCCGAACTTCAGGTATATTTATATTACGGAAATGTGTCATTTCCGTTCTACTAACTCATTTAGGTTTATTACGTACATTCTTCTACTATATTCTATAAATTCCATTGATCCTACTCTATAATTCCAAAATAAGAATCCTATAGAATACTATACATACACGGAGAACGGGATCCCTAGGTACCCTTTGATTATCTTATACAGGAATTTCGAACCTTAGAACCGAAAGGAAACAAAGATTTTCTCTGTCTTTCTAACCTGTGTAGTAAAACATCTTGTGTGTTATGAATAGAAGTTTTATGTTTTTATCTTTGTCCAAACGTTCTACGCATAAAAAGAAAATTCTTAGATACCCATTGAACGTTATTGTCCATAAAGTTATAAGTGAAAGGGTGCACATGGTAAACCAAATCAGAGGACTAACGATAGAACACGACTTAGCAAGACAAATATCGAAATTTTAACGATAGACCCACTGTCAGAAGACAAAGATTAGAATTTTACCAGTAGATCACCCAAACGAGGGATATCAAGTAGCATGTCGGACTATTATGACACCTCCCTTTATGTTAATCGATTGATACGTGGACGAGTCAAATGTCAAAATACTCACATTGAACAAGACACTATATGTAGAACCCCGAACACTACTTTAACGAACTTTTGTCTTTAAGACATACTTTGAAACGTTATATATTTATATGGTAATTTATAAAACAAATTATACAAAAGAGGTATAAGGAAAAGATATACATATGTTTGTATATACATATATATCTCTCTCTCTTTCTCTCTCTAGTTATTTATGTATTTATATCCATCTATAGATGGACGATCCGAATATTTCGATTTGTTAACATTTAAGTCCTCAGAGTCTCGTATTTCGTCATCTTTTATCGATCTCGGACTTAAAACTGTAAATAAAATCGAAGATTGGAAAATGAGGAATTTATGGAGTGTCGAAGAAGTATCATAAGAAGGAGAATGGTAGTAGAAAAATTAGACAAAGAAAAAACTTTTAAATAAGCCGTCACAGTTTATTTGCAGAACAAACACCGTACACCCTGCACCAAGGGACTGGTCCCTAGTATGGAACCGGGGGACGTGACCCCCACGTCTCTAGATCGGGGACCTGGTCCTTCCTTCAGAGAACTTCGAAAAAAAAAAAAGGAGGAAGGTCGTGACACACCGAACGTCCAAGAATCAAGGGGTTGGATCATAGTTTGGACCCCGGAGTCGTCACCTTCGTGGTTTCGTGGTTTAGGATTGGGGACCTGGTGGTCCCTTAAGGGATTAACTTCAAAACGGTAACCAAGTCCTAGTCTAACATACGACATAAAGTCTTCAACAAAGGTCACCGATAAATCATTTGGGATCTTTTAAATAATAGAATGAATACTTAATCCACAAACTACACTTCAAAGAGAAATTTATAATGATACACATTATTGTAACGATCTCGATCCTTATCAAAATACAGTATAAGAGACTATATACTCCCCCGTTATCACCACGAAAATAACTCGTCTAAATATTCTGGGACTTTTTCCCCTGAGATGATCGTCCGAGGGGTGTACCAGTAAATTTTTTTAGAAAAATGAACACTAATACAACGTAAATAGAAAGAACTCACTTTCCTTGGGCAAAGAAGTAGTATCTACTGAACGAGGTCCCATCAAACTCACTTCAAAAGTCCCGTCAGTAGTTTCCTGATTACTTCTGGAGACCCCAGGAACTTAACTCAGTTAAACAGTCGTATTTAATAAGAGGTTAGTTTTACTCTAAAGAGACGTTATCGTCCTCTTTCCCTTCACAAATTGATTCACCTCCTTTATTTCTGTGAAGTTGGTCTTCTACGTCGAAACTCCCACTCCTGATGGTGAATCTCTACCAGTGAACTGAGATCTAAACAATAAAATCAGAATAAAAGAATAGATCTATTGACAATAAAATCATTATAGAGTTTTACCATACCACTCGGTTTTTGGATGGATACGTCTTATTACGTACCAGTTCGTGACATGTTAACCATCCATAATGTTGATGACACTTACTTGAGTGTACTACGGTGACTTCACAGTTAAGATGAAAAATTCCATAATTTCGTTATTATTTACGTTCAACAAAGAGGGAGAAGGAGTCCGATAGTAACCCATTTTTGATTACATAGAATGGCACTTGTGTCACTTTACTGTTACTAGAGTTTTCTTGTCCAGTTTTATAATTTCCCTCTCTTACACAAGTACAGGTACGTTTATCGTCTCCAGATTAGTTGTCCTATAAATTTCTAGATATTGACTCGTTCAAATTCTCTTGAATAAAGTTATATAACTTTTATATATAAAAAACAAGTGGAAAAGTCAACTGTAGTAAACATAAGTTTACTGGTTTTATCAAACTTTCTCATTAACACAACTTACTCTTTAATAACCTTATATTTCCTGATTCTTTGTTAGTAATTTTATCTTTTCAATCTTATTTTTTTTTCCACAACCCTCTCCTAGAATAAGTGTAGTAATTACAGAGACTTTAGTAAGAGGGTAGAAAGGTACCCGAACAGGGTTTAGTAGAGTCAACTAACTGACAAATATCAGGGAAAAAGAGAGGGATTGAAATTCGTACCATGATCGTGAACTATAAGTTGTTTTCTAAAAGACCGTGGTAAAAACATTTGATTTTACTCCCGTCTTTCTTTTTTTTAGTATTTTTATAATTACAATAAACCTATGTTGAATGGTTTATAAAGTATTAAAAAAATTAAGGGTTTCGTTGTTTGGTTGGTGCCACTTAATTCAGACGTGTCTACTTACTCAGACGTGTGCAGTTATCCGAAAACACGATCTACCATTTTTGTATACCTTACAAAATGTAAGGTTTGTTGGTTTCCCAAGACTTCTTATTAATTATTCTAAGTATTTATACCTGTTTTTATTCGAGTAAAAGTGTAGAAGGCTATTAATTTAGATCTTGTTTAGAAGAAGAAGAAGTTAATCGAAAAGAATATTGTATAAAGACTGTGTCTTCTCTTGTAAACAAAGTATAAAATAACTTAAAGTAAATATAATTTAATTTTTATATAAAGACTGTCTAAGTACATTGTTTTTCCGTCTTGTCAAAAGTTTAACAAGTCGACCCTACTAGTCATACCTTACTCCGTTTCGTCCAGCGTAAGATATTAACGGACATGTCCATGTTAAGAAAGGGTTCTCGGTTCTCTCCTAGGAACTCTTGATTGTCTTTTCGGATTAATGTCTTTAAATTTTATGACAAACAGGGAGTAAGAGTTTATTGTTGTCTTTTACCTCTTCCCTTCCTCCCACCCCACTTCCCAACCTCCCCTCCTTTCTTGTTCCCTTTAATATGATTTTTATATGGATTGTAATTTTTTCAATCATACACAATTCACGTATTAGGAAGTATCTATTTTATCTTTTTTTTTTAGTTTTATTGTAATGTGGTGTGTGTTAACCGTATAGGATAACACATTCGCTCACGTCTCCAACTTGTGCAGTGGTATCACGACTTGTGTCTTAGTGTTCATTACAGTCTTACTATTGAAGGTTGGGTTTTCTTTGTTAGTGTTCGGTTAATGAATATATGTTTAGTTGGGATTTCTGTTAATACAAGGTTTATTTCTACAGGTGTCTCCTTTTAGTTTCGTTGTCATAGGGATAAATGTTTACGTTGATCGGTACAGAAATTGTTCGATATTTTTATGATAAGTGTAAAAGTTTGTATGTCATCATAAAAAACAAACAAATAAAGTTTTTCCGTCGATTGAAACTTGTGACCCTAAATTTACTTTGTAGTTACCGAATGGTCGATCCATAAGAACGTGGGGACAGGAAACTTCTATGAAGTCTTCTCTCTCCCGAACAAAAGACAAATGTTCAATTCTTGTATTCCTTTACTTATGTTTACATATATTATGGAATTCGGAGACGGAAAAACCATTTCACAGAGGGAAATAGTGGACTTGACTAGAATCAGTTGATGAAACTACGTACATACTCTATTTACGAACTCTCTCCTAAAGTACATTGAATAATAATAATAAATAAATAAAAACACGAGACTTAATAGATCGTCTAGTTAAAGTAAAAGTAAACTGGAATGACATTACCACGAGTTCTTTCTACTTGTTCATCAGTCCAGCACACTTTTACGTCAAAACTGGACGTCCTTGAGTTCAAGGACCACGAGTGTTGTTCTCTACATCCGTGTGGTCGGTCACTCTACACGTAAGTTTCAATCGACGGGAGCGTGTCGACGAGTCAAATTATTAGCTGGGTAAATTGTCGTCATGGTTAAATACGATGTATAAGGTTTCATGGAATGAAATTTTCTTGTCGAATGTATAGATGTGAATCTTTTATTGAAGGCGTCAACTAATGACTTCATTAGGGTTTCCTAAGAACCTCACGATACCACATTGGGGGAGCGAGGGGGGTGGGTCGGGGACTCTCTAGGTCTTTATATGTCCTTTTACTGAGAGTGTAATCCCTTTTCCATGTTGGGGGTGGGTGGGGGGATTAATTGACTTTTTAGACCTTTACTATGACTTCTTAGTCCACTACAGTAATGAATCCTCCATACTAAACGAAAGGAAGTTTTGTCGATGTCCGGACCCCTTTTTTGTCGATGTGTAGTCCCTATTTTTATCGTCATTTCCGTTTCACCAAACCTGTTCAATCCGATAACGGATGTCCATACTTTAAAACAAAAGAACATAAACATATAAACTCGTTTATATTGGTGCACAGCACCACTATGTACATTTTAAGAATCTCGTAACTTTCTTTTTGTAGGACTTTCTCGTTTTCATCTCCTTTTTTACCGCTAAATAATCTGTCGCACCTAAAAGTAAAGGCACTTTGACGTAAGTAATATATAAACAGTCTACCTACTTGCTAGGTCATTTCTCAATGTCCACCAAGAGCCTCGACTTGTCGGAAATGGTAACATTCTGAGAAACAATACTCTTTTTGTTTGTTTGTTTGTATGTCGTCGACATTTTATAAACGTTAGTCCTCGTTTCATTCTATTTATTTCAGTTATTCAATTAAACGACCGTGTTATCGAATAATCTTACATTTCAAAAATACTTTACTAATTCAGATTTTGGATGGTTCATATACACGTGTATACACAAAGTTCTAAGTAGTGTCCGACTGAGCAGAGTTTAAGACTGTTTCCTGTTTCATTCTCTGAGTTAGAAGTACCTTTTCGTATTAAAATTAAAGTATTTCGTATGAGACACGTCAGTAAATAAATTCTTTATTAAATTTGTTACAGGTCTACCAATCATGAAAAATACCTTTTCAGTCTGCAAACACCCGTCTCCGATTTAGTCATAAAGTGTTTCGTTGTACACCCTGGAGTCTCAAGATGATACCGAACTCTATCCGTGTCGTAGTGCTCCCGGTGAAACTTGACTCCACCGTCATTCACTCCTTTTGTCTCATTAGTACGGTTCTCCTTTTCTTCATTCCGGTCCTAAAAGGATATTACAGGTCTCTTTTTACTTAAAAAGACACTAAGGATTGTTCTATTAGTGAATGAACATCTCGACTGATAGTTTCTCATAAAAGGTCTCGTTCGTACACTTATGGAGGTACTTTAATCCCGAATCTCAGAAAAGTCGAGTATTGATCTCTTCGTAAAGACCCGGGATTTCTAGTGGACTGAGACTTCGCCACTCCGTCCCCAGACGTTTTCACTGTTCAGAATATAAAAACGTTGATATTTTAGTCCCCTGAACTTAGTTCCCAAATTTAAAAATCAGAAAATAAAAAATGTCTCTGAAGAAAAAATTACTTTTCTTGTTTCGTCGGGTATCACACTTTTTAGCAAAGGTATATTTTTGTGTTCCCGAGGAGTGGGTTGTACCACGGGTGTTGTCGAAGTACAAACGTTAACACCTTTCTTGTTGAGAACGTTTCAAAGAGACCCTAATCTTTTCTAACATAATGAAGATGGGTCTCCATATTTGTTGTCGTTCCAGAGGTAACTACGACAATGAAATTTTACTACAGGTCAGATATAGAGACATTATAATGAGGAAGAATTCGTTTACCGTCCTCTATACTCAGACGGAAATCCACAGACGTACCCATGTTCTGACAGGAAATTTCCGGTATATATGACTCTCCGGTTCGTCTTAAGAGACGGAAGTCGTATTTCTCGTCTAAATGAAAAGACCGAAAAGTCGTTGATCTTCGAATAGGTGGACTTTAAGAGTAGTCAGGATAATTTTTAATAGACCAATAATTGATCTCAGGTTTTATTACCTTTATGTCGTCGAACAAAATCATAAATAAAGAGTCTTATGACAATTATTTAAGGAACCCAAGTAAAACCTTTACCCTGTCATAGTACCTTTTTTCTTTCCTATACAGTGTTTTAATTTACGTAAAACAAACAAACGATATACCACGGTGAGTAAGAAAACAGAGACGTATTCCATTATCTTGTAAAAGTAAAGGAAGTGAAGTAAAACTTTGAAGAATGAATTTCAGTAAACATAGTATAAACGGACAATTTGAGATGTGCCACCACAAAACGTTTTGTATAGACTTTTAAAAGAGAAATGTACCTTTGGTAAAATGTTCGTCAGTTCCTTATTCTCTTACCCTTTTCTTAACATTACGAAATTTCGTTCAAAAGTAATCACTTTGACTGAAAAATATACGGATGAAAGTCGATTTGGATTGTTTATTATTTAAATTCACTGTTTGTAAAAAAATGATGTGTTTTAGGTAGGATGCAGAAGTATCGGACGTAAAATAAAACGATGTAATAAAAACACTAATCAAAGGATCAAACTAAATAAAGTACCATAATTTTAGTAAATTGTAGACAATTGGATTGATTTAGATGTAGAATGTCGTAAAAGTACCAAGACGGGTCTATATATGTTCGAAAGTACCAGTGGAAAAGATAATGGAATACTTGATGTATATGATCAATTGATTAGTTGTAAATATCTACCTACTTATTAAGTTCAAAACTTTATTTCAAATCTATCGAGATCTTTTTGTACATAAATGTAGGAAGGGACAGTCCGAATTGGTTAAAGGAAAAAAAAAAAATTAAAAACTGTGAAGTTTTTCGTACAACTATTGTGAAGGTTGAAGTAGATGTTCGTCTTGGAGTGTCAGGACGACCAAACAGGATCCGTAACCTTTATATGTACTAGAAGTACGGTTCAGGACTAAATGTTCCATATAGTATATGTAATGTAATATGTGAATTTTATTGTGATAAAGAGAAGAGGTTGATGTTTATAAGTAAGAAGGACTGGATGATTCTTTTGTTTGAGTTTAAAAATGAAATATGTAAAATTAGAATAAACTCAAAACGTAACTAAAAAATAAGGTACAGTTCTTATAATGGGTTCTTTCTTGAGACGAGGAGTTGACACTGTGATCATTAAACCTTTTAGTTGACAATAAGTCAACTAATTGTTGAAACACCAAGTCCAACGAAACACCAAAACCCAGATGGAACCAAATCTTCTGTAGAAAAGAATGGATAGATTCTTGATGACGGGACTTGTTGGTTAATCAATATATCAAAAGGAATGAACCTTTATTCTAAGGGGTTCTATCCAGATTCGATGTTCTAAACTACTAAATTTTTTTTATGTCAGACACATTAAACTGATAAAAGAAGTTGAAATAAATTAACCAAGACGTATAAACGTAATTATGTTGATCGGACGTTATGAGACATTAGGGTTACGTGAAACTTCCGAAATTAACCGTAAAATTTTAAAGTGAGATAACTCAGCTCATTCAATAAGAAACCTTGTTTATTTGAAAAAAAAAGAGGGAGAGTATGTGAAACTTTATACAAAAGGACCCCCTTTGTTTTTGTTGTGTTTTCTCTTTGATTTTGTTAACTTTAGTTCATACATGATCTCTTTAGTAAGTTTTCCTTGTTAATCTAAGAACACTTCGTAAAATCCAGTAAAACCTAATATGTACGTAGATAGAGGTCAATAATCATGGACAATACATTTTCACAATACAAGGGTCCTACTTCCTCTATGATGGAAATGACTTATATAAAGATAATGAAATTGTCATTTTATTAAAAGAAAGGAAGAGCTTCACTAAGACGAACAGTAAAGGGGGTTTTATGGTAGACTTATAGCATTTAGTCCTCTTTTTCAGTTCGAGATCATAGGTTGTTCCTATGACAGTCATTATTCAACCATGTCTAAACAGATCTTTTTCTCCAAAGATAGATTTGAAGATATTCACTACTACACTCCTGACGAAAAGGACCTCTAAGGAGACTGACCCACCTTCTTGAGACTCGAAAATCCGACACCGGGACTTAGTAAGACAGAAGTGGGAACCCTTTGAGTACGAACTTGAAGTGACATTCCCGAGAGTATTTTGGGGAAGAATGAGCTGGAGTAAGAAAATCGAAGGGAGTGAAAAGTGTTGAAGTCTTCTTTTGTTAAGGTTACAGAGGTTACAAGAACCCGTTTTTGGTTGTAGATGACGACTAAATTACCGATTCAATCTTAGGCCTTTACTGTAAATCGGTCACTATGTTATGGGAAGATCTGGTCAAACGCAAACCTACTATTGTGACTTTGATAGGATACGCAATGAAAGTCATTGAACATCCTGCAAAGTGAGTACAAGGTCTACTCAAGTGTCTTCTAGAAAATTGTTTATCGACTAAAATATGTTAACAAGTTTTTTGTCAGGTACGTTGACATAAGAAACTTAATATTTTTTTTTTTAATTTACAGTAAGGTTTATGTAAAATTAACATTTTAAAATTTCAATCCCTATCATAACGTAAATAGACCCACAAGGGGTGTATTGTGTCACGAAAATCATCTGATATTTATTTATACTTAACTTTTTATTCCCTCTACTTACCCACCTCTCTGAATGAAAAAGTTTTATCCGTCTTTGGATCTAAAGAACAGTAAAAAAAGGGATGATAAAGGGTACCTCTAAAAGTCAGACAAAAGTTAATCCACTAAGTAAGACCTCTTCCTTTACCGTTGGGTGAGGTCATAAGAACGAACCTCTTGGGGTACCTACCCCCTCGGACCGCCCTATGTCAGGTACCCCAGAGTTCTCAACCTGTACTGAATCGCTGATTTGGTGGTGGTGGTCCACTATGTAAGTTTAAGGGTTATAAAATAGTGACCTTTCTTTATATAAAATGTTTTAAGGTTTATTTAACCCCGTCTAAAAGGATCTTCCCCGTCTAAATATAGGTTAAAAAGATTAACGACTGGACTCCGGAGGTAAAAAGACTTTTGAGTTGGGATAGGAAACAAAGATAACGAGTAGAATTGAGTTATCCATAAGAAGTTTTACTATGTGTTATTTCTACCGAGATCTTGATCCTACGACAAACTTCTTTTTCTCAATAGTATATTCCATAGTCTTCCCATCATACAACATATAATTTTATTAATGTACTCTTTGAAAAAAGTGTAAATAAATGTTGAGAATTGGGTTCCTAGATAGATTTCGTCACTTACAAATAAATAAAGAAAAACAATATGGTTAAATCCACGTTTCAATGGAAGGTGAATTATGCTTACTCAGAATATGATTTTTAAGGTACCTTAAATTCGGTTAGGAATGAACGTAAGGAAGTTTACCTCACATGTTTGACCTGTTGAAAGGAGTACATCTTTTACACTATAATGTACACCTCGTACATGACTGAGAAAGTGGTATTAGGGGACTATGACAAGGTTTTAGGATTGAACGAACCAAACCGTAAAGGTGTCAGAAAGAAATAGAATCGAGAAATTTTTTTACATGAGTTTGCACAATAACACGACCAACGAAGGCATAACGAAGTAAGTTTTAGGTTTTACTTCAAGTCTTTCTCTTGTTTATTTTGATGTCGAGTTCACGTTTGATGTAAAGACTCATAGATAGTCCATCTGCATCAGTTAGGTCACACAAAGAAGGTCAAGTTTCCTAAGGGGTAACCTGGTGGGGACTTTCACAGTCATCAAAAATATTTAGTGTGTCTTGCCAGAGAATCAAAGGGAAGATAAGAATTGTAATAATGATGGATAGTTCATGACAGAAAGTATCTCCCCTTCTTTTACTTCTTATATTTCCTTCCCTCCCTCCTCTTAGGTATAAGTTATGACATTCTGTGTTTGCAATCTAAATTACAATACAAACTGGTTATGGAACCGGAGGGGAAGATTAAAATTTCTGACATATAAATTTTATCACCGGTAAAGTGGTATAATTTTATAGAAAAATGTTAAGAAAGTTAAATATCGTTGTGGATTCTTCCAAACTACATTTTTGAAACGTTAATGTTTAATTTCGACTTCTATATCCTCTTTCATTATACTTCTCTTTCTAGTTTCGTTTTGTTTCACTATTTTGTTTTTTCGAGGGGTTTGTATTAATAACCAATATTGAACCTACTTCTAAGTTTTTAATACTTCCGACTCAACCGGTAAGAACGAACAGTTCTGTCTGTGACCACCTCTCTCTCAAACCTAAAAGTTAGAATTCAATGATAGTATGTAATATCTTTTCCAATAGGAAAACAAGATGACTTTTGCAGGAATCCTAATGGTCCCTACGACTTTTATATGCCTAGTCAAGGACGTCTATCCTTATCTATCGAACCTAGAAAGTTCGTAGACGAAACTTTCTTTCCTTCCTTCCTTATTTTTCTTTTTTTACCACCCTACCCCCTGCGACTCTTGATCAAACTGCCGTCCGTCAGAACGGAGGATAAACGCACAGGAAAAGATCGACAAGGTCAGAGGACCGGTTGGGTACGTCTCTTTACTTCTTTGTCACACCAAGGAGGAGAGAAAGAGAAAGCAGGAAGGAAGATTACAAGTTCAATCTATTCGTGTTTTAATCGTAACGTAGAGATATCGAAGGTGACCCTTCACAGTTTTGATGACCGGAATCCTCATCTTCCTTCTTTTGTTCTCTTTCTCTCCGCCGCCCTTTAATCTCACCCACACAGAGAGGCGGACTTTTGGTGACGCCTCGAGTGTGGTGTCATAAGGCCACAGACATCCCGCCGCCTCCGTCGTGTCACGGACCGAAGTCGCTCTTGAGTCTCTCCATAAGGCCTAAGAGACGGTGTTATCCGGCCTAGGCAGGTAAAACAAATATTTTTATAAAACACGACATGAGGACGTCCATCAGACCCACGACTTCCCACGAGGCTCCACCGTCCGACACCAAGGTCATCAGCCCCAACAGCTTACGAAAGAACCGGAAGAGACCGTGTCTGTCATGCGACAAGAAGTCCATGAGCCGCAAGGGGTTCCGCAACCGTTTCCACAACTCCATGTCGCCGAGCAAATGTATGAGTAGGAGACGGAACCCACGTGGTGACCTTCGTGACACTATAAGCCCTAATAGGTTTCGGACTTCCAGAGGTAAAAAGGAGGCTCTCTGCTTTCCCAAGAGGAGGTGTCCCAAGTCCATAAGACTACCTTATGTTTTCATAGTCAATTGTAGATGAAAGTCCTTTTACATTAAGGCCGGTACCAACATGTCCTACCAATCAAAGGAAAAGGTCTTGTTATTTCGGTGCCCAAAGTACTTAAAAGGGGTTTTGATAAAACAACTAATGTCGACAGTATCCTTTCTCCTCATTCACCCGTTCTTTTACAATCACTGGTTTGCTCCGTGGTTGTCCCGGTTGCAGTCTCAAGGACTGGGGATCTGACAAGAAGAAGAGAAGATTAATATAAACAGAGAGGATGTATAACCTCTTCCTTTTACCGTTGGGTGAGGTCGTAGAAACGGTCCTCTTCAGGGACCTGTCTCCTCGAACAACCCCATGTCAGGTACCCCAACGTTTACCAGTCTGTGCTGACTCGGTGAGTGTGAGGATGTGTACCCTGGCCAACAAATTCACGAGGACAAAAAATCTTCAACCAGTAGAAACAAGCTTTTATTTTGTCGGATAGTCCTAATTTATCGGAAATTGACACCTCTTCACTCTTAAAATTTTTATCATAACCTTTTAGTTCTAATTGAGATATGGTATTATTTACTTACTTCGCTTTCTTATCACAAAGAATCAGATACATAAACACCCTTACAGACGTATTCATTATTCCTAAACTAATATCTGCAAGGGAGTCTTTCTATTTGTGTGTCCCTTCTTTTGTAGATTCCTTTTCTGAGTTGATTACTTTAGTCTATTTATCGATTGTACGAAAATTTAACTGAACGAACTATCATATGTTCGAATTGTTATTTATATTAACATTGTAAATAAAGGTTATCGATTAGCATTAGTATTCTCTCGTTTGATATCAAACTTAGTTCACTTTAACGACAAAACATCCAATTTGATCAGAATCTCGTCGATAAAACATATTAAGTTATATTATTTAAATAGATTTTATCCATAACCGGATCTTTAAAAAAAATTTACGACGATTAATTATAACGAAGGGAGTTCAAATTAAAATGGGGAGACAGATATCACATCTGATGTATATCTGTATAGATGTCTATACATCGTATAGGAGAAAAATTTATATACGTGTTTTCACTGTGAAATCGATAAGGATAAAACCACAGTCCCATCCTTTTCCCGGACAAACAAGTCTATGATGGTAAGACTTTGTTTGAAGGATAGAGGGTATGATTTGAACTGTGTATCTCTCTTTTTAGAATAGTTAGGTCCCAATAAAAAGGGACCCATATCTCGGTAACCTATATCAATTGATAAATCGTAGTACACGTTCAATTCTCTGTCATTACTTTTTAGGGTACCTGTCTCCTCGGACCACCCGATGTCAGGTACCCCAGTGTTTCTCAACCTGTACTGACTTATGACTCGTTTTTCATTATTATTATTACTTGTAGGATGGTAGTTTAAGTGTCTAATGTCAAGTCATAAAATGTTCCGTGATAGTGAAGTAGGAGTGTTGTTAGGACACTTTTTCCGTACGTTCGACATAAAAAGGTCGAAACATCTACCTTTTAACTCTAATTTACTACATACTTTCTATGTTAATCACAACTTCATCTTAAGTTTAAGGGATTGAGTACAACTTCCTAGAAGAACAAGATACCGTACCGAAAGTGACAACGGGAATATCCTTCCTCATCCAACTTGAAATATCAAGTAGTGTTCAAAATTAAACTTACCCAGAGTTTCGATGACAGTAAAATTCTTTTTATATAATTTTTTTTTTTGAAATTCCCTCAGTCTTAACCTAAAAAGAATGGTCTAAGGACTTTAAAGAGGTAGTCATGAAACCGGTGGAGTACGCTTCCCAACTGAGTAACCTTTTCTGAGACTACGACCCTCCCTAACCCCCGTCCTCCTCTTCCCCTGCTGTCTCCTACTCTACCGACCTACCGTAGTGACTGAGCTACCTGCACTCAGACTCACTTGAGGCCCTCAACCACTACCTGTTCCCTCCGGACCGTACGACACTAAGTACCCCAGCGTTTCTCAGCCTGTGCTGACTCGCTGACTTGACTTGACTATGGTTTTAATAGACGAGAGACTCTTGACCCGATCTTATCTTATTGGAAGATGTCTTTGTACCCAAAGAATCATGTGTCTCTCTTTTAGACCCCTACCAGATGGATGACACTCAGATGTGTCTGACTTAACGAAAAGAGAACCTTCCAAGTTCCATTGAAAAGACTTACGTTAGACGAGGAGATAACAGGATTACGTTTAAACATATCGGTACACCAAGACATCTGTCCTTATCAAAATACCAACTCAACTCTTAGAAGGGCCCCTTGTAAGGTGAAAGACTTCCTAGACGGTTTAGAAGGGTTTTGGATGTAAACACAGTGATGATCCGATGAGTTTGTAGGTTAAGAAGTAATGTCATTATGAAAGTATGTATACCTTCACCTATATAAAATTATCCAATAACTATTATACATGAATCACTATGGAATTGACGTATAATGTTTTCACTTATATTGATGTATAATTCCCTCTATTTCCTGGGAGTATGTCTCAGAATTTTATATTAAATGACACTGTGATTCTGAGACCCTGTGTCAGTAGTCAAAAATTATTGTCAGTAGGTAGAAGAGAAAAAAAGACTACGACAATTGTATCTTCCTTTCTCCAAAAAAAGTTTTAACTTTAAATAAACCTATAAATTGTAAGGATGATGATTGAAACATTTCAATAACGACACGAAGGATTTTGGTATTTGATACTTATAAAAGTTCTACATTACCATATGTATATTCATATACCTCCCGGTCTTGAAATTAAAAACCTTACATGGGATAGTCTTCAGTATTAAAGGATAATATTCGACCCAGTAAATTTACTGTGGTAAAATTACGTAGTTAGTTTAGAAAATAACTACGGTAGTTTTCGAAACCTGTGAAAATGGTTATTATGGTCAAAAATACTGGTGGTCACCTCGTTCCCAAAACTTTAGAACACTATACAACGGAGTAAATTTATAAGATTATTACAATATAAATATAGTCACAAAGAGTTCGAATTAACATGTATTTTCAGAGGACCCCTAGCACAAGTTTACGTCTAAGGATTAGTTCACCCCAGACTCTAAGGTCAAAGATTTTTTCGGGGATCTACTGCACCTACGACAATTAAGTCTATCGGATGATCCTCATCGTCACAGATCCGGAAAACACCCAGTGTTTACAATGTGTCCGTTTACCAAACCGTTAAAGGGAAGATCTGAAACGAATACAACTACTTTCATTCACAGTTTACCGTTAGTAAAGACTCGTAAGACGAACATGGAACAAACCCAAACAGAGCGTATCCTCAGTATATTGGAAGAAGTAGGTCGAGAGGAGCACCCGAGGCAAGACCCCGTTTGTGACACCCCAGTCGCGACATAGAGACCCACGATGACAGGAGAACCTGTACCCCACGGTACCTGAACGCATTCCACGGTAATGTCGTCCTCAGTAGTTTTTAGAGACGCCATCGGGGGACTCGTTACCCCCGAAGACCCTAACACGACCACCACCGGGACATCCCGTACCCGTGAGGAACAAGACGTCGCTTCGGGGGCAGAGCCATCTGTTTGACCAAGACAGTTATCATCTTTGTGTAAACCTCTGGTTTCAATAACCCTCCTTATCGTTAGTTTTTGTAGCTACAATTATTGGTTTTCTTATGTCTTCAAACAGAAAGTCTCGTTTCAGTCTCAAATGACAAAAAAAAAGGGGGTTATCAATTACTCAGACAATATCTGATCTTTGTGGATTTTAAGGTTAAAACGGGATATTTCATTTAGTTAACACCCTTTTGTTGAACCTTTATACACAAATTCAAAATGGTTGGTGGATTGTGTAACAGATTATTTTTCATAAAGTATAAGAAAGGGTGTTGACGGATAAAAATTACATTTTTAAGTTTCACTTAAAAGTTCTGTTTACCGTTACAGTAATTGATATCCGTCAACGGTAATACTTGTCTTCGTGTCACTACTTTAAACTTATCATTATCAAGGAATACGGAAGATCCGACAACAATGATATTAAAATTCAGGTATCATGTATTGACCTTTTAGTAGTGGTTTTAAGACTGAAAAATCACGTTCTGGATATTAGTAACTTTATTTCTATTGGAGGAGTGGGTCTTCGTATAACATACTCGGGTCCATTTCAAAAGTCTACTTTTAGTTTTCGATGACATCTACTTACTATAGAGTCGAGACCTAATAGATGACTCTATTTTGTATAGATGTATCCGTCGATGTGTTCGATGTCATTTAAGAATTGAGTGACAACCGTTTCCGTTTTACTCCTTTAATACCACTCTGTTCTGTCTCCTTTGTACTATCCGTTTCTGGTTTTAGGATTTTCTACTTCCAACTAACACTTTATGAATGAGGACTGTATCCCCACATCCGTCCTCCTCCCGACACAGGTTAAAGTGAGATTATCCTTTCTTTTTACCCTACTACCTATATTATTCTCCACTATACTTACCTTTTATTTTCTTTTCTTTTTCTTTTCGGTGTACTCAGCATACTTGGTTATCCCTTGTGTACGTGTTGTCACTACAAACGATTTGTCATTTTAAAATACATGAGACTAGAGTTTCTTTCAAATAAATATATAAAACTATTATGATACATATTAAATTAGGGACATTTCCTTTTAATTTTCTTTTTAAAATTTACGTAATTTTTTAATACAACTGTTATTTATAAGAAGACTACTTGTGACTTTCCCTTTTCATCATTTATTATTTGATCTCAATATTTGTTCCTTACGAAAGGAAACAATATGAATCCACTGACCTTACTAGTGTATAGTGGGGGTAATTGAAAAGAGGATATTCTTCGAATAGATTTTTCTCTATCTTCATCTAAAGTTAAAAGAACCTTATTAAAAACAATAGTTTAATGTAAATAAGAAATGGTAAAGTCGATTCCCCGTCGAAGAGTTGGAAAAGAATATCTTTCCCATTTATTATAAAAGAGTAATCAGATAAAAATTCACTTGTTTGCCGTCTTTTAGAACTTTTTGACCAAAGAAAGGACCTTTGTACGAAATGTATGTAATGAAAATACATAAATCTTAGTCAACTTTAATCTAACGTTAATCTTTTTTTGGTTTTTCTGTATAAGAATACCGAATGTTGAGATTGGATACCCAATTTATTTTCAGTTATATTTTTATACTATTTTATAATTCCTATTGAAAGAAATCCGATTCATGTCCTCTATGTACTTACGAATATATATATATATATACTACGACTCAGTGAAGTCACTGATTACTTACTTACGAATATATATATATACTTCGACTCAATGAAGTCAGCACAGGTTGGGACACACGGTATCTGTCGTCGGGTGGTCCGAGGGGTAGGGACCCTAAGAGGACCGTTCTTGTGACCTTACCCAACGGTAAAGGAAGAGGTTACGTACTTTCACTTTTCATTTTCACTTCAACGAGTTAGCACAGGCTGAGAAGTGCTAGGGTACCTGACGTCGGGTGGTCCGAGAAAGCGGGTACCCTAAAAGGTCCGTTCTCATGACCTCACCCCACGGTAACGGAAGAGGATATATATATATCCTCTTTATATATATATATATAAAATATTATATATTTTATGGTTAGTAAATAATTCGTGTAAAGAACTCTTTGGTGATAGACACATACGTGTTCCGTGAAAAGTTCCGTGAACTTATTACTTATTACTTCCATTTTTGTCAACCAAAACACTTGGAAAGTAAGATATGGAAGACCGAAATTCACTTGTCTCTACTGATTTTATTTGGAATTTCTGTTGTAGAACTTTGTAGATATTTTGTCTCGATTTAGAATAAGGTCCAGCTACAAAAATATTAAATATCTAACTGTCTTGTTGGATTCTTATACCAGGGTGTCTCTAATTGACAAGTTATGTTTAATTATCGTCGATCTATTATCTTAAAAGGAATTGACTCAGAAGACTTGAATTCCATTGTTTGAGACTTGTAGATGTGACTCAAATCTAAAATTGAGACGGATATTAACTCAGTGAATGCACTATAATATCTTTTATAAATTAGAAAAAAAGAGATCATTGTATCGATTGTTGTGTGATTTCCTATATTACACCTTTAAACATATATAAACAATACGTTACGTATCCTCCTCGAAACATCTCATCTGTCTAACAATATACCATAACAACCCTGACTCGAGGTCAGGGTCAATATTCACTATACCAGTTAATACTTTATAGAATAAAAGTAGGAACCGGAGAAATGGAATAAGAATTACTTCTATGGATAAGAATTTCCTCTTTATTCCATAAAATGTATACTTATTCGAAACATTTGAGACGTGATAATATGTTTACATCTCCTATATATTTTAAATTTACAAGTGTGGACGATTTAGTCTAAAAATTTAAGTTCGTTAGTTTGACGGTTCCGAAGAGTAGTTTCTTCGTAAAAATTTACGAATGGACAGAAGGTGTAGTGGACTTTATATGAAACGATAGAAAGTCTTTCAATGATTTAGATTAAGTAAACAAGTATTTAAACTCTTCCTTTAAAAGGTATATTAGGTTACTATACAATTTTATCTCTCGACCATGTTTTTATACTATGGGCGGACGACCTTGAAATAGTATAATTTTTAGAACCGAAATGGGAAAGTAATTTGAACTTAATAAACCGTTCGTAAATCATTTATAAACATTTTAAAGATACTATTTTCGTATCCCTAATACAAGCTACGATCTCTATAGTACTATATGATCTTTTCCGAACCGGTCACCGGAAAGGGTCAAATGCAACATGCTAGTTTGTAAAGGACTCTAACAACTTTCTTTTTTCGTTCTCATTTCACTCCGACCTCACTTAAATAAAGTTAAGATACTAATATATAATTTTCCGTTTCATAAAGTTTCATAAGTATTAGTGGTCACAAGGAAACTGGAGAATAAACGTTCTCAACAATATGACCCATTACAAACTTAACACCGACTTTTTTATCGTGACGGACGATGTACAAATCGTAAAATATTTTGAACTCTCTATTTACTAGTTTTCTTATTGAATTTTCAGTAAAAAGTAGTCCTTTATGAAATAATAGATATAAGTAATAGACCCGATCCGGTAGAAGTTAACATTTCCGTAGTATAATTTTTATTGATCTGGAGAACGTCAATCACACAAGGTTCTGTCCTTCACACCGGTACGAAATAAACTTACGTAGACGACAGAACGTAAATATTCAGAAAGGTAGTCGTTGGACGGTTGAGACGAAGACCTGTGTCACGGTCTATGGTAGTGTCATTATTCTCACAGAAGTACAAGAAGGATCAAAAATGGTAATTTTACTCTTTTTTACGATTCGTTTCAGGGGAATCACAAGTAACAAAAATCCCAATGACCGACGAAAAATACAAAGACAAAGGTAAAAAAGGTAAACGAAAAAAAAAGACAAAAGGTACTATTTTTCGTGGAGTAAGTATAGAGGGACCTTCCCGTTATGTAGATGTTCCCTTGTAGACACTCCGGTTAATCGACCCGACCTTTACACTATATTAACAACAAATTTATATAAATTTAATGTACAATTAGTGATACAGTATTAAATATCCGAAACTTTTATTGAAAAACATGAACTCTCGGTTCGGTCTAAAATGAACAAAAACGGTAAAAATCAAACATTGTTCGAGAAGAGTAAGGGGTGTGTTGGTAGGGAGGTTAAGGGGTGTGAACTTCTCGACTTGAAAATGATGACCTTTCTTACTGTCGACGTTCATTTAACCAACTCATTTTTAATTCTAGGGGTGCTAGTCTTACTCGACCTCACTGGAATTACAAGATTCGTATTGTTTCGTCACGAGAGTCAATTTTCCGAAAACAATAAAATAACACGGTGAAAGATTTGACAGATAGTTTCGGACCGAAACTCCTAGAAGTCCTTCGTCGTGACCCATGTAGACAAGTTAATTGACCGTTCCCCTAAATAACAGGCGTCCTGTTTCTATCTTTCTCCACCCGATATTTGACCGTCCACTATGCCTCGAACGAGGACCACCCCTTGATACATTCCCACTACTTCTCTCAGTTCAAATTAAACACCGGCATTAGTGACCCTGTAACATACTAATTGAACCTGGGTTTAGGGTCCCCAATATCTCTTCCGTTTACAGTCGTTTATATAGTTTATGTGATAACTTACCTATAAATGTATGTGGTACAGGATTTTAAATGAAAAGTTGACTTGCTATTTTTAAACTTGGAAACAGAAGAATGTACACGACGTAAAGAGTATAAATAACAAAATTAATTTTCATAATATAATAAGGATACTTTAAAATGGAACAATTGAGTCACTTTAAAATTTAACAATTTGTCTACTTAGCAATTGGTAGTATAAAAGTTTTTTATAATATGTTTAGATAGAAGAATCCTTTGTTTGTTTCCCTGTACGAATTACGGATGAAAGACAAATTTAATTTCTACACGAATTACTCTCAAAAAAATTAGAAGTCTATTAACAATGAGAGTTATAATCGGTATCCTAATTTCAAAGATCCCGGTTCTTAGTGGGATTTAGGAAAATTGATTTTACCGTACACAGACATACTACCACGATTAGGTAGTCGTGACTAAATAATGGACCTGTGAACGTGTATAATTCATACTTCTCAAGAGTTAAAAAATAGGAGAAACCGTACGTAGGAATTGTGACTACCCGTAAAAAGGTAAAGTGTCCAGTCCATCACCTGTCTCTTTTACGGAAAAAAAAAAAACATAATACTTGTTAAAAACTACAAACCGACATTGAGAAATAGAAAAAATGTTGACTCAAGTTGTGTGGTCGTAAACTCTGTAAACCTAAAACTTAGAAGTAAAAAGTATTCTGTTGACCTTCTTTTGTTTTATATAAGTGTAAGGGGTTTGGTTCTTCTTGACCTCTTTGGATAACTTAAATCCGTCAACAGAGTGTATGTGTACGTATACACACTTGTATATACAATGTGTTTTACAAAAAACAGACAAATATACAAATAATTACGTGAGTAAATAGATAAATCAAACTAATAGACGCTACGATGAAAATTTTTTTGATAAAATGAGAGGTGTTTGTCCCAAAGGGTCCAACTGTTATTCCATTTCTTGGACGGACGGTTAGGTCCTCTGTCTACGTCCAAGTCATGAACCCAACCCTTCTAGGGACCTCCTCCCGTACCGTTGAGTGAGGTCATAAAAACGGACCTCTTAGTGTACCTGTCTCCTCGGACATCAGAAGACCGACATCAGATATCCCAGTGTGTCTCAGTCTGTACTGACTTCTTTGAATCGTACGTGTGTGAGATGTGTTTTATTACTACTATATTATTATCTATTATATTACTGTATTATACTATGATTTATTCAATTAATGTTACTGGGACACACGGTCAACTTCCGTATAATTGAACCCGAAAGTAGAAAAAAAGTGAAAAGTGATTGGGATCTTGAATTAATATTTCAGGTGAGACAAAGTGTCCACTTATATAATGAAGAGAATCCTTTTGACTCTTTATCGTTCCTTCGATTGTACGTAACATTTGGATGGTATACGGTGCCTGATCTTATAAAATTCAAAATACATAAGTATACTTGAAAGTTCTATTTATAGTAATCATTTTTAATACTGAGGGTAAAACGTCCACTCCTTTGTCCTGGTCCCTTAAAATTTCAAGAAGGGTACGTATTTGTGTCAGTGACCACATTCTGAGGAACTTAGATTGTGGAAGAGTAATAAGGTGTATGTGTAAAACTGAAATCGTAAAGATAAGAGACGGGAGAGACGGTGAGATATTACAAAGTCAAGAAGAGAGTTTATTCTAAAATACCGAATAGAAAGAAGACTTTTTGATTGGATTTCCTCTTTAAACTTTTTCATTGATCTGAATTAAAATTTTATGACTATTACCGAATGTTACAACAGGAGAGTAGAATAAACGTAAAATTAAATGAGTTTCCTGAATTTGTCCTTTCGATGATCTACATCTTACAATTCACGATTATCTCTTATATACACACACAAATATATATATATTTGATACTAAAATCTAGTTGTTCTACCTGATAATTCCTTCTTGTCTACGAGTATATATACAGATACATCTAATGAATGGAATGGTTCTCGTTTTTAATTGGGACTTCGTCCTCCTCTACCAAGACTTATTACCCTCTCGTGTTTCTAAAAGGCACTGTCCTGAGAACGACTACCTGAATAATAAGGATCAGGTTCGAATCAGTTATTTAAGGAGAAGGACGAGGTGATTCCGATTCATTCGATAACAAAGGAGTCCGTCGTTAAGGACATCGGAAAGGTTTATAATCATCTTGTTCTCCTGTAAGGGACAAATTTATGAGTACCAATCTACTCAGTTATTTTACCCTCGACTTTTGAGGTGTGAAATATGGAAAGGTATACAAGAACAATGTACTACTTCAACTTCTTGTAATAATCGTGTCAGTTTTTTCTTTCCAATATTTCTTTACACTAAAATGTGATCCCGGTCGTAAGGAATCGAACTAAAATTCTACTTGTTATTCTTAAAACAGTGAAGAGAACTATAATCATTAGTACATTTTAAATATAGAGAAGTAGGACCCTACTTCTACTATTTATATAGAAATAAAAAACAAGACCGTTGAAAGAAAACGTAGAAAGAAAACAAGTGTAAGAAAAACGGTTGTATAACATTATAAACTTGGAAAAGGATTAATAGTGAAATCGATGATCAACTGTATACATAGATCTTTAGATTTCTCCTCTTAAAAATCCCCAAAGGAATTCCTAAAGGGTCGTCAAGAAAAGTCAATCTCTTCCATGTCAGTAAAAGAGTTTAAAAATTTGAATAGAAACTCTTGTATATCAAGTTGACGTCACAGAGACAAACTTAGATTTCCTTTAGTAATTCGGAAATGACACAGGTTTAAGAGTCCAGTAGACTGATTAAAAGGTTCACGTAGGTTTTCATCAGATAGAGAAACGAACTCTCATAGGGTTTAGTACTTCTAATAAATTACTTCTAAAGAATTATGTAATTTTTTTTACGTAACTACAGTCCGTTGAATGACCTCACCTAACCGTAAAGGAAGAAGTCCCCTAGAAGGGTTGGGTCCCGAGTTTGGACCGAGAGGGTGTAACATCTGTCTACGAAACGGCAGACTCGGTGGTCCCTTCAGTTCTCTTGTAATGACAAACTAACAAAATAAAGAGACTGCAACCAAAATAAACAAACAAAGACCGATGTAACATACTGTCCACCCTAGAATCTAGGACTGGTCCCTAGGTTGGGCGTGGGGGACGTAACCATCACGTCTCAGATTTGATGACCTAACGGTCGTTCAGGGGTTCCAGTCCATTGAAAACTTCTACTTTCATGGTAGCTGTACTTCGTTAACTGGTGTACTCCAGGAAGATAGAGATCCCAACATAAGAACTCGAAAACTGTAACTTGGTACTCTAAAAATTTGTTAATGGAATTAGAGAACTTGGGAGTCAAATAAATCGAGAGTTTTCCTTTTACTCGCTATCATTTTCATTTCCCTTTCTAGTTAAGGTTAATAGTTTAATGTACATACATTTTACTTATAAGACGGACTTCAAGTATAGTAACTAACGATTTACAATATTTTACACTAATTGTAATTTCACTTTCGTAGAACGTCTGAATAGAGGGTATTGGAAAAAATTTCATATACTTAAAGAAAAAGAAAAAAGGGAAAAGAGATTTACCTCATAGACACCTCATGGAATCATACATACGTTATTTACTAACACGAGACCCCTCCGTTCTCGTGTAGACCTACACTGAAAAGACCACTGAGTCGTCATTTCTTAGGTGGACGGTTACGTCTCTGTACCCAACCCGGGGACCCAACCCTTCTAACTAACCTCTTCCTTTACCGTTGTGTGAGATCATAAGAACGAATCCTTTAAGGTACCTGTACCTGTCTCCTCGAACCACCCGATGTTAGGTGCCCCAACGTTTTCTCAGTCTGTACTAAATCACTGATTTGTTGTTAATATGTGTACGAATAACAGTTAACTGTATAAAAGTGAAAGTATCATGAGTGAAGATAAATATATTAATCTATTACATACCTTTAATGTCTTTATCGAATTTTTAATTCATCAGATATCCTGTTTTACTTTTTTTTTTTGGATATCCGTGAGACTTACAGTACTTACGGTAATGAAATCTTAAACTTTACGATTCTGAACCAGACCCATATTATACAAAGGAAAATGTGATAACTATTTCTAAATGAATTTAGTGTTAATACCCCTTTGTCACCTTTGTCACCGACTGAAATAAAAACCCCCCTAGGTTTTAGTGACGTCTACCACTAACGTCGGTTCTTTAATTTTCTGCGAATGAAGAACCTTCCTTTCAATACTGGTTGGACCTGTCGTATACTTTTTCGTCTCTGTAAGGAAACAGTTGTTTCCATGAAGATCGGTTCCGATACCAAAAAGGTCATCAGTACATACCTACACTCTCAACCTGATTTTTCTTTCGACTCGCAACTTCTTAACTACGAAAACTTGACACCACGACCTCTTCTCAGAACTCTCAGGGAACTCTGACGTTCCTCTAGATTGGTCAGGTAGGATTTCCTCTAGTCAGGATCCACAAGTAACCTTCCTGACTACAACTTCAACTTGAGGTTATGGAACCGATGGACTACACTTCTTGATTGAGTGACCTTTTCTGCGACTACGACCTTTTCTAACTCCCGTCCTCCTCTTCCCTTTTTGTCTCCTACTCTACCAACCTACCGTAGTGACTGAGTTACCTGTATTCAAACCCACCTGAGGCCCTCAACCACTTGTCCCTCCGGACCACACGACGTCAGGTACCCCAACGTTTCTTAGTCTGTGCTGACTCACTGATTTGACTTGACTTGACTAGATATGTGTATACGTACGTACATATATATATATATATAAGTATGTATGTACTTCTTTTAATTATCGAATTTTGTTCTATTATTTCAAAATAAATTAAGTAAGTTTGGTTGTTTAAAAGAAAATATCCAGCAATCAAATAAACACCCGAATCAAAACGAAACAGAGATGAGAAAAAGTGTACACCTATAATATATAGTCCTTCATTTAGTATAAGTAATTTCGTAGTAAATGTTCTCAAGGTGAACCTTTACAAAGAAAACACCAATAAACCTCAATATGATAAATGAACGTTTATTATTCCGTTGTCACTTCGTGGAATATAAAGTTGGAGGAGAAATCGTTATTAGGTGTGGCCTTTTCAAAATGATATATAAGTTTTATTGATACTGTCATAAATTTCGTTAGACACACATTCTTATATTTTTATACTACCCGTATCAAGTACATAACCCTCTACCTTTGTTTATTATATCTTTTATGTTGATGTTTAAAAATTGAGATTAAAACCGTACATCTAAAATAAGTCACAGAATTTACTATTCACAACCGTTGTTCGTTTGTTAAATTGGATTATGTCTATTACGAAAGGTACAAGGATAGTAAAGTCACACCTAGTCCAACCTTTATGGAAGTCCACACGATCAAATACGGTTGACAAATGGTCTCTTTTCACTTAAGCATTGTTACCAACCAATCCGCTTGATGACGAGAAGTCCGAGGCTTCACCATGTCGACAACGACATTCATTTTTCTGAAGATTGTCGGGTGGACCTTAATCCTGTAGACCAAACACGCTCGACTAGACTTATTACATGACACGTGTGAGGTCATGTCGATGGTTGTCTCGTTTGTCATGTACCGACAGGGTAGTCGGGTCTCGTTTGTGGTCGATGTAAAGTGTGTTCGACCGACCATAAATGTTGACTAGACTCGGTTTTACTTATAGTCTAACTTCCGTCATGGGGTTCTCTTTTTGTGAAAGGGGGTGTCGTTGACCAACGGGTATCAGATTCCGTAAATATGGTAAAAAATTTTAGAGGGTTTACACTAAAACGGCGTACAGTTTCCCTTCTTCTTTTTGTATGTTTCTTAAGGACGTAGATAAACACTTGGTGAAACCTTAAAAGACTTCATTTTTTTTTCTGGTTATAAAAATGCAACGATAAATTTGACAAACGATGGATATAATCGGTCTTGGTACCAGTATTATTAAAAGAAAGTTGAAGATTTCATCGATTGTGATGCACATGTGGGTACCTCCTAAGTACAACTATATACCGTTTTGGTTATGTTATAACATTTCATTAACCGGAGGTTAATTTTATTTATTTAAATTTAATTTTTTTTACTTCGGTTTTTTTATTTTATCTGATCTTTGTGATCTTTGATCACAGATTAAATTTAGACTGTACCGACGGTCTCTAGTGGGTTAGAGGAAGAGGGATAAAAGTCGATACCATTATCTCTGCCGTCCACTGAAACGAGTTCCAGTGTGTAGATCAATGGTTGTTGTTTTTAGTCATCCGGCTTAATCTTTTTATGAAAATACCGAATGATACTTTGTTTTTGTTAGACGAACGATAGGAAGAATCTAATACAGACGTACTGACTTAGCCCTGTTCCGTCCACTTTGAGATTTCTTCACTTCAGACTAATAGTGCAAAGGAAAAGTTGAAGTTCAGGTATAAAAAAAATAACGAGGGATTACTGTCTCACTGAAGTGAAAGTGAAAAGTGAAAGTACGTAACCTCTTCCTTTACCGTTGGGTGAGGTCACAAGAACGGACCTCTTAGGGTCCCTGTCCCCTCGGACTACCCGACGGTAGATACCCCAGTGTGTCTCAGTCTGTGCTGACTTCGCTGAATCGTCGTCGTTATCTACGGTCTCAGGTCACTAAGATCAGGACCAAGATATCCTTTACCCCGATAACGTAGTAGAGTTTTTTCTACGTGGTAAAATTCAGTCATTGAGTATAAAGTTTTGGGGGAGAGATTAGACATCACAATAAGAGAAGAGTGCCTAAACCGACATCGATCCGATTCCCGTAGGTAAATCAGATTAATCAAACCCCCTTAAAAGAGTTAAACCACCAACGACGACGACGACGACAATTCAGCGAAGTCAGCACAGGTTGAGACACGCTGGGGTATCTACCGTCGGGTGGTCCGCGGGGGCAGGGACCCTAAGAGGTCCGTTCTTGTGACCTCACCCACGGTAAAGGAAGAGGTTACGTACTTTCATTTTTCACTTTCACTTCAGTGAGTAAGCACAGACTGAGAAGTGCTGGGGTACCTGACGTCGGATAGTGTGAGGAGACAGGTACCCTAAAAGGTCCGTTCTCATGACCTCACTCCACGGTAACGGAATCATCTAGTATTTATCAGGGTGGAGTGTCTTGTGACTTGATGACTCATGGTTGGACATGTGTGTATTAATTGACGACTGGACTGTAGAGGTGACCTTACAAGGTACGAAAAAGTTTACAGTGAAAAGGTTTTGACTTTGCTTGTAGTGGAGAGGACTGTAATTTACCGTAAGAGAATAGAAAGAACCGAACCACTTATCATAGTTGAATAGATGAACACATTCAATTTATAGTGTCACGGTAGAAACTGAAGTGGAGATAGAGTAAGAAGTGTTCGTAGGTTGCAGATGGGTAACTTTGTAGAATTATGGAGTTCCTATGTTGGTAACAGAGGTAGAAGTGACTATGACAAAATCAAGACTACAATTCCATGCTTTAGTAAATCGTAACATTGACCCTTTAAAACTCCTATTTTCTTTTACGATATTTATTAATTCAGTCCTCATTATCCTCATTTGGTCCTGAGATCCCTTTTGTCCGTGTCGTGTACGTCACTTGAATTACTACTGGTGTAAAGAACTGATTTGATGACATTATAAAAAGATTAACCAGAGGAACTAGAGGAGTAAGGTTAGATTATAAGTGTGAAGTAAAGGACGAATTTTTGGATGTTCTGGGGAAAACCGAAGTCCAATTTTGTTTAGAGTCAAAGAACCCCGTACTTCCGAAAACTATCGATACCGAGGACGGTTAAAAAGGTCGAAACAGAAAGACGAATAAGTAGTATACGGAGGTCAGTTTTTTTCGTGGTCGTCAAGGACTACTAGGTACTGAAGATAATGGAGGTCAATGGACGGGTCCAAGGTTAACAAAGGATTTGTAAAGAAAGATCATCGAAGTAGAACTAATGTATAATTAAGATACCTTACGATAGTAACGGGACAAATATACATTAATAACTAAGTTTTTATAGATAGTTCTTGGATAAGACGTGGGGTATACTCATTAAGTCGTTGAAATAAGATTAGCAAATAAATGAAGTAATCAAACGACAGAAAGAATCTAACACTTAGATAAATCTTCTTTCACTATCACAATCAACGGGTCAACCCAGGTTGAGAAACACTGGGGTACCTCATATCTGGTGGTCGGAGCAGACAAATACCTTAAGAGGTTCCCTCTTATGACCTTACCCACCGGTCAGAGAAGAGGTCCCCTAGAAGGACTGGCTCCCTAGATTGAGTCCGGAGAACGTAACGTCCGTCTAAGAAATGGTAGACTCGGTTTCGGGGTCCGATAAATCTTCTTCGGAATTTAAATGATAATATAGGAAGTATGGATCGTGTCAAGTCCTTGTATCTACACTACTTATAAATCATTTTCCTATAACTTAGTTTCCTACCTATCTACCTTTTCTATAAATTTGAAGTTCAAACTGAAATAATTACTCTTAGATTCCCGGAAGGACCAAACTAGGGACGTAGTCCTTCTAGGGGACCTCTTCCCGTGCTAATGGGTGAGGTTATAAGAACGGACCTCTTAAAGTACCTGTCTCCTCGGACCGTCCGATATCAGGATCAGGTACCCCAGCGTTTCTCATTCTGTCCGTATTCGCTGATTGTGAAAGTGAAAAAAGTGAAAGTTCTGGAGTCCGTCACCCTGTACAAAATTTCTTATTTCTTAAAATTGTAAGGAATTTAATATATAACGTGTATAAAATGAGATGTCTATGAGTCCCACTCAGGATTTAACTTTGACTTAGGGTTATGTTAGTAGACTTATAATATAGAATAGATCATGTGAATAAGAAGGACAGTTAATCGATGATAAAGACCTTCGTAACAAATTTCAGAATGAAGATTACCGGTTTTTTACATAAAAATGTTTATTACTCACCAAGGTCTACGTTACCTATAAAACGTAGATCAATATTTTGTAGTCCTAAGATAGTGATCATACTGTTGTAAGGGAACTCTGTAGATACATTAAGGATTACGAAACCTCCAGATCCTTTGAGTCGAAGACGAAATAGGACTTCTTATATTTAATTCATTCTTGTTATCCTTTCTGCTTACGACTCCTATTTAACGGACATCCGTCTACTTTTCACATCAAACCCGAGTATTCGAGTTTGTGTCTAGAGACGTTCATAAGTAAAATTCAACATGTATGGTAGGTGGATGTAAAGACACGTAGTGTCTGTCCTTCTTAGTCTTATTAATTTTAAATAATTTGTAAAAAGTCTTCTGGAAAAAAATTTTTTTATTATTAATACCAATTTGTCATAACCTGACCCAAAGGACCACCGGGTCTACCATTTCTTGGGTGGACGTTACGTCCTCTGGCCCAAGATAGGGACCCAGTCCTTTTAGGGGACCTCTTACCTTACCGATGGGTGAGATCATAATGGGGGACCTCTTAGGGTACTTGTCTCCTCGGACCACCCGATGTCAGGTCCCTAACATCTCAACCTGTACTGACTCGTTGACTGTGTGTCATATCTTTTTAATTTCAATATTTATTTACTTTAAGATTCAGAGATCCTTCCTTTCTTCGATATCTTCCTGTCGAGAACTCACCCCTTCTCGTGACGGTGGGTGGTCGAGACAACGACATCTATTTAAAATGAGTTTCGAATTACAGGAGAAGACATTTTACCTTTATTATTACAGACAGACGGACGAAATACTCAAAATATTCAAGTACAAGTTCCATTTACATAAACTTTTTTTACATAATATATTTACACGTTATACCACAAAAAAAGATCATTAATTTTTTTTTTAGGTCACCTTCCCACTGAACAGGTTCATAATGAGTATTTTTTGATATGATTTACGACATTTGGTTCGTCCATATACAAAGAACATATGATCTTATTTTCATATGTCAATGGATAAAACATAGACACACTACTATCTCAAGTAAAACGTCGGAATCCTAGTACATACAGTAAACTTCACGAAGGGTCCTCCGACTCACCATTTCTTAGACGGACAGTTACATCCTCTGTGTTCTTTGTGTTCAAGCCAGGCACTCAACCCTCATAGGGGACCTCATCCTTTACCGTTGGGTGAGATCACAAGAACGGACCTTTTAAGGTACCTGGCTCCTCGGACCACCCGGTACTCCAGTGTTTCTTAACCTGTGCTGTCTCACTGACTCGTGAAGTTAAGTCAGCACGTCAGCACAGGCTGAGAAACGCTGGGGTACTTAGTGTCGTGCGGTCCGGAGGGACAGGTAGAGGTCGAGGGCCTCAAGTGAGTCTAAGCGAAGGTAGCTCAGTCACTACGGTAGGTCGGTAGAGTAGGAGACAGTAGGGGAAGAGGACGACGGGGGGTAGGGAAGGTCGTAGTCTCAAAAAAGGTTACTCAGTTGAGAAGCGTACTCCACCGGTTTCATGACCTCAAAGTCGAAGTCGTAGTAAGGAAGGTTTCTTTAGGGTCCCGACTAGAGGAAGTCTTACCTGACCAACCTAGAGGAACGTCCGGTTCCCTGGGAGTTCTCAGAAGAGGTTGTGGTGTCAGGTTTTCGTAGTTAAGAAGCCGCGCATCAGAAGAAGTATCAGGTTGAGAGTGTAGGTATGTACTGGTGACCTTTTTGGTATCGGAACTGATCTGCCTGGAATCAGCCGTCTCATTGCAGAGACGAAAACTCATACGATAGATCCAACTAGTATTGAAAAGAAGGTTCCTCATTCGTAGAAAATTAAAGTACCGACGTCAGTGGTAGATGTCACTAAAACCTCGAGGGGTTTTATTTCAGACTGTGACAAAGGTGACAAAGGGGTAGATAAAGGGTACTTCACTACCCTGGCCTAGGGTACTAGAAGCAAAAGACTTACAACTCGAAATTCGGTTGAAAAAGTGAGAGGTGAAAGTGAAAGTAGTTCTCCGAAAAAGCAAGGAGAAGTGAAAGACGGTATACCCACCACAGTAGACGTATAGACTCCAATGACTATAAAGAGGGCCGTTAGAACTAAGGTCGAACACAAAGAAGGTCAGGTCGTAAAGAGTATTACATGAGACGTATATTCAATTTATTCGTCCCACTGTTATATGTCGGAACTGTATGAGGAAAAGGATAAACCTTGGTCAGACAACAAGGTACAGGTCAAGAGTGACGACGAAGGACTGGACGTATGTCTAAAGAGTTCTCCGTCCATTCCACCGGACCATAAGGGTAGAGAAAGTCTTAAAAGGTGTCAAATAACACTAGGTGTGTCAGTTTCCGAAACCGTATCAGTTATTTCGTCTTTATCTACAAAAAAACCTTGAAAACCAAGGAGACGGAAAAGATTTTGGTCGAACATGTAGACCTTCAAGTGTCAAGTGTATAACGACTTCGGACCGAACCTCTTACAACTCGTAATGAAATGATCGTACACTCTACTCACGTTAACACGCCATCAAACTCGTAAAAAACCGTAACAGAAAGAAACCCTAACCTTACTTTTGACTAAAAAAGGTCAGGACACCGGTGACAACTCAAAAGGTTTAAACGACCGTATAACTCACGTCGTGAAAGTGTCGTAGTAGAAAGTCCTAAAGATTGTCGAGTTGACCTTAAAGTAGTGGAGGTGATCGAAACAAGTATCACTACGAAAGATTCCGGGTGAACTGAGTGTAAGGTCCTACAGACCGAGATCTACTCACTAGTGTGGTAGCACTAATGGACCCAGTATTCCTAGAAAAAAACATGTCAAGAAGACACATAAGAACGGTGGAGAAGAATTATAGAAGACGAAGACAATCCAGGTCTGGTAAAGACAGGAAATAACTCGGGTAGAAACGTACTTAACAAGGGAACCATAGAGATTAAAAGAACTTCTCTAGAGATCAGAAAGGGTAAGACAACAAAAGGAGATAAACGTAACTAACGACTTCTTCCGAAAGAATAGAGAAGAACGATAAGAGACGTTGAGACGTAAGTATACGAATATAGAAAGGAAAAGAGTAAACATTCTGGAGGGGTCTGTCGGTAAAACGAAAAAACGTAAAGAAAAGGTACCCCTACCAGAACTAGGGTACCCTAGTGTTTTTTAACCTGTGTTGACTCACTGACTCGTGAACGTGTGTGTAAACTTTTGTAATAGTTTTCCCCTACCACAATAACTATGTTTGTTTTTACTAAATACAAAGTAAACTTATATATATATATATATATATATATATCCAATCGTGTAGTAAATTTCAGTAACATTTTGTAAAGAAACTTTTATTTTTTTTATTATATACGAAAAGAATCGGTCGTCATTTAGCTTCGTGCTAGGAGAAAGTCGTGAATCTATGTCTTTACACGTATAATTTACAAGTTATTAATTAAGGAATTCGTCGATTTTATTTTAATTGACTTACTGGATTATCATCTCCAAATTATTTAACTTTATTTTAGAAGTAATGAAAACAAAAGAAAACTACTACTCCCACAGTCTCAGTTACTTTCGGTTTGTAATCTTTGAGGGTAGAGACGACTGGTGCATAACCGGAACTAGAAGAGCTTAGTAAACATGACTAAGTCTGTCTGGGGAGTATACAGAGTCTCAAGTACGATTCCGTGACAATTGTCCCGTTTCTCTTCAGGAGTCAGACCTTACACACGAATTAAAAAAAAAAAATAAGGAACTCTAGTAACTACAAAAGTCCCTTTTGACCGTGTAATTCTCTTCGTGTGTGATTACATTCTTTACAAACTTAAGAGGATAGGGTAAACCACCTCTCTCTTAAGGATACACAATGAAAAGATTATTCAATTCTGAACTTCGTAAAATATCTAAAATTTTCACACAATTTGTGAAAATTCTTTCTGTGGAGAACCTTTCTTTCAACGATTTATTATCTTTTCACGAATCTAAACGTTAGACTTTATTAAACTATTTACTGAATCTCAACCCTTTTTATCTAATCTAAAAAGGTGTATAACATATGGGGTCCGAAAGAGGGTTCCAGATGGTTTGTTTGTTGTTTTTTTCACGATCCGTCTGTTCTTTTCGGGGACCAAATAAAAGGTCCGGTGAACCAGGAAATAATACATAATTGTCATCGTGTTAATAATGAGTAGTGTAGATTTTCTTTTACAATACGTTTCCACGTCGATACAAGACTGTTTTATTTTATAATTTTGAACTAGATTACTTATATTAGTGTTTCCTCTCACACCGACTAACAGAAAGTACGGTATTCAGAATTTACAATCTAAAGGGTCCGAGAGTATTTTTAGTAATGATAAAAATAAACATTTATATATAAGTTCTTAAAATCTTTAATAAATAAAAAGTATTTATAATAGAAAATCTTACGTTCGAGGAATTTATGTATTAGTTTATCAACATAATCAAGGAGTGAAGGGAGTAAAGAGGGTTTAAATGAACAGATTTACAATTTTTATATGGATCATCGAGTCTAAAACGGTTTTTGTTATTTACTCTTCTCTTCCAAAACTAGTAAATTCTGACTAAAGAATTTAAGAATAACTTTCCATCGGTTTCGTCAATCTTTATTTTAGTCGTGTGACTGTCGTGAAAATCCTATAAAATTAGGTTGGACAAAGGTATGTTTTCGTATAACTTATAGTCAATACGTCCTCCTCTTCTATAAAGGTTCTCTCGAACTGTATTCTGGTCCAACACTTAATAAACGAAACTTTACGAAAGTATAAAAGGACGAACCTTTAAGACCAGTTCTCTTCTCGTTTTTGTCGAGTAGGATTCGTAAACCAGTTCACTTGTAAGTATTTTACAAATCGTCGGGTGTTTATGTTAAAGATTTTTACGATCTAGTAGGTGGAGGTCTTCTCTCCTTCCTTCGTGGTGAAACAATAATATAACTTAAAGACCCCGGGTGGGGTAGGTAGAACTCAAAGGTTTATGACCCTCGGGGTCTCCTTCAAAAGTGATTTCACGATAAACATTGAACCTTGTGTATGTAAGGGTCGTCAGAAATGAGGACGTATATTGGAATGGAAGAGATGGGTCTCGCTTAAATGGAACTTCGCCATTTCAAATTTCGAAGTCCGAGAAGTCAACGTAGTGAAGAGGGTCCCAGACCCTTTAAACCATTTGAAAATTTTTCATCCTAAAAATCATAAAAATTGAAAAATAAAATATAATAACAAGTAATTGTTACGATACGATCACAATCCACAACTCGTTTCACTAAGTTAATATGTATATGTACATAGATAAGAAAAAGTTTAAGAAAAGGGTAAATGCAACAATATATTATAACTCATCTTGAGGAGCACGAGATGTGATCCAAGAACAACCAATAGGTAAAATACGGAAAAAAAAAAAAAAAAAACCGGTGTGTCGTACACCCTTGAATCAAGGGACTGTTCCCTAGTCCGGACATGGGGGACGTACCCTTCTTGTCTCGGGATTGATAACCTGTTGGTCCCTTCAGGAACCAATAAGTAAAATTTTGGTCGTCACACATGTGCAGTTAGAGTTTAAGTCATTGATAGGGAAGGGCTGTGGGAAGAGGGGACCATTGGTATTCAAGCGAGAGACAACTCAGACAAAGACAAAACATTTATTCAAATAAATATAGGAAAGAAAAAAATAAATTCTAAAAATAAACCGTCATAAAAAGAATTTCTCCGAGTTGGGAATGAGGGTTACTATACTGACCGAGGTATTATGGATCTATAAGGGTATAAGAGGGGAGAATTTCGAGTTGTAAGTCTTTTACTTCTAGTACCGTAGACCAGGGTAGTGAAGTACCCTTTATCTACCCTTTTGTCACCTTTGTGACAGTCTGAAATAAAACCCCCCGAGGTTTTAGTGACGTCTACCACTGACGTCGGTACTCTAATTTTCTGCGAATGAGGAACCTTCTTTTCAATACTGGTTGGATCTATCGTATAAGTTTTCGTCTCTGTAATGAAACGGCTGATTCCAGGCAGATCAGTTCCGATACCAAAAAGGACACCAGTACATACCTACACTCTCAACCTGACACTTCTTCCGACTTGCGGTTTCTTAACTACGAAAACTTGACACTACAACCTCTTCTGAGAACTCTCAGGGAACCTGACGTTCCTCTAGGTTGGTCAAGTAAGACTTCCTCTAGTCGGGACCCTAAAGGAACCTCCCTTACTACGACTTCGACTTTGAGGTCATGCAACCGGTGGAGTACTCTTCTCAACTGAGTAACCTTTCCTGAGACTACGACCCTCCCTAACCCCCGTCCTCCTCTTCCCCTACTGGCTCCTACTCTACCGACCTACCGTAGTGACTGAGCTACCTACACTCAGACTCACTTGAGGTCCTCAACCTCTACCTGTCCCTCCGGACCGCACGACACTAAGTACCCCAGCGTTTCTAAGTCTGTGTTGACTCACTGACTTGACTTGACTTGACTTGTGTGAATTGACCATAGTGGGTCTACTCGAAGGGTTCCACCGAGTCACCATTTCTTAGATGGACAATTATGTCCTCTGGGTCCAAATTAGAGACCCAACCCTTCTATGGGACCTCTTCCTTCACCGTTGGACGAGGTCATAAGAACGGACCTGTTGGGGTACCTGTCTTCTCAGACCGTCGGATGTCAGGTAGTACAGTGTTCTTTCAGTCTGTACTGAATCGTCAATTTGTTGTTAGTGAGTGTAACGGGTCACTATAGACTATACCTGATAAAGGACGGGATAGTCATTGTTCCTATAGTGTTAATAATCACTAACGTCAAGATGTTCATTCGACCACTTGGGACTTCTTTGAGTCCTTCCTCTTATGGACCGTGGATCGTCGGTAGTCTGACGTCAGTGAGGGGTGACACTTGGGACTCCTGTGAGTCCCTCCTTTTCTTATAGACGGTAGATCGTCGATAGTCTAACGTCGGTGAGGGATATCGTTTGGGACTCTTTTGAGTCCTACACTTTTGTGTCCTTTGACTAGGGTCCATCGACTCCACGTATAGTTTGTTAACTATAGTCACTCGGGTATGAGAACGTAGACGGGAATGTTCTTTTCTCGATTTAAGGAATTGTACTGTTTAGATCAAGGAAATTAATTGTCATTAGCAAACTACAAAGGCTGATGAACTGATGGACGGGAATCGACGTTTTGAGATATATAGGATCGAGGGGGAAATAGAGGAGCCTCAACAAAGAGTCTCGATAGACTTTCCGTCACAGGGTTCGACGTCAGGAGTAAGACGGTGTTTTTTTAGAATTGAGCCTTGAGAGTACACGTAAAATTTTTCTAGTTGTCATCCACAATAAACTTGGATCTCAATCTCTTTTCCTTTGATTCTCCACTTCAGTAAGTTCAAATGTTTTGATAATTATTATTCATGACTTCGGGTCTAAATTTGTCAATCACTCTAGAGGTTCATGTACAAGACGATCGTGTGAAACGTTCAAAAGGTTTAATGAATTTTTTTGTGTAAAAGAGGGTTACTTGATTTTCTTTTTTTTTCTTTTTTTTCCTCTCCATCAATCTTGTAGAAGGTAAACGTTTGAAATCCGACTTATTTTCAAATTGATCACAAGTTCTCTGTCTCTTTGGGCAGACTGACTACCCAATTTTAGAATGAGAATTTAAAGGAACACGGTTACTAATGTAACAAAACGAATTCTATTTAACAGAAGTTTACATAACTGGAATAGAAGACGATTGATGAAGATCTGAAAAGAGGTGGGTATAGGATAATAAAAGACAGAGATACTAAAGTGATGGAATGAGATGAAATTCTTATAAACTTACGGATAATAGGATTTTTCGTAGGAGACTGATTAGAAAGTGAGACTCGAATGTAAATTAGGGTAAAGAAGGGAAATGTTAATTTTTTTTTAATTTCTTAATATGGTGACGGACGGAAATTAGAAGTTAGTATAAGACAAGAGGTAATCAAGATATAAGATGTTTTCGATGAGAGTTCTTGTTATGGCTATATAGTACTTAGTTCAATTTAGTAGGTTTGGTTCTAAGTTGAAGTGAACTTAAGATCTGTATGTAAGGGTTCATAGATTGTAGACATAGATGAATGAAAGGTTTTATAACTTATATAAAGGAATAATATGTAAGAGATAAGAGTATGTGACGATCATTATAACTGTAAAAGAGTTGGAAAGTAACTCTTTTAAACCACAGTGAAATTTAAGAGATAGAGTGAGTCGTTGTAGGTTTACCATGGGTTTAGGACGACTAAAAGAGTTTTGACAGTGAATACAGTTTGACACAATCCGTCAATCTTATCCTTTTTCCTCAGGTCTTACTACCACCGATTTTCAGTTTCTTTCCTTTTCGGGCACCTTGTCTTCTTTCCTTCTAGGCTCCTGGACTCACTCTTGGAGTCCATTTGGTTTGTCGGGAGGACCGATCGGGTCAAATGTATCCCGTCCGAGTCCCCTCTCCTCTTTTTTTGTATTTTTCTCGATTTTAACCCGGTCCCTTGAAGAGAAGCACAAAAAACCCAGCCGGGTGGGAGTACGGAGTTCCTATATAAAAGGAAACGAAAGATTTATTTTGACTCGACACTGTACCACGACATTGTGACCAGGTAGGCTCCTTTAACTGAGTGACCTTTTCTGGGGCTACGACCCTTTCTAACGTCCACCCTCCTCTTCCCCTGTTGTCTCCTACTCTACCAACCTACCGTAGTGGTTGAGGTACCTGTACTCAAACTCGTTCGAGGTCCTCAGTCACTACATGTCCCTTCGGACCGTAGGACGTCAGGTACCCCGGCGTTTCTCAGTCTGTACTGACTTGTTGACTTGATTCCTCAATTTCTTACTCAAATCAGTAAATTTGAGTCCTATAAGTTTTAGAGCCAGATGTATTGTATTTTGATATCATGGATCGAGATTTATTCTTATTTAATGTGGTTTGAGGTTTATTTAAAATTAACATATGTAGAGTGGTAGAGGTAATACGTTTCTTACAATTTATAATAAGAAAAGATAGTCTCTCCCTTTTGTTTATACCTCAATGATTTATTACAGATACTAAGAACAATCTGTTTCGCTTGGTTTAACCAACACTTAATTTGAAGATAAAAGAAAGGGAGAGTTTAAATGTCATGAAGAAAACAGTTTTGTAAAATGTTCCCTATTCCAGTGTCATAAACCTTAAAAAGGGTACCACCAGACTTTTACTTTCACAATCAACGAGTTGATACAGATTGAGAAACACTAGGGTACCTGACATCGGTCGGGACGAGGAGACAGGTACTCTAAGAGGTCAGTTCTTATGACCTTATACAACGGTAAGGGAAGAGGTCCCCTTAGGTAGAGAGTTAAGTCGGAAACGATTTCATATTACTCTCCCACCAAGTGTCGGTAGACAGATGTTACAAACTCACTCTTGATGTTACGTGTGTAATCGGAGAGGACTCTTGTGACAACACAATCTTAATGTCACCTTTTAAAGTAAACCCGTCCACTTCCTCTTTTCCCTGACTGTGTGCTACGAACACTACTCCCACACACGTTGACGTCGTTAACGTGTTTCCTTTCGACTACTCACTCGGGTGGGGGGTGATGGATACTTGTAGAAAAGGTCAGACAAAGTACCTCGTTAGTTTCCTATAAGACGTGGAGAGTTTTACGGTAGCTAGGAATAACTGTTTCTTTATCTTGTAAAGAGAGAGTTTGGAAACGTCCTCTTTAGTAGTCTCGTTAGACCGAATTTGTCCCTCGAAACCGTCTGTTTCTGGTTAAACAGTCTTATTTATTTATATATGTGTGTATTTAATCTATTGGAGGTGTTTTATACTTATCTTTCAACTACTATTAGAGGGTTAAGATAACACATTTCCCATTTCTTTGAGTGTTAACACGAGAGGTCCAGTAGATGTCATTTCTTATCTGAAGAACTACTCTACAAAGGGTATTACATTTCACCTCGAACCTTAGAACACCGTTATTATGATTTTTTATTGGTAGATTCACTAAATCTATTGTGTAAGTAATTGTAAGGTTTAGATTTAGAGATTCCCCGGGGAGGGAGGAGAACAAAGGGAGAGAACAAGACTCAAAAAAGGAATCGTGAAAACTTGTTTCGTCCCTTCTTCGAGAAAACAAATAAATTTTTCCGAAGAATTCCATAGACTATTAACGAACACATTTTATTAAAGCATTTCTAGTGTCTTTACAAGAAATTGTAATCTAAGCGGAAGTTGTTCGGTATAACGATACCAGGAAACAGAGGTACAGTGTCTTCCCAGACAAACCGTCACAGGTTTATGTCATGACTCTTCTCCGTTGTTTGTCACTACGGTTGTTATTCACGAAAGTCTACTTGGTAATAAATTATCAGCTCAGTGAGTCAAACCTCAATCTATGACCAAACCGGACCATGACCAAACCCAGAACTCAATCGTTCAAGAAATGGTTCAACAGTTCAGTCCCTAAAGTTTATGACACAGAGACCCTAAGACCACACTTTTATTTTAGGGTGGATATAGTTTCAGGAAACATTTGAAATATTCGATAGTAAATTAAACACTCATACGGTTCTTACTTTCACTGAGACAAAAATATTTCGTAACGAACATCATCTGAAACGTAGGAGTTTCTCAAGTTCTTTTCCACACTCATGAAAAGTTTTATACTGAAACATCCGTTCCCATTTTTTTCCAAAGTATTTCTAACAGGATTTATAAATTTTTTAATTTCTTTATACATGACAAAAATCGTCAAACTTATCAATGTCCGAAAATAAATATACAATAATGAAAAACCTCTACTATATAACTAAAAGGTACGATAAACTTGTTTACTTTCCACTCACAATTTGTGAATCTGACATCTACTGTGTGGAGACACAAGTTTAGAATAAAAAATGGTATATTCCACCTTCGGAGTCATTTTTCTCCGAAGATACAGAGACACAAACAAAGAGGAGACATCTTAAGTTTACCATTTAAGACGAATCAGAACGATACTTCTAATTCCATTGTTTGCATTTTCGAGTCTTCGAGTCTCGGCTTGGATTGTGTGTTTAGACACTAGTTATTCACCATTGACATGAATTTAATCACAAACTTTTAAAACTTTCAAAATACTTTGAACATTCCTAGTAAAATAGAAGTTCGTCCATTAATGACTCAGGGTTGTGTCTGTGACACGAGAGAAACACGAGGTTCTAAAACCTAAAACCGAAATAGTCAAGGTAAACTAGGAGGATTTGGTAATTGAGAACTAATGTTCCTCAGAGTGTCCTCCGATTTGTCTCCTCCGTTTTTCGTCGTCCGAGAGACCGGAGAGTGACGTGAGAGTCGTCCTTGTAAAAATTTGGTTAACTACGATTTAGAGTAATCTGAACTTCAGTTGTAGTTCTATAGGTATAAAACTGGTCATTTTTTTCATCGATCTTTGTTATTTCCTAATTTACAATCTGCATTCTCTAGTCTCTTGCCAAAGAGTGGAAAGGAAATTGTCGTTTCCTGTGTTTCAAGACCTAAAATAGAAAAGATCATAGTCAAATGTTCACATCTGAAGGGACCACCGAGTCTACCATTTTGTAGACGGGTGTTACTCCCCCTGGGCCCAAGTTAGGGACCCAGTCCTTCTAGAGGACCTCTTCCTTTATCGTTGGGTGAGGTCATAAGAACGGACCTTAGAGGGTACTTACCTTCTCGGACCATCCGATGTCAGGTACACCATCGTTTCTCAGTCTGTGCTGACTCGCTAAAGTGAAATCTACTGTCACGAACATAGTCTTCCGGAGATACTTATATATTAATGAATGTACAGTGGAGTATAATGTTACCCCGTCGAGTCACTACGTTTAATGACTCAACTAACTATATGAACCTGGTATAAACCTATATAAAAATAAGTCTCTTTTAGATGAACTTTGTTCACTGATCTCTTCCTGTATTTATGTTCCCCTTTCTTCCTTCCTTTTTACCTTTTACTCTCCCTTCTAATATAACAACCACACCATTCTTATTAGTCCCCAGAGATACATTCACCTTGGTACCTCAAAATACATGTCCCTATTGTATAACAAAAAATAAAAACAAATAAATAAAAAAACATAAATGACGGTTGGAGGAGAGGAGGGAGTCGAAACTCAGACCCTTCGAGATATATTGAAGAACAGTAAAGTAGACCCCAGCCCCTCGTCTCCAATGAGACTGAATGGTACGAGATCATTTGTATGGTGGAGATAATGTAGACGTTTGTACGTAAGTATCCGTAATCATAAATCAAAATTTAGAAAGTAAACGGTTGTCTTTCTCGTCTAAGAGATTTGTTATTTGTTGATACCTCCTTTAGTACTCTATGATATTGTTCCTCCACCATGGAGTTCAGGTTTAGACGATCTTCACTATAGACACTATGGACCTCTAAACTCTTTCTTCAGATTTTTAAAAGAAAGAATGAATTCTTTAACTTCTCATTAATTAAAAACACACATTAAGTATTTATATCCCAATATACTTCTTACGTCTCGACTATAATTTTTCGTAGTATTGTACTACGACACTGAATTTAAGATACTTTTAGGAAACCCTTAGTTCCTCTTTATTTTCTCATTATGATGACTTTTTTTTATCAAACAAGTTCTTTTCATTTCAAATGTTTGTCATCATATTGACTTTATTATATCGGTCTGAAATTCTTGCAGTGACCATCTCTTCTGTAACGTGTTTTTCTGTAACAATAAAACTACTATTTAATTAGTAAACTCTCTAACTCTCTATGAGAGTTTAATCACCGTTTGGTCTCTCTAGTCTTAATTAAAACTACAGGTATATTAAAGGTTCTTGAATCTTCAAAGTTGTTTACATTAAACTAGTATACGAGAATAAATCCCCCTTTTTTCGTTTATTTGTTTAGATATTACGTATTCCCTTTTATCAAGAAACAATTTCAATAGGTGGGTGTGAAGGTTTGATTTTGTCTTTTGTCGTTATACTAGATATATAACTTTCTCTAGTTCTGTCCCTATTACGAACGTCGAGACCCGTTAAACATACACACTCGATCTCTCGTCACCTTTTATTTAACGTCACTGACCAGTTGACCTTACCGGTTCCGTAAAGGATCCTACTTACAAGTTTTAAGGAAGATGACAATCACTGTTATCCTGATATATAGTATATTTCTCTTTAGATTATATTGTATATAGTAAGTTCAAATAGGGTAACGACTTTTATTTTCCGTATGAGAGTTATCTACTCCCGTTTTATTTCGCTTTCCTTAATTACGATCATTTACTAGGTCACAAACTGTATAAGTGTTGTAACAGAAAGTAAGTATTTTGGGATATATATCTTTGTCGGGTAGACGTTTTTAAATTTTTTTACATTTATAATCAATCTTATTAAAAAATCATTAAGAATACTTCACTACTTTCGGACTTAATCTTATTACCGTCCTTAAACTCTCGACAAAAAGTCCTTCTGGTCTTTCCTAAACCAAAACTTAACCTACCAAAATTACTTTTCGTTCTCTTAAAGTGTTGGTACAGAGTTCGGAAGTATTGTAACTATTTTTTATCCTTTTGACCCTCTTACAGGTAGTCTAGAGGAGACTATTGTATTTTCTCGATAATTTGTACATGTCATACCTTTTCTCGAAGGGACCACCGAGTCTGTCATTTTTTAGGTGGACATTACGTCCTCTGGATCCGAACTAGGGACCCCATCCCTTCTATGGGACCTCTTCCCTTATCGATGGGTGAGGTCATAAAAACGGACCTCTTAGGGTACCTGTCTCTTCGGACTCCCGACGTTAGGTACCCCACCGTTTCTCAAACATATCTTGATAATGTTTTTCCCCCTAAAAAAAAAAAATTCATATGCATTTTTATGTAGTAGTACAGAAACAAGTACAGTCTCAAAGACAAATCAAAACTGAAAACGAAAGGAAGACTAGGTAAAGTCAGGGTGGGATTATTTTGAGGTGAAGATGAGGTTCGATCTAAGTTATTAGTATGTCGGTGTTTACTGAAAGATATCGGAGAATTCGACTAAACCAGAAAAAGGATGTTATGGACCGTATAACGGGAGTCATGTAATAAAGGAGTTGATCTTATAATTGAAAAACTCCCTTATTTCAACGAAAATGGAGACATGAGAGTAACGGGTTGTGTCACAGACCGGGTTCTATTTGTAAGTAATATAATTAGGTAAACGAGAAAGTAGTAGTATTGGATTGTCCGATTTTCTAATGATGAATCCATTGTGAAACCCGTTTTTTATGGATCACTATACCTAATAGGATCATTCTTCTCGAAAAAGAGGACAGAACTATCTATTTTAATTTTTTTTTGTTTTTGTTTTTGTTTATAGTATAGTTTCTATGACACGTCCTTAGGAACTGTATTAAAACCTTCTTTACATTTTCGTTATAGGACTCTGATGTTAGTAAATAGTTCATCGTCGACAACAATCTTAACTATAACTAGGAACCATTTAACGTTGGTCTCATTGGAACAACATAGTAGTGTTTTAAGAGGGTGATGTAATAAATCGATACTCTACGAAGGAATTGAACACAGGAATCCAAAAAGAGAAGATATTAGTTAGTGTATTCCTTTTTTTTGTTTTTCACCACATATCTACATTGGGTTTTACAAAACCCCGTAAAAAGTTAATTTGTAAAAGATCTTCTTTTATATTGTATTAATGTATTTTATTTACTAATAAAACTTTTCGGTGGTTTACCTTTCTATCGAAATTTTGATCTTTCACAAATATACACTAAGTCAAGTTAGAAGAGTAGTGACTTCATTTCTTTGACTTAGACTAATTCATTATACTGGTTCCGACTTTACAGTTTCTCAAGATCTTACACTCTAAGGACTGTAGGTTGAATCAAAGAAAATGGGTTAATGGTAATTCCTTTACTTTTCACGATCAAGGTATTCAACATTCTTCAAGTTATCGTTGGACTTAACTCCTCGGAGGAAGGGGATCGGGGAGACAATAAAATCCTTATACCTAGGATTCACCCTGATAACCTTCGACTTGAATTAATTAATATCGAAACAGAGAATAGTAACCATTTAATAGATTGGAGAGGTATAAAATTAAAGGAATCGAGGTATCAAATTAATGGATGGAGTATCTCGAAACACTTTATAAATTAAATTTTGTGATGATTCACATCAATCACGATATCATTAACCCAATATCATTCTTGAGTTATTCAAAGTCAAACTACAATGATAAAAACAAAGTATTTTATTATTCAGTTTCAAGACTAAAGGATTTAACATTTCTTTTTAAGTTAACTTTGAGAACATTAAATTTACTGTAATGAAAAAGATGTAAGAGTAGAACGAAATTAAAGATGATCGAATATGTAGTAATTCTTCGTATGTATCGTGTCATAGTTTTTAGGATGTCCCTTCCGGTCTCTAAAGAATATAAAGTAATAGAAGGAAGGAAGGAAGAAAAGAAAGAGAGAAAAGACTACTTAATCAATTTTAGAGTGTCTATTAATGTTACGTACACCTTTGGAACGATTTTATAGAAGTAGTTTCAATACTTTAGAATTGACTATCACTTCACTATCTCCATGTTTTATTTCAAATATCTTAATATAAAAGACTCGTCAGTTATAAGTCAGGTATAAGTTACTTCGACTAGTTTAAACACTTTATGGTTTGGGGAAATAGAAAGTAGTAGGAAGTAAAAAGGACGGATATGAAAAAGTCAAAAAGTTGAATAAATATGTGGGAAGGACCTTCTGTTTCCCGTTTGTTTCCTCCTTTTTACGTTTAGACAATTATTTCAATAAAGAATCGTCTAACCTTTCTTCACTCTTTTGAAATTTAACATTACGATCTAGATATACCTAGTGGACTACATGGTTACACCTCGTCGATGTTAAAGAGATAGAATGGGACTGCACCTATGAACTACACAATTGACTACACAAAACTTTCTCTACCCCGTGAATTAAAAATTTTGATAAGTGGTGTTTGCTGACTTACTAGGACGTTGTTAACTTTATATAGGAAGAGATATTTTTATGTGACTTCAAAAATGTAAATTAACTTGATCACAGTGATTTTGATTTTATAGAAATCGTCGTAGTAGTTAAATGATTAGCCAGAAAAAGTGACGACAACGTAAATTACATGTTGAGTACTATGATTTGTTTGTATTTAGATCCATTGAGTTTTCTTTCTCTGTTTTGAATAGGTACATTTGTCTTTTTTTCGACACGTCTTTCAGGTTTTAGTAAAACTTATAACTTAAATTTTACATTCCGTTATACGTAAATTTATTTATATAGTTCTCTTTTCTTTCCTTATTCCCTTGGATTTTGGAGAATTATCTGACTTATATATGTGTCTATTACCGTCCTAGTATATACTTGGGTCGCCAGATTAAGTATGGATGTCGTTGTACGGGTCCTTTGGTATCGATCTTATTTATCGGGTCCTTCTGTCAGTTGATACTTAGTCTGAAAAAATCCTTCAAACTAACAATAGAAATCAGTTTTAGGTCCTTCGATTCATTTTTGAAGACAATTGTTAACCGGGATTCACTGGTCCTAAACTAATTATTGATCGTCGAAGAGATTAAAAACAGGGGTAAAAGTTAAATCTCGGTTGGTCTCTTTCGGTTTATACGTGGGTTGAGGTGCCCTACGGGACGAAAAGTAATCGGAAAGATAACTAAGGGGTTCGGTTATCGGAAGTTAGTCCCGTATGGACTTCGGAAGGAAACAGAGGTGGTATCAAAGGGGAAACCTTCTTTTCGATACTGTTTGAAAAGAAGGTTCAAAAGGAACCTTCTTTTCGATACTGTTTGGATCTGTCGTATAGTTTTTCGTCTCTGTAATGAAATGTTTGTTTCCAGACAGATCAGTTTCGATACCAAAAAGGTCATCAGTACATGCCTACACTCTCAACCTGATATTTCTTTCGACTCACACCTTCTTAACTACGAAAACTTGACACCACAACCCCTTCTGAGAACTCTCAGGGAACCTGACGTTCCTATAAGTTGGTCAGGTAGGATTTCCTTTAGTCAGGACCCACAAGTAACCTTCCTGACTACGACTTCGACTTCGAGGTTATGAAACCGGTGGACTACGTTTCTTGACTGAGTAACCTTCTCTAGAACTACGACCCTTTCTAACTTCTTTCCTCCTCTTCCCCTGCTGTCTCCAACTCTACCAACCTACCGTAGTGGTTGAGTTACCTGTACTCAAACTCATTTGAGACCCTCGACCACTACCTGTCCCTTTGGACCCGTACGAAGTCAGGTGACCCAGTGTTTCTCACCCTGTGCTGACTCGTTGACTTGACTTGACTATTTCCAAGGGTAAGACAGGAACACACGTACGATTCAGTCAAGTTAGTACAGGTTGAGAAACTCTGTGATACCCGACATACATCGAACGGTCCGAGGGGCCAGGTACCCTAAGAGGTCCGTTCTTATGACCTCACCCAACGGTACAGAAGGAGGTCCCTTGAAGACCTGGGTCCCTATCTTAGACGTAGAGAATACAGAGGACGAAACCCTCCGTCCAAAAAATGGTGATCGAGGTGGACTCTTTGGTTATAGAGAGGGTTTTGTGTTTACTGTCACCGTCTAAGGCAACGATGTATTATTTGAGACTTGTTTATCAACCAAAAGTAAATGAAGTTGAGCTGACTCGTGGATGACGTCAGGTAGTTACCTGTTATACGAATCTATATAATTTTTCAGTTAGAAGTGTTATAAGACACCGTTAAAAAAACAGGGGTAAAATTCTATGTCTCTTGAATTTAAACGTCCTCAAATATATCGAAGAGTACAAAAGTATAAATGGAGTACGATTTCATTCACCCATATAAAACTAATTTCAGAAACTCTATTATAATTCTCTTATAGATTGTTGTTATTGTTTTTATATTTAATCGACTTACAAAAGATCGTAATAAACGGAAATATAGATAGTGGAACGACCTGTTTATAGTTGTGGTATAAAAATCGACTACGTAGTAAAATTATAATATTAAATAGTTTTATATATATTTTAAACTTTATTACTTTTCGTATTATTTTTATTGAAAATATTGAATAAACGATATTCTTGGACTTTATTAGACTTTATTAAACGAACAGTTCGTCACTAACATAGTTACCCAAAAAGTATCTATTACACATCTCTTAAAATATTTTGTTACATTATCAAATAATATAACTGTTCCTTTGTTGATTTTTATTCTAAACACACTAAGATTTTCTTCTACTATTCATAAACGGATCGTGAAGTCTATACGACGTTAAAAAATTTGACGGATTGTTAGTACATTTATGATGACACGAATAAAATGTTTACTTCTTCGTTTCAACAGTTCTATAAGTCTTGAAATTCGGAGAGTCGATCACTCGTCCCTCAGATATAAATTTTTGACCTAATGAAAAACCAAAGTTTCAGGTTGTTTGTACGAGTTGTGTTGAAAACTAATTTTAAGTGAAATTTTACAAGGGAATGGTACATTCCACCGGTGTCTTGGATTTTAACTTAAATGAAAAATTGCTATTTTATTCCGATCGAAATATCCTTTCTTCCCCCCTTTACCATAAAAGTGTGTAAACTGTAATGATGATTTTTTTGTCTTTTTATATCTACTTATTACTCCGAAAGATTCCGGATTTTTATTTTACTATGAATTTTTGTTAAGTAAATTGTTTCTGTACTTTTTCATTTTTCTTTATATGTCTATTGTAACAAATTTATTATTACACCTTATTCTTTACCACTCATTTCCGGTTTATTAAAGAGTACACCAAAAGTGAAACAAAATCATTAAGGTAAGTCAATTGAGTTTGGAAGTAATACTTAAGGAACGTAACTCACATTTAACTCTATTTGTCTTTCGACCTTAAGTTATTAGTAATATTTTTCTTTCTAAGTTCGAGAACCGGAAATATTGTATAGTACAATTACTTCCTTTTGATAAAAGAACTTTAAAGGGACAAAATTATTTTCATTGTTTAAACAATACATTTTAATATTTATAGTTTCAATACTAGACTAGTAAAGCAATTCACATGTCACCTTTTTTTCACGAAGCAAATGTGTGGAATTTCTACAACGAGGAAAAAAATTTCTTTACAAAATAGATAAACCACCGTACCTCCCTATCCCCCGTCCTCCTCTTCCCCTGCTGTCTCCTACTCTACCGACCTACCGCAGTGACTGAACTACCTAAACTCAGACCCACTTGAGGCCCTCAACCACTACCTGTCCCTCCGGACCGCACGACGCTAAGTACCCCAGAGTTTCTCAGCCTGTGCTGACTCGCTGACTTGACTTGACTTGACTTGACTATTCTCTAGAATACTCCTACCTCCCCTCTTTTCCATAACCCGTCCAACCCTCTACCTAAAGTATTCTTTTATGGGTCCCTCGAAAGGTTTGTTATACATTGAGTCTCCAACTCCAACTACGGTTCTCTTTGATATAACTTTTCTTGTACAAGGTTAGGGAAACTTCGTTAACATACTTATCGTGTCTCTCTGACATGTGTAATCCTAGGACTTGAAGATGACTAACCCACTGTGGGTAGTTCAGGAATTTAGACACTGTTCAAAGAAGTATAAATTCTGTCTCTATGACTATAATCTTGGAGTACCCTAACAACATTCCTAATTCTCATTTGTACATACACAACTGTATGTCATTCGTGCTCCAAATAATGACGATAGTCAAACTTTATTTCATTTACTGAAACAAAACCTCTTACTCGTCGTTCGACTTTCAAAAAATACGAATGACACCACTCCCAAACCAGTGATTCAACACAGGTCAAGAACGTAGGGGTACCTGACGCCGGGAGGTCAGAGCAGACAGGTACCCTAAAGGGTCCGTTCTTATGACCTTACCCAAATACGAATACCAAATACGACCTTACCCTACGACGAACAAGGTGTTCGATACTGTTATAAGAATCTCCCTCCTTTTTTAGTTTTCTTTTCTTAACGAAAGACCTTTTTTTTATTCGTAGTACACACACAGAAAAGTTAACTTCTTTGAATAGTGTCGAAGAGATAAGAGGTATTACCGGTCACTTGTAAACTAGTATTGTGTTAGTACAACGTAAGACAGAGGTATAAAAACACTGAGAACAGTTTCAACCATGTAGAACTTTCATCATTAATACATTGAAAAACTTAAAGTTAGCAGATCATTATGTCTCCATAAGTTATTTATAACTTCCTCACTACTTGTTTAAAGTTTTTTATTTACTTGCTTACGTACCTGAATATCAAAAGTCTCTTTTTTACGATAAGTGTATCTCACCTGAATTATAAATTGTACTTTACCTTTAAGGTAAGTCTGCGAAGAAAGTTTTGTTTAGACGTAGAATCTTTACTAAGTCTTCGGGATGGTTCTACTAACTAAAGCAGGTTTCCTAACGTATCACAAGGCAAAGATGAAGTTGGAGTGTCTTTTATAAATTACAGACGATTTATTTCTCGACATGAACATAACAGAGAACTGGTTATTCAGTGCAATAGAATAATTCTTTTTTCCCCTCTCAGATGGAACCCTTCTTAAAAGTAAATAAATATTTGTGTATGTCTAAATAATCAAACTTGACCACTGTCTAAAAGTTTTAACTTTAATCAAAATTGATTTAAATTCTGGTTTTTTTTTAAAGAGGAAAACTTTAGAACTTCTATAAAATCTCACGTGTAACATAACGGGTACGAACGGAAGGTTTTAATTGATATACACCGTTCAAACCGTATAGAAAACAACTATTTTGAACCAAAATTAAATCCTTAGTGTGACTAAACTCGATATAATAAATAAACCATTAAAATCACGAACGTCTCATAAAGGTACTAAAACAAAGAGTCTTTGTTATACTCTTCACCATACATTAATGAAGAATGGGATAAACTCAGTTAAGAACTAGACCTTCATATCTACCCTCCTCCCTACAACTTTCGAACTCCATGGTCCATAAGGAGTCGTAGGTAGTATAGAAGATTTAGAAGAAGTAGGTTCTCTAAGACTTTCTTGAACGACAGCAAACCTGACCCTTCGAAGTATGCTAGTAGTGGGATTTTTTAACGGGTAGTCTATGTGTGTGTTTTTACTAAGAAAGGAAGTACAATTTATACACTTCAAACGTCGTGTAAATATATTATAGTTTTAGTAACGTTTAATTACGTGAGTAATTTTTTATAAATCGTGTTAATGGACGGTATATCTTCGGATATTGTATATATCTATACTGTCCCTTTCTATTTATTTATGTTTTTCTTAGACTATTTACGAGTAAATTCTACTTATTTCGTCTTACGATACCGATAAAAATCTCTCCGTATTAGGTAAAATCTAAACTCTTATTACCATCCAAAGTAACGGTTCTGCCACAAACTTGACACTGAAATTCTCATTTATTATTTCTTTCTCGTTACTTGAATAGTTAGAGATAATATAAACCAACCAACTACCACGTTGCGATAGTCCTGTGTTTCATAGGTACTAAACAAGATGTCGTATTGTAATACTTCCACGATAGTAACTTTTAGTGTCGTTCGTACCTTTTCTTGTATTTACCTTTACCCTCTTTGTGGTTTTGTTAACAATGAGAGAATGGAGTTGATAAAGAATTTATCCTAAATTTTTAAATTCAATATACTATAAAAACATTTGTAAAAAATTTTAGTCTCAATTAAACCCTTTTTCAATCTATCTTTAGTAACAGACGATTTTGCACTAAAAATAGAAGTGCAGTCTGATAACTATACTTCTATTTGTCACGAGACAAAATAACTCTTTAAAATTGAGTCACAATAGGTCTGGTAAACAAATACCAAATCCGTTTTATAAGTGTTGTTTTAAATGACGTTTAAATTTACTAGTTTAGGTAAAAAACATCACGATGTATATTTTACAAGAAAACCAGATAATAAAATAGATATATATAAGTAGATTTAGACTCAAGAACACACCAATATTATTGGACTCTATAATAAAAAATTTATTTTTATAAAATTTTATAAAAAGATCCTTTACTTTACAGTTATATAAATTTGAAGATTAAGTGACAGAAGTTTATACCTGTGTTACTTTTACTTTTAAATAAAAGAAAAAAAAAGGTAACACATATTGTTACTTATATTGATCATCTCATGAAGTTCCGAACAGACTCCTATTTCCGGAAAAATACGTGTACTTATTAGTATTAATAGACTGTCTAGTTATCGTCTCCGTGAATTCACGATTCCCTTTTACGAATCTTCACCAAGACTGTTCGTTTTCAGTAAAGTGTAATACAAGACGAATTAATTAGTCAAACACTCACCACTATAGGTGTCAAACTTTCAAGTCTATCATAATGATAAAACATCACTCGAAAGGTAAGACTAGAAGAGTTTTTGGATTCAGTTTCCATGTTTGGACTTATTGATCTATAGAAACTCCCAGAGCTCGGTAGGAACTTTTAAGTCGTCGGTCAAGGAATTTAAATCCAGATGACAGTCGTAGTTAGTAGGTTGGATCTTTAAGTGTTCGTTATTTTCAGTGATATAGGTATTAATCCTTCTTCACCCTACATTTTAAATGTTTTTATATCCAATTCAAACTTTTTATAATAAAATTATTTTTACTGGACTTTTTGTTTCTTTTGATTACTTTCTTTGTTGAGTTATCCACTCTCAGAGTGTTAGTCAAATGACTATAAGTATCGATGTACATTGTCCCTTATTGTATTCGAAAAATAGAACAACTATATTAAATTTTAATTAAAAAAAGTAGTATCTTTTATATTGGATCCGATTGGTATCCTTGAATACTTTAGAATCTAGAAAAGAGTAATATACATTTCTCTTAAAAAATTTTTTTGAGAAGAAACTACACATATCTTCCACTCTAACCTTATATTAAATAGTCAAATATAGTCTTCACTGTACCTAATTTTTGAAACTAAAGTTACACTATGTGACCGTATTTTCACTTCTTGTCTTAGTTTTCGTTGAAAAAATACGATAAAAAAAAAGGACCACCCTTTTTGTTGATTATGTTTCACTAACCGTTACAAACAACTCGTTATCGACAAGCAAATAGACTCATAATCGGAAAGGTCGTATTTTTGTGATAGTCGTCAAAAGTTCTATACATAATAATAAAACGACCCTCAGATCTATTTCAACCAGAATAGAGGGGTCCGAGATAAATTGACCACTTTACTGTTCTTATTTTCATGGTTCGAAAGGAACTAAAATGACGGTTTACTGGGACAAGAATCTATAATTTTGAAGATTTTCGCTCCATTTTCAGGAATAAACCGTTTTTACATAAAGACTCAAAAGTAATAAAATAACCTCGAAGATTTACTCGATAGATTTAGTAGAGTGAGATCAATACGCTAATTCCATACAGTCCGTACACAAACGTGTGAGAGAAGGTATCTACTGATAGTTTGTTACAAACTGGATTATTTCAATATTTTGAACAAAGAGACAAAGACCATTAAGTTAGAAATAAGAACAATACCCTTCAGAAATCGACGGTAATTATAATAAACTAAAAAAAAGAGAAGGTTGATTCGAGTCTACGAGATATAAAATATACGTTGGTAATTTTTTTACAAAAACTATGGTTCTACAATTACTCTTTTTAGTCACAAAGACCTTGAGATACCCTTGTTTTTTCCAATTTAAGAGTCACTCCATAGTCAAAGAAAGATTGATTTATAACTCATTTATCTTGATGCGATCTCTTTTCCCGTACGACTGGGTTTGACTTTTCGTGTAAAAAATAAAGAAGGGAGTGACAGTCTTACATAGTGTGTACAGTACTTATATTTAGACTCATCTGGACCCAGGTTTCAGAGAATAATTATTCTACGAATAAGTGGAAGTGGTCAAACAAAGAAACGATTGGGACACATTTAGTTTTCCCCTTTTGGGGTCTAATGTGTTCTTTCTAACGACTTACGATTAGAGTAAATTTAATTAAGTCTTTGAGGTCTCTGAAGGGATTAAGATAAATTTAATTCTCGGATCCGAACGTTTTGTGTAAATATTGTGTATACACAGACTCTGTGTCTTCCCTCTTTCTTTTTATTCTCTCAATCTACATTTGTTTACTAAATTAACTTTTCTTTCATTTATAAGTGTTAGAAAAATCAAGTTATATCTAAGTACGAAAAGGTGAAGGGTGAGACGGAACGATTAAAGGACAACTAACTCTGACCATTTGAGTAAAGGTAAATTAAGTAGAAAAATTTACTAATCGAAGTTCGAAGAAAAGGAAATACACATCTACCAAAGAAATCAGACGAAAAAAAGGAAATTTCTAATAATTGTAATAGCACTAATTAATGTAGGGAAACACTCTTTGTTCAACTAACATATCTTCACTATTCTTAGTTTCACTTTATTTATTCACATTCTTAGTATATTACAACTGAAGTATCATACTTTCGTACTATGACGAAGTGTAAATTTTTTTTAACGTTGTTTGTGTCCACAAATATAAGAGGAAAGTGTTACTAGAAATTTTAAAATACAAAAAGTTATGTGTCTTTTTTAACACTTCTAACTAATCGTTAGAATGTAAACTGGTACTGGTACATTTGCAGTTATCACGTCTACCCTCCGACTCCGTTTGCAAGAGGAAAGAGATTATTTAGTCCTTAAAGAGACCAACCTTAAGGTAGTATTCCAAAAGGAGGTTTCCAGTAGTCAAGGGTATATCACTGAGGATTTAATCTCTAGTTTAAGTGTGTATTCGTGTAGTCGTTATATGACACTCGTTTGGTCGTTGTACAGGCACCGTTTTCTTACGAAAAGTCTCCCATTAATCTTTATCACATTTCTTGCCGAGAAGTCTTAGGATACTGGTATACTCCTCGGGTTACAATTTTAGAAACACCCATTAAATCAAAAAATTCGTAACAGGACTTTTAAAATTACCCATCACCTCTGTCAAGTTTCTCCTATAGTCTTTTGTCTTAGACAAGGGGTAAAGATGATGTAATATGATTACAAACAACGGGGTCAAATTCAAAGTAGTGTAATCTCGGACATTTTGTTAAATAAATGATATATGTACACATGACTATGATTTGTTTATACTAATTCATTTTAGACTATAACTAATTAAAACTCTAATTGTAAAAACGATAATTTTCAGAATTTCCAGTTCGATCCCAAGATCTTACAAATCCAATGTTATTTATTAACACGGAAAGAAAAATTGATTACACTTCTCTTGTTCACCTTATTTTGTAAGTAAAGAAATCGTGTATACTCTCTGACTAACTTCTTACTAGGTATACGTTTTGTTTTACGTACATTTCACTAGTAGAGGTTTAACTTTCTTTAGTCATTATCAGATAAAGAATCTATTATTGCCATAGAACTTAGTGATCTTGTAACGAAAGGAACTACTTTCGTTTATGAGATTTATGATCGAACGTTCATCAATTGAAACTATTCTTATTACTATGACTATGCTTGTCATTGTATGTGTCTCGAGGAGAAATATTAGATTATTAATCGATTAAATTATCAATATCAAAAGAATTCTCATTTCCAATAATCAAGTCTTTAACATAGACGATTATGTTATCATAACCGTTCACTTAAAATTGACTACGTATATTCTCATAGAAAGTTATATTTTAAATAATTACTACCAATAAAAAAGGACGACGGTAAACATTACTTAATAAATAAGTTCGACTTCAGTAAAAATCGAATATTGTCAATAGTGACTGACTATTTTTACGTTTCGAATTTTATATTTTTCTATACATTTGAAGTTTAATAAGTAGTATTGTCATAGTAATTTCTAATAGACTAAAAACCAATTACAAATGTAGAATATCTAGAATTTATATCATATTTGTACATTTAATCAATACTTTAAATTGACAAAGTCGGAATATTTTGTGATGAACTAAAACGTATGACGTTTACTGAGTATCTTGACTACTGATTTTCAGTCACAAGTGCTACTTCCGACTGTGTTTCATTCTTCATCTAATGACAGATAAGTATAACAGTATAAATATGTTATACATAAATTACTGTTGTAAAATAATTGAAGATAAACATTAATATTTTCTTATCCATGAAAGTGTAGAGATAATCCTGAAGATACTCATTCTATGTTCCGTTGATGTTCATTTTTATTATCTTTTATGTTATTTGTCTTTGTGTAGTTATATTTTCAACTTCATCTTTTTAGTTTTGGGGGTGAAGATGGTTATTATAAGGTTAATATAGAAACGTCTCAACTACTGTTCTATCCCAATTTGTCTCTACCGACGTACATCTTCTCGTTCTTTTGATTTAGTCTTTATAGAAATTTTGAATGTTAAGATAGCAAACTTCTATCTTTTGTATAAGTTACGTATAAATAAAAATATTTTCATTTCTACGTGGGTCACCGTTACAAGGTACATCTAAGTGACATTTGTTCTGATACTTAGAAAGAATCTGAAAATACTGAAAACGTTGGTTGATACTATATATTATTTTTAGAATTTTACGGAATATCTATACCCAACTACTGGACCCGATACAAAGTTTTGTCTCAAGTGAAATAGATAGATAGGTAGGTAGATAGACAGGTAAGTAGTCTAAGACTCTATAACGTTGAGTTGTACTTCATATTATCATACTGAAATTTTGTCCTAAAAGAAGTAAAATAATAATTTTTACACTAACGGGACAGTTATAAAGGAAATTACATATATACGTAAATAAATAAGATCTTTAGTAAATTTTAAACATCTAACAGTGTAAATAAAGTCCCTTTGTATTCATCCTTGTTTTTTCCCTTTCTTTTCTTTTTTTTGATAAATTATTTTAGTGACGTCTACCACTGACGTCGGTACTTTAATTTTCTGCGAACGAGGACCCTTCTTTTAAATACTGTTTGGATCTGTCGTATAACTTTTCGTCTCTGTAATGTAACGGATGTTTCCAGACAGATCAGTTCCGATACCAAAAAGGACACCAGTACATACCTACACTCTTAACCTGACACTTCTTTCGACTCACGGCTTCTCAACTACGAAAACTTGACACCACAACCTCTTCAGAGAACTCTCAGGGAACCTAACGTTCCTCTAGGTTGGTCAGGTAAGATTTCCTCTAGTCGGGACCCACAAGAAACCTTCCTTACTACGATTTCGACTTTGAGGTCATGAAACCGGTGGAGTACGTTTCTCAACTGAGTAACCCTTTCTGAGACTACGACCCTCCCTAACCCCCGTCCTCCTCTTCCCCTGCTGTCTCCTACTCTACCGACCTACCGTAGTGACTGAACTTCCCGTACTCAAACCCACTTGAGACCCTCTACCACTACCTGTCCGTCCGGACCGCACGACGTGAAGTACCCCAGCGTTTCTCAGTCTGTGATGACTCGTTGACTTAACTTGACTTGACTTTAGATAGTATACGTTTAGATGAAATAGTACATTATATATACGATTAGATATGGTATATTATATATTTACGTATACATGTACGATTACATAGAGTATAATACATATGAAGATATAGTATAAATTCACATATACTAAATATACATTACTATATATAGACAAAAATTAAATCAGGAAAGTCGAATTAATTCAAAACAGTTCCCAAGGGAACATGAACGGATTAGAGTTTGTATGTTGTGAGGCGAAGATTCGATCATCTGATGTACTCCAGAAGTACTTTTAAAATTGTGGAGTATACCAAATGTCCACACCTTTCTTTTTGATGGGGTTTCTTTATAGAATATAAAATTTCTATGAAATATGACAAAAATCTATTTTTTTATGTCCAACAAATTAGAAGAAAGTTTTTTATTTTGGATTCGAATTTAAACGCATTTTATTTAACGAAGAACTAAAGTTCTGAGTGGTTGCGTAAAAGTAAATTTCTTCGTGACTCGAAAAATGAACAATCTTCACGATCAAAATATGGCAAATACATTTGAATCTTTCCCATAACTAAATAAGAGTGATTATGAATCATAATCACATGAATTCAAACATTTATCGGTCTGTCCGTGATTCTTCGAGTAGAGTTTTTGACAATCTACGTTTATTTATTTACAAGATTTTAAATTTTAGTGACAAGGGTAAGTAAATAATTAAAAGAATATATAGATAAATGAAGTTTTCATCAAGTATTTAATATTAATTTCCATATTAATATTTAGTAGTGAGAATAGTAAGAGAAGAGAGTGTAAATTACGAGAGTAGGATGACGAAAGTTATTAACCATAAACAAGATTGTTATTAGAGATAAAAGAATGATATATTGATCTAAAGTTATTCTTTTACGAAAAATTTTTTGTAAATAATCTTGTAAACTTTTTGTAAATATTTTTGTAAACTTGAATACAAAAGTTTCTAGACAACTTTTACTTCCGGTATCCTCAGATACTTTTGTAGGAATTAGATTTTGACGACGAAAAACAAAACAAGTAGTTTTACTAATCTGTTCAACGATGGTTTCGTTTCCAATATTATCTGTTGAGTTGGTTATGTAATTATATAATGTAAAATCTCTTGGTTCTTTGGATTTTACAAATAAAAACGAAATTTTCGGAATATTGTGTTTCTTCTTAATAAATGGTATCGAGGTTTGCAGCGAGACTACCCACTTAAAGGATATTACATATGTGAGGTCTCGGTAGGTAAATTAACCGTAGATGTCTTTTTATTCTTCACATTCAGTATACTTTTCAGTAAAGATATAAAAGAGTTATACTCAGAGACCTAAACGGAGGGAACATACGTATCTTTTTATCTTTACACAATAAAAGTTTTGTCCCTCCTTTACTTTAGGTTAGAATTTTTCTTAATTAATGTTTATAAATAAAAATTTTGGAAGTATTTGTCATTTTTCCCTTTATTATTCATAGTGAAAGATTCGAATGATAAGTCACTAGTTCAATGATCAATTATAATACTAAGTGTTATAGTTAAGATTTTGTAGATTATGTATATAAAGATTATTACACTAGTATGACATAACAAAAGGGGGTTTATTCTAAGGGATGTAAAAGTCCTTGCGAAAGGTGGGAGTTTGAAGTCCGGTGACTATTTTACTTGAGAAAGATATGGACAAGAGAGGGAGAGGAGAGTCTATTAAACCAGTGATTTTGTGGGTTTTATTACTTAAGGTTTCAATCGGAAGGAAACAAGGGGTCGGTGTTTGCTAGAGGGAGCTGAACCCATCGGTCATAACTTTTATACATGGTAAAAGTTTTATCCTTAATATATTTTCTTATACTCTCCTAGTCATGTTTAGGTAGTAGTGACATTCTTTTCGCTGAGTCGAGTGTATGGGACGACGACTACCCAGTCGTCTTGTTCAAAGTTGATGCTTCCCGTCACAATATCTTGACCCTTATATTAATCTAAGATACCTTATTTCTATTTGTGAAGATGGAGTGTCAACTTTCGAATTTTGATTTATCCGGAAACTTTAGTACTCCAACCGACGAGTGGTTCCACTGTGGTTCCATTGAGTCACTGTCTTAGTACCATAAGTCACTTTCCCTTGTCTTCTGTGTAACTTTCATTAAAGGGATACCCGTTCCTCAATCGGCTGAAATACCTGATGTCTGTGACAATTTCTTCATTCAAATTTAGTGTCCACCGAACTATTTCTGAATTACCAATGATCCGTAAATTTCGAGATTACTTAGAACGAAATCTGTTTAGAATGTCGACATACAAGAGTTCTGTTCACTTCAGTACACTAAATATCTGAAGATGAAGACACGTCACAACATCACTTAAAGTTTCGACACCAGAGTTTACCGACGTTAAACATCATTTATCCGTTTTATCCGATTATTTTAGTTCCTTTTCGGTCTCTTTCGATGTTTTGACTTCTAAATTTTTTATATGTACAACACAAAACGAAACACAAACACTATTCTAAACTTATATATATCAAAATAAATATTCGAAAATCATATTTTTAGTTACAAATCGTAAACCTCCGGACAGTGACATTTTATTAATATTATACGTAGACCTACTCGGTACTACTCATTTCCGTTTATTATTTGTATAAATGGACTGTGTAATTAATGAACAGAAACAATCGTACGTGAATATCCAATTCCGACGTAGACGAATAAAATAAACCAGAGAAGACTACATTCAAATAGGTCAGGTTCGATCTACTCGGAGGTGTACTTCTCCTTCATAGGAGTTATCAATCGGTTTTTATTGTTCGATTTGACACCCAATTACTTCTTTCTATTCTTGACTTGATTCCGTACCTAACTCTGGGGTATACCACTTACTCTCTCCGTCTTTCTGTCGACGGTCCGTCCCGAACACCCACCTCTCAGTCTTTTCAATCTTCTCCGTCACCGTGACAAGGAAGCCCATCTTACCAACTGTAAGATCACCTCCCTCAGTCTCTTATGACCCAACTGGTTTTTCAAGAAAACGAATCACTCAAAAACAATGACAACAACAAATCAACGATTCAGTACAGGTTGAGAACCCTGGAGTACCTGACATCGAGTGGTCCGAGGAGACAGGTACCTTAAAGCGTACATTCTTATGACTTCACCCAATGGTAAAGGAAGAGGTTCCCTAGAAGGGTTGGGTCTCTAGTTTGGACTCAGAGCACGTAACGTCCGACTAAGAAATTGTGACTCGGTGGTCCCTTCAGGACTAATCACTTATGAAACAAGTTATTTTCAGAATCACTTTTACTTTTTACACAGAAATTAAAAATGAATTTCGTTTTACTTGAAAAACCAGTTAGGTTATTTATTTGACCATTTAGTATACGATGTTACTTTTATTTGTTTGTTTTTTTGGCTCGGTCTATTCTCGTTAGACAACGAAAACGATGTCCTCTTAATCTTCAATTTATCTTACAAGTCGAAAGGTTATAGATACTAAGAACCATCATCGTTCTGAAGAGAGATCAGATACTCTCTCTTCATGAAGAGACTAGAGAAACACTATCAGAATTTAATCATGCTAGTTACTTTGTTAAATATAACGGGACCTAATTTTACATTAGAAATCTCAAAGAATCCTCGATGGGTGAGGGGTAATCTTGACTGTATTTCTGGTGAACCTAGGTCTGTGAGTAGTATAAAATCGATGAAAACTCTTTACCTTCAACCATTATATATGATATATATATAAAATTTATAAGACAATTATATATACACATACATACACATACATGTACATATGTTGATATACATATATATCAACACATATATATATACACACACATACACACACATACATACACACACATACATACACATATATATATATGTATATAATGACACCCATCCTCTCTTCCGTTTATCATCTTGATTCTAAAATATTAGAGAATTTGGAGTCCAAACAACCGAAGAAAGATATTGTATATTCCTCTATTTTCCTATAATGTCATATAAAAGTTCATTATAACGAGAGTTTTTCTATAAGTGGAAAGGAGGTAGTCGTAATATGAGAAAAAGTAGAGGAAGGTTCTCAGAACGATCAGGTTTTAGGCACTAAAAGTGTACCAAACCTCTAAAGTGATTCTGTAATGCCCGACGGTTCAGGGCTACTTGTTCGGCAGAAAGAAGGTCCATGTAGTAAGGGACTTTTTGTGGTTTAAAGGGTTTCTTCGTCAATTACGGATCCCAAAAGGTAACAGTTTTTTTCCTCAAAGGATCGAAAGTCCACATTCACGAACTAAAGAGATTCACTACATTTTTAAACTATTGCAAAGGTTTTAATCCCTTTTCCGTCTACAATTTTTCGTTTGGTGTTTATCGAAACCGAAAATAAGGGTTTTCGGAATATTTTCGTCTTACCTAATAGACGTGTACTCGAGTAACAATCTAGTAAAAAAAGGGGGTCCATGAAATATAAGAAAACGTTTGTGAAACTAATCACTCTTACTTTCACAGGATTATCTGACCGATTACCTTTCTCTACCCTGATGGTCTGGTGGACTGGACTGAGAACTCTTTGGATATACGTTCAGTCCTTCGTTGTCACTCTTGACCTGTACCTTGTCTGACCAAGGTTTATCCTTTTCCTGATACAGTTCCGACATATAACAGTGGGACGAATAAATTTAAGATACGTCTCATGTAGTACTCTTTGCGACCCGACCTACTTCGTGTTCGACCTTAGTCCTAACGACTTTCTTTATAGTTATTGGAGTCTATACGTCTACTGTGGTGGGAATACCGTCTTTCACTTCTCCTTGATTTTTCGGAGAACTACTTTCACTTTCACCTCTCACTTTTTCAACCGAATTTCGAGTTGTAAGTCTTTGTTTCTAGTACCGTAGACCAGGGTAGTGAAGTACCCTTTATCTACCCCTTTGTCACCTTTGTCACAGTCTTAAACATAAAAACCCGAGGTTTTAGTGACGTCTACCACTAACGTCGGTACTTTAATTTTCTGCGAATGAAGAATCTTCCTTTCAATACTGGTTGGATCTGTCGTATAATTTTTCGTCTCTGTAATGAAACGGTTGTTCCAGACAGGTCAGTTCCTATACCAAAAAGGTCACCAGTACATACCTACACTCTCAACCTGACACTTCTTTCGACTCGTGCCTTCTTAACTACGAAAACTTGACACCACAACCTCTTCTGAGAACTCTCAGGGAACCTGACGTTCCTCTAGGTTGGTCAGGTAAGATTTCTTCTGGTTAGGACCCACAAGTAAACTTCGTGACTACGATTTCGACTTTGAGGTTATGAAACCGGTGGAGTACACTTCTCAACTGAGTAACCTTTTCTGGGACTACGACCCTCCCTAACCCCAGTCCTCCTCTTCCCCTGCTGCGTCCTATTCTACCGCCCTACCGTAGTGACTGAGCTACCTGTACTCAACTCACTTGAGGCCCTCAACCACTACCTGTCCCTTCGGACCGTACGACACTAAGTACCCCGACGTTTCACAGTCTATACTGACTCGTTGACTTGACTTGACTTGTACATAAACCTGACTGGGTGTATAAAAACAAAAGAAGAGTTATAGAACAAAGTACAGTAGAAGGGGTATGTGGATGAGGTTTTTTTGAGTCGATAGGTATGAAAAGTTTTCATAAAGTATATTTCCAAATTACCTCCGTTTTAGTGGTAATATCTAAGATAGTTCCGACTCTTAATATAATAAGAAGAAGAACACACGTACGATTCAGCGAAGTCAGTACAGGTTGAGAGATACTGAGACACCTGACATTGGGTGGTCCGAGGAGACAGATACTCTAAAAGGTCCGTTCTTATAACCTTAACTAACGGTATGGGAAAAGGTCCCCTTAGAAGGACTGGGTCCGTAGTTAGGGTGTAGAGAACACAGAGAACGTAACCGTCCATCTAAGAAATGGTGATCACGGTGAACCCTTCGGGAATAAGAATAATTAATACGTTTTTTACTTTATATGGGATCCCCGTAAGTCAAGTCAAGTCAACAAGTCAGCACAGGCTGAGAAACGCTGGGGTACTTAGTGTCGTGCGGTCCGGAGGGACAGATAGTGGTTGAGGACCACAAGTGAGTCTGAGTGTAGATAATTCAGTCACTACGGTAGGTCGGTAGAGTAGGAGACAGCAGGGGAAGAGGAGGACGGGGGTTAATTTTCGGATATTAAATTTTTAACCAAAACTACTGTAATCATCAGTGACACTCTTGAGTGTTCACTTTCATGTAGTAAATATTTCTGGAAGTTTAATCGGAAATTACAAAAGAAGTATTTTGTATATACATTAATTTTTATTTCACATAACGACTGACGGTTGTTCTCTATATTGACCTAAAAGGGGGTTATTCGTGTGTGTGTATACATATACATGTATACACATGACAAACAACAACAAATCAACAATTCAGTACAGACTCACAAAACTCTGGGGTACCTCACATCGAACGGCCGGAGGAGACAGGTACCCTAAAGGGTCCGTTCTTATGACCTTGTCCAACGGTAAAGGAAGAAGTCCTTAGAAGGACTGAGTCAGTATAACTTGGGTGTAAAAGACGTAACCGTCTGTACAAGAAATGGTGACTCGGTGGTACCTTCGAGTATGTATACGTATGTATACACAATATACATATGTATCGTACATATAATCTAGTACCTGTTCATTTTTTATTAGGTCTTTGTTATCGACAAGCAACATAAAGTAGTTATCCCTTCGGTTCTCAGTACTTTGTGATCGGATTGATTTTCCGACTTCGTTTTGATTCCTTTACTTGAGTTTCCAGATATAATCTCACGAGTAGAAAACAAACTCACTCGTATAAAAACAACTTCTCATTCCCTTTTAATATATAAACTCCTAAAGTCACCACTCTTGTTTAGTCTTCACAATATTTTACCAACTTCGTGTGAGAGTACGGTTAACGTTTAGTTACGACGACCGTCAATTGTAATGTTGGCGTCCTGAAATTTCCTAATTACCAAAGACTGTAGTTTGTTTTCGACGCCAATTGTCTGTATATTTAGTCTCTCCAGTTTTTTAATACTTGGCATATGAGGCATATGAGCCACATCACCTTTCTCTTATAACGAAGTTCGTCGTAGTACTCGGCTCGTGATATATTTACGGGTAATTTGTGTTGGTCACGTCTATGACGGACTATACCAGGTTAGTCAGTCGTCAACTGTAGTATACATAATCACAAAAGACTTTAGTTAGGTGTTGACCCTAAATACCCTCGAAACAGGAGAAAGGATTTGTCACGGAAGAGGAACTAGTACGGTTGAACCTCTAAAGATCTTATTTCACTTCACCTCAGCGAGTCAGCACAGGCTGAGAAACGCTGGGTACCTGACATCGGGTGGTTCGAGGAGGCAGGTACCCTAAGAGGTCCGTACTTATGACCTCACCCAACGGTAAAGGAAGAGGTAAAGGAAGATCTTATTTCACTTGTACTTTTGTATTTTGGAGACTTACGAAATTTCTTAATTATTTTTGTCAGTAGTGGAACCTCTATTTCAGACAAACTATTAAAACAGGGACATGCTTCGCAAGTGTTTTTGTAAGTAGTAAGAAAAAGAATGGTAGAAGTATTGTCTTATACCTTTCGTACAACCGTTCTTCAACTATAAGTCTAGGTGTGTGTTACTGTCTTGTGTATGATATACGGTTCATGAGACGGTCTGTGGTCTTTCTGCTTTCTCTCAGTCTCTTCCAAACACGTAATCTCCTATCTTCGATTAATTATTTCACCCGTCTATACCTCATTTTTGAACTGGTCTAGCCACTACACACCTTCCGTGGATTCCTCTCGACATAAAACTCCTGGTAGACAACATATCAGATCGTTCACACGTACTCGTGCCTCCGAAGTCTCTCCATGATACCGGATTCATTTCGAAATTCCTACCGACAGGTGGTCAACCTGTTCCATCCCCTTTTTGACGTCATTCTTGTTCGGGTCCTCTTAACTATCGCATCGTACGAACCTGTTTCAATGCATTGAAACATAAAGACTTCATAATACGCATACCACCCACTACTCTGACTTTTATCTCATTGTCCGATCTAAGTTCTTCCTGGGAAATATTTAGTACTATCTCTTAAACTGGAAACGTAAAATACGTCGTAAGTTACACCGCTACGGGAGAAAAATTCTCCTCTCACTGTGTTAATAGTGACCTCGAATTTTTTTATGGTGGACCACGGTCATATCTCCGACCTAATGTGTGTTGATATCGATTTCAGTCCTCAGTGACGGTGTAATGTCCTCTTTTCACTCCTCTCACATTTTATTTCCAACATTTGACTGGTAGGTACTCGATAGGGTAAAAACATACGGCTGTGACTTACTCAAAGTATATAGGAGAAATCAATCAATGACCGATACGAGAAATTCCGGTAAACCAGGGGTCAAACGATCCTAGGATGATGAGTGATAGTAAAAGTTCTTAAGTCAGAAATAAACAAATACCATCAGTGGTCGAGGATATACTTACAGACTTAGAAGTTGATTTGATCCGGTCTCCCTTGATCCCTCTCCTGTTAAAGTCCCATGTACTATTTTATTGGTAGGAACCATTTACTGACATGTTACTAGTTCTCTCATTTAACTCTTATTCGGACACGAAAACATTAAATCCACCTATTACTAGGGAAATTAATCTATAATAGGATTACATTTATATACATTCTTTATATATAAGATGATCATCCCTTGATTATAAGTTGTTCTTTGAATTCTGAAATTACTGTGTGACTGACATATTCGTTTCGGAGTTTTAAGGTTTTCTAGAAACTGTAGGAAACGTATTTCGGAGTCGTCCACTATCTGATAGGACTTGGAGTTATGTTAAACAGACATTTTTTTTTTAATAAAAGAAGTTTTATTACTCTTGATTTAAGTCCTTTGGTCTACCATTAGAGATGACAAAGAGAATCGATAGACTGGTACTAATATTCTCTATTTTTGTCTTCGTGGACAGAGTGATAGTTTAGTAGTTTTTTACAAACTTAACAACGAAACATTGATACTTTGTAGTAGTATGTTTACTTGTGAAAGTTGAATAATTAGTACTGACGGTGGATTCAAGATTAAAGTCCAAGACTTATCCTCACAACGTTAAACACCTAAAAAGAGTTATCTAAAGAAGTGTAGTGTCAGTAACCTTGTTCTAAAAGAATGGTCTAGAGTAATCTTAGTGTAAGAGAAGATCTAAGGAAGTTTTATTTTAGTGAGGAATTTGGTCTCGTACTACGTTAATTCACCCGTCTGTCAATAACTTTTATAGTCATTGTTTTTATTTGACTTCAGAGAACTTCAGACTTCTATTATCTCCCTATAACGAAACCTGGCGTTCCTCTGCGTTGGTCAGGTAAGATTTCCTTTAGTCAGGACTTATGAGTGACCTTCCTGTCTACAACTTCGACTTTGAGGTCATGAAACCGGTGGACTACGCTTCTCGACTGAGTAAACTTTTCTGGGACTGCGACCCTTTCTAACTTCCACCCTCCTCTTCCCCTGCTGTCTCCTACTCTACCAACCTACCGTAGTGGCTGAGTTACCTTTACTCAAACTCATCTGAGGGCCCTCAACCACTACCTGTCCCTCAGGACCACACCACGTAGGTACCCCAGCGTTTCTCAGTCTGTGCTGACTCACTGACTTTACTTGACTTAACGAAACCAACTTTTCCTTGGAGAATGAGACGAGACATCTTTGAGGGTACAGGAACGGGACGGTCGAGTCCACCTGATATATTATCCTTATGATTGTGACTGTTGTCGGAGTCGATTATAACTGACTCAAGAATCTTGTACCGTCCGTAACTTGATTTGTACAGATGTATCCAGCCAATTGAAGAGATCACCGAGTCACCACTTCTTAGACGGAGGCCACGTCCTCTGTGTCCGTCCTCTACTTCCAAACTAGGGACCCAACCCTTCTAGTGGACTTCTTCTTTTTGCCGATAGGTGAGGTCATAAGAACGGACCCTCTCGGGGACTTGTCTCCTCGGACCACCTGATATCAGATACCGTAACGTTTTCTCAGTCTGTGTTGACTCGTGGATTTGTTGTACTCTGTATGATGAAAATGGGATAAGATTTATACTCTTTTGGGACTATTCTCTCCAGTTCAATGAACGAGGTTCAGTACATAAATTACTCACCATCTTGACCCCATACCAGGGGACCATACCCAGAGTTTCAGACGTGTAAATTCGGGTGGAGGAGAGAATTACCAACTGACCCATCGCACCCGTATGTCTTTACTTACATGTATCATTACAGTATATCAAAATTTTCTAGGATCATGAAGACGTCTTTTTTATATAGTAGTTTACAAAGACACTTAAAGTCACGTATTACTTCTACTGACTGTACAAACGGAAATATAAATTTTGAGACGATTTAATATCTTAATGAATATTAAATCGTTCTTCAATTTGACACATTTAACCTTTGAATTAAGAGCGATACCAGTGTCCCATACATCCTACCACCTCACCGAAAATCGTATGTAAGACCTCAACTAACGAACAGATTTTAGGTCTCGAGACGGTATAAGATTGATACACTGAGATTACTCAACTAATTGGAGAGATAGCGAGTGGAAGAAGGAGAGATTTTGTCGGTGTTATCGTGGATAGTATTTCCAACAACACTACTAGTTTATCATACATTTCATCAATTCAATGATGAATTCATCATCATCATATACATCATTCATATCTTGTTTGTTACAGCAAGGTGACTATCAATAGTTGTCAAGGTCACGTATTCTTAGTAAATGGGAGTAATTGAACTTAACGGGTAAAATCTTTTAGACACTCGAAGTTGATTATATAGTGTCACCCACAAGTTATTTACAAACGTTTACGACTATGTATATGGGTATTGAAGGGTAGTATTTATTACACACCGATTTTTAAAGTCTTATTAATGACAAGTACTATATTAAAATTATTGTCAAGTGGACTCCCACGACAGTATATTCCTCTTCCTTTGTAATTCCTTAGATTATTTTCTAGACCACGAAAGGTATTTATATAGTGTCTAAGTCCTTAAATCACTTCTATTTTCAATATTTGTCATATCCAGTTTTTGAAAAGTTACGACGTCCTATAAAAGGAACTCACTTATTTTATCATTGAAAAGACATGGTTTCATAAACGGAAAATAGTGAGTCGTGAATCCCTATAAAACCCATCTCCACAAAATCCCCACCCGAAGGCTCCACCGAGATCACTATTTATTGGATGGACGGTTACGTTCTCTGTATTCTCTGTGACCAAGTTAGGGACCCTTCTAGGGGACTTCTTCCTTTACCGTTGGGTAAGGTCATAAGAACGGACCTCTTAGGAGTACCTGTCTTGACGGACCGTCCGATGTCAGGTATCTCAGTCTGTATTGACTTCGTTAAATCGTGTATGGAAAATCCCCGTAAAAAAAGATGAGGAACTAGGTTCACGACGTCAAGACTAAAATGAGTTTGATGAGTCTTAAATGATGGTGAGTTTGGTAAGTCTTGCAGTGGTAAAAGTATACACGAGACTTACGACATTACACAAAAGTTTCTGACGAATGAATAAAAGATAAAACGAAGATGGAGAATTTTATACACAGTTATTTGTGTTCGAGTGTCCCCTTTCAGTTTAAAATGAGAACTGAAAGTCCTTACGTGAAATTATGTTTTAGGTTCCTATTAGAATAATATTAACTTAAATTTCAAAATTAGAGTCCAATCTTGACTGAGTATATTTGATGAGATAACCTTTTTTTAGTCACTGACTGTTAAATTTTGATGACCACAACTACTTCATAACCGTTACTGGAAAAGTCGGAATACTACAGACTGAATGTCGACCGATCGTTTTTACGTAGTGATAATACGAAATTAGGGTGCAATTTTACATAAGAATGGTCGACGTCCTTCGATTGCCTTTAGTTCTCTCTGGTCTGATAAAGACTGTTATTTATAAACGAAGGGTGTATATCCGGTCCGCTGTTAAAGTAGTTTGTACACGCACCTCGATTTTAAAAATTCGACATCAGTCAAGAGTGTCCGTAATTAGAGACCTCAATCGTTCTCATGTAAAAAAAAGACTAAAGTAAGATTATTGGACTTCGAAAGAATTATTGTCCCTCGAAGTTCTTTCGATAGAAGTTTACTCTTGACGAGGAGAAAAGGTGGAAAGGAAGACTTTCGTTAAGATAGGAACTCTCTTTTTTCTTTTTAGATTGAGATTACGAGAGATGACAATCCCGTTTCCTATACTCGTACAAGTTCCCTTCTTTTTATGAAAAGACCTACTTCACTGACTGAAATAGGTGTATCGCACACCTCACTTTGATTCCACCGAGACATTGACTTAGTTGATTCAGAAAAAGTTGGTCGGTTTCGACCAAGTACCGTGTCATCTTTCTTGTGTCTTAACTCACAACGTTCTTTCTTCAGGGTCTGTCCGACGAGTGTTTCCAAATACCGGTGTCCATGAGTTAAGTGGAGGAGATATTTTCACTGTTTAACCGGATTTACTAGAGACTCCACAGAAGATCGAAATTTAAAAATAAGGTACTATCTACCCTGACATTTTATGTAGGTAGATTTTATAATTTACCACCGGTTATTATCTGTGTCTCTTGTCATTTCTTTCTCCTTCTCATCAACAAAGTGAAGTTTGCAAATCACTCTTGGTACTTATGTAAAATCATTTTTAGTCAAATCACGTTGGGTTACAAATTTGGGACCGATGACTGATAGACACACTGGAACCAGTTAAATAAACACAAAATAAAAGAAAAAAGTGATTTACCCCTGTTATTATCATAGATGGGACTCCTATGTCAAAAAGGTCACCAGTACATACCTACACTCTCAACCTGACATTTCTTTCGACTCGTGGTTTCTTAACTACGAAAACTTGACACCACAACCTGTTCTGAGAACTCTCAGGGAACCTGACGTTCCTCTAGGTTGGTCAGGTAAGACTTCCTCTAGTCGGGACCCTAAAGAAACCTTCCTTACTACGACTTCGACTTTGAGGTCATGAAACCGGTGGAGTACACTTCTCAACTGAGTAACCTTTTCTGAGACTACGACCCTCCATAACCCCCGTCCTCCTCTTCCCCTGCTGTCTCCTACTCTACCGACCTACCGTAGGGACTGAGCTCCCTGCACTCAGACTCACTTGAGGCCCTCAACCACTACCTGTCCCTCCGGACCGCACGACGCTAAGTGCCCCAACGTTTCTCAGCCTGTACTGACTCGCTGACTTGACTTGACTTGACTTGACTCCTAACAGAACTTCTAGGTTACGAATTATAAACGTTTTGTAGATCTTGTAAGTTATAGGATATTATGGTACACAATTTATTTATTAGAGTTTAGGTAGGAAGAATACTTTCTGTGTTAAGTTGGTGACATTGTCTTTCTTTTCCGTCGGTCAATTTTATGGACGACCAATGAGTCGTGACAACCCATACCGTTGAAAACAAAAGGTAAGATACACGGGGACTTACAAGAAGGATAATAAGACGAGTCTCCTTCTTTTCGTCTAAGTGTACCAACAGGGTCTGACCGAACCGTAACTATGAGTTCAAATTAAAAGTACAAAAGGTTGACATGGATACTAGAAGTGTTCTGAACCAGTCCAACGTCAAGAATTCTACTAAAACTTTATGACTCCTGTTGACTTAAAGACAGTAAAATTATCACACACTACTTTTGCAACGATAAACTTTATGTCAATAGTTTAAACCAAGATTATTATACAAACACGTACACACACACATGTGTTTGTACGTACATCATCTACGATATCACACCGTGGGTCTTTGGAGAAGTACGGGTTCAAGAGTATTGGAGTCGGAGACCCTCACAACTGACGACTACCAAAATTAGAGTCGACGGAAACAAAACCCCGTCACTGAGGTGTTGGGTTGATGTTCCTACGACGAAACGGTCCCCAAAGTGGGAGAGTACCCTCCGTCTGGTATTGGTCATTAAACGACTACAACTCAATGTTTCCTGTATGGAGGAGAACTGTTGATACTTCACGATAAGATCAAGGGCTTGTGAAATACCCTAGTTTAATAAGGGGAAACAACGTCAAAATGGTATCAACTTGAAAAGGAAGATGGAGTACAACTAAAAAGTGACAGACTATCTACAACAAGAACTCTTATGAATACGTTTGAGAGATGTACTTTTGAAAAGAGTCTCTGACAAAAGATCCTCGGTTGGATAGTTACGGTTCGGTCAGACCCTGTTGGTACACTTAGACGAAAAGAAAGAGACTCGTCTTCTTGTAAGTCCCCGTGTCTCTTACTTTTTGTCTTCAACGGTATGGGTTGTCACGACTCATTGGTCGTCCATAAAATTAACCGACGGAAAAGAAAGACAATGTCACCGACTTAACATAGAAAGTATTCTTCTTACCTAAACTCTAATAAATAAATTGTGTACCATAACATCCGGCACACACACTGAGAAGAAGGAAATACTAGAGTTCAAGAGTCTTAAAATTCGATTGGTTTGAGGTATGAAGTACGTGTGATAACAATAACAAAGGGAGATAGGAGCTAGAGTTAAGGTAAAGAATAAGTAGTATTTATGGGTGTTATTACAAAAATTATGTATAGGAAAGTTAGACATATACGAATGAAACAGAATAAACATAAAAGATTGTTCACAAAACACAGTAAAGATTATATATTTATCATAGTATATAATTTATCCTAGTACAAAATGAAATCTATGTTTGTACGACGAGATGTATTAGATCAAGAGTATCAACGTGATTTAATATGCATGCTTGAGTGTTTGTATTTGTGTATATATCGTAACAATGACAGATAAGGACCTATGGTTTGAATGGAGGTATAAGAACTGTGACGTTTATTGTAATTATGATAAACATTTTACGATATTTAAACGAAATGTTGTATTTAATAAAAGAGAAGTCATGATCAAATTTACGTCTTCTTAGATCTGTTTGTTATTACCAGTGACACCTTCTATGTTATACCTTTCTAAAGAACAACTAACTAACGTGACTTTAGTATACCCTTCCGTTTTATATTCACCCATATAATAGTAATATTTACAAACATAGATACTTTATCAATTGTAAATGTATGTGTGAGTTCCGGTCCCCTGACAAAATCCACGTATACATGTCCTTAAGTGTTCTTGAGTCACTCTGGACACAATGATAATAAAGGTAAAATTCTATCCCTTCGACTAGGTGTTTCTTTATTTTATGAAAGGGTTCTCACATACCGTTTCGGATCTTCTTGGTTCTAAACTAACGCTCGTGAGGTTTCCGTTGTTAGAATTAGTAGTGTGAGATACTGGTACATACAATTATTGATATATTTTGGCATGTATTTTGGTTGTTTTCTGTCATATATGTTGACTTACCAACAATCCATATGTTATTCACGAGATTAAGTTATTTCTCTTTAAAGACATGTATTGTGAGTAAATTTTGAACATTTGTTTGAAATCAAAAAGACCTAAAGGATCCTCTCATGAGACATCCGTGAAGTATTTGGTTGCAAACACTTAAGTTGATACATGAACGTTGTTAAACTTCTAAAGAACCGTAAATGGACCATAAGATATATATAAACACCAACCTAATTTATTTGTTATTCTGGTTTTAAAACTTTCCGACAGGTCCGTCATCGAAAAAGAAACGTTATATTCATCTTGTTTACATTTTTAGACACTGTAAATTCTATTATACCCCGTTTTTGTTTGGGACGTTGTTAATCCGGTTTAGGGGGACCCAACCCTTCTAGGCGACCTCTTCTCTATCCGATGGGTAAGGTCATAAGAACCTGAAGGGAATACTGAGTAGACCATTTCTTAGTCGGACATTACACCCTCTAGACCCAAACTAGGGACCCAACCCTGCTAGGGGACCTCTTCCCTTTCCGATGGGTGAGGTCATAAGACTGGATCTCTTAAAGTACCTGACAAATCAGGTACCCCAACCTTTGTCAGTTTGTGTTGATCGCTGAAAGTGAAGTGAAGTGAAGGTCTATCATTATAAACTTGTGGTTCTTTTCACCTACTCCTGTGATAAATTTCTAAGGACTCCAACCGTCCCCATTGTCGTAAAAAGGAAGTAAAGTATGTTAAAGAATTTTATAAAGAAGTCTTTAAAATAAGTAGTGAAAAGGGTTCTAAAACTTTTAAAGGTAACCTTTTCAAACGTCTTGTCAGAGGAACTCCGATTTTTTAAAGAGAATTTCTTTGTTTACTTTTGTTATTTTATTTGTTTTTCATACAATTTTTCGTACACACTCTTCGGTGACGAAAGGATGATTTATTTAAAGTTCATTTTTTGAGTAGACAGACCTAGTTCTCTTATGATTGGTACGATACCAAGAAGGGAGACTAACTGGAGAACAGTTATACTAATGTTTACTCTCCTCACTTAGAACATCACAGGTGTGAGAGAGTCTCTCCATTTGGATTTTACCTAATGAAGACGAGGAATTCGTTGACTAGTTATTTCGACACCTAACGTTACTCTTGCCTTTACAGACACCCAACATCATCAATAGGAGACACAGAGAAATCTTTAATTAATTTTTAGTTACTTCACACATCGGATAATTATGTCGTTGGAGATCTAGTTGTCTATCTTTGACTCGGAAAGAGACTCGTATGTATAACACGTTTATGAGAGTTTGTGATATCCCTCCACCGACCTAGAGACTACGGAATCAATACTAACTTGTCTTTGTTTAGTAAGGATTATAAGAGATGAAAGTGTCTCAGTGTACGTTGACCAACCTTTGGTAGTTCAAGTTACACACCCTTATACATACGATATCAAAAGAAGAATTCTGTTTATATATGTAAAAATACTCAATAGGAATAATGTTTCTTTCTGAAACCGACGTTATATTTTGATTTCTGAATGATATTGAAAATAAAACACTAAATAAATGGATACTCAGATCCGTCAACTAAATATTGATGACTTATAAAAATTTATTCGTAGAAGGATACTTTTTTTTTACATTTTAAGGATCTGCGATTTTCAGGAGTATACTAAATTCGTTTAAATCACAGATGTACATTATGCACAGCAAGTTAGGTCAAAAAGGAGACAAGATAAACCTACGGTTACCTGGACCAGGTGGATACGTTTACGAATGGGTCGTGTAACTTTAAACTTTAATTTTAAACTTTACCACCAGGATTTGGTGAGAGAAGGCGTTCAGTAGGTCGATGAAGGGTTTCGAATGAGACTGGCGAAAGGAGAACGAATCCCAGGAAGGAGGCGTTTTAGAAGTCTTCCTATACTTGATATCGAAGGTCAAAAGTAGAGTTAGGGAACGTAAACTAAACCTTCGGGTAAAACTATATAAAGGAACAAACTTGGAAATATGAGAGAGAGACGGCCTTACGATCCTGAAATCAGGGACTCATTCCCGTATCCTCGTTCTTTGTTGACGAAATATAGAACCGAGTAAAAGATAGGACTGTAATGAGATCTTCCTCGTCTATAGTAGTGTTTTGATATTGTACTCCTACCAAAACGACATAAATTTGACTATTCATCAATAGAAGACTCAAAGACGGTAGAAGTATCTAAACTCCGATGTATACCCATTACCCCGAAGGGGACACCAAGTCTCCCATTTCTGAGGTGAAGGTTACGTCCTCTGTGTCCTTTGTGCCCAAACTAGGGACCCAACCCTTCTAGCGGACCTCCTCTTTTACTGTTGAGTGAGGTCATAAGAACGGACTTTTTAGGGAACTTGTCTCCTCTGACAGTCCGATGACAGATACCCCAATGTTTCTCAGTCTTCGAGTACTATAGTGTAATTACTGTGTTTAAAGTGACAAAGATCCGGGTTAGACGAACGTCTCGTGGACAACGATGAACGGGGAAACTTCGGAAAGGCCCATGAAGACTCGAGGGGTTCCCTCTGAGGGTCTTCAAGTATTTATAAAAGAACCAAGAAAAAGGGTCCCGAAAAGTTACTATGGACATCAGTAATTTGGAATTCGACCTTAAAGACACCTTTACGATAGAAACACGTCCGACACTGAAGAACCACGAAGTTTTCGATGTAGAATACTATTAAGGTTTTTCACTCACTACGAGAAGATAGGAGAGGAAGAGTGGTATAGTCTCGTATCGACAGAAGGTGTGTCGGAACCATTTCACACGATTGACGAAGACTGAGACACAGTATAAAACGGGGGTCAAGATAGTTGTCGATAACAACTCTGAGATCAGAGTTTCTGAGGAAGTCTTGGAGAAGTCATCGGAGTCGAGGAATGAGGAATTTTTGAGTCTCGATCAGGTTCTCTATCAGTACTTTCAGATAAGGAGGTAGAAACGAATCGAGAGAAGAGAAACTGGAATACGTAAAAAGTAGTAAAGAAGTAGAAGGTAATGGGAAGTTGTGGACACGGGTGTACTTGTGTTCGACAGTGTATGTACTGTCTTATTAGAGAGAGAGAAACACTGGGGTACCTGACGTCGTGCGGTCCGAAGGGATAAGAAGTGACAGAGTGTCTCAAACGAGTTTGAATACAGGTAACTCAACCACTACGGTAGGTTGTTAGAGTAGGACACAGCAGGGGAAGAGGAGGGAGTTAGAAAGGGTCGTAGTCCCAGAAAAGGTCACTCAGTCGAGAAACATAGTCCACCGGTTTCATAACCCCGAAGACGAAACCGAAGTCAGGAAGATCTCTTATGAGTCCCAACTAAAGGAATCTTAACTGACCAAACTAGAGGGACGACAGGTTCCCTGAGAGTTCTTAGAAGAGACCGTGGTGTCAAGCTTTCGTAGTTAAGAAACCGCGAGTGGGTTTCAGGAGTTCATTGGACTGAGTCGAACAGTGAGGGCGAAGAGAACCTTAAGGAGTGGACCTTGAGATACTAGGTTTGGGTGGACTTTTAAGTGAACTGAGGAAACAGAAACGTGAATGAATGGAACTTGTGGGGAAGTGGTGTATGACGATATGAGGAGGTAGATACGAAGTGTGTGTTTGAACCAATTTAATGTTGTGTGCTAATCTAGTGGTTAATCTATAGAGAATGAAGTGTTCTGAAGGGAGTGAGGGTCCAACACAGTGAGATAATTGACTGGAGTGTTACAGGTTAAAAGGCATAGATGGAGTTAGACAGATAAATAGAAACACAGACACACACACCGGTGTGGATCTTCGTACATCCTAGAATCAAGGATTGGTCTCTAGTTTGGGTGTAGGGGACTTCACCTTCATTTTTCAGAATTGGTGATCTGACGGTATCATCAGAGACTGATAGGTAAATATAATTTGAATCGGGACTCTATTAGTTAAAACTATTTTGTTCAAAGAAAACATACCGATTTAGTTTCAAGGAAATATTTTGTCTTTCTTGTGCGGTGAATACAAAATAATCCGACGTTGAAGATACGATTCGAAATCTTTATGACGACGAAAACGACGACAACGAAGTCAGCACAGACTGGGACGCTGGGGTATCTGTCGTCGGGTGGTCCGAGGGGACAGGGACCCTAAGAGGTCCGTTCTTGTGACCTCACCCAACGGTAAATTCGTTGTAGAATATGTTACAATAGTTAAAGTCCACTTTCCATCTTCTTTTGGAGTTTTTGTACTAAGGGTTTACTCATGAGTAGATGACTGTACTAATCAAATATTTTGATAAAAAAATTCTATTAATTCGTGGTTTCTCTCCTTACCTTTATTTTTTGACAAAACCGAACAAGCTTTAGATTTTCGATTTCTAAATTAGACTGACGGAAAGTAAGAAAACGACGTTTGGGAATTCCTGATACTTGAGAACCTCGACACTTACCACATGAGGACGACTCTACTGTATTAAGTTAAACTGAGAGGAGGGTAAATGGTTAAGGTAGTGTAAAATCTGTCAGTCGTTTATCATCAGCTGACTAACTAACGGAAAAGAGAGATGAGGTAGATAAGTAGGTATGAGGAAGATAACCGTGACTTAGTGGTCTAATCCTCCCTTTCTTGAGTTTCGTTATTATTTATATGAGTGTATGTATAGTAAAGTGTTAATGTTCGTTTCTTTCTGTTTTTCCTATTATTTACAAATTTTAATAACCTTCATTTAAAAATAAAAACATTACTAAAAATAATATTACAGGGAAACAAAAAAAAATTAAACAATTAATATCTTATTAACGAAAAACGAAAGAAAAATTTTAAAATCTACAATTTAATAGACGTCTATAAGGTGGAATGAATGTACACAACGTTTAACGAATCATTATAGAAATGAAGGTCCTTGGGACCCCCAAAACGCGATTTACGATAGACGAGAAGATGTTACCGTCCTTTTAGTCTAACGACGAGTACGGGTAACAGTCTTACTTTAAACATTCAAAGATAGAAATAAGCACGAAAAAAGATCAAGTGTCTAAATACGTCAATTATAGAGTATATCTTCTTTCAACTTGTATGTATAGTGTGTTTGATACAAGATTTCCTAATAGACGTTTCGTAAGGACAAGTAGAAACTGTCAATCTCTCACTTTATATTACTACTCACAATCGAGACCTTGTTTTGAAATGTCCGAAGTTATAATCGAGTTAATGAGTCATTTGCGTGGAGACACTGGAATTGGTATAATCACTCCAAGAGTTAAACGGTCAGAGAAGTAGTAACTTACCCCTATGATTATCATGAAGAGTGTTTCAACAATACTCTTAATTTACAAACAGGAACGTTTTGAGGATCTTTTTGTGGACGAGTCACCCTTTGTGAGTTGTAACAACCAATAACAATTACTGCAGAAACAGGTCGTGGACTGTAATGTCTACTAAGAATAAAAAGTTGTAAAGTTGAAAGTTTGTTGAACGTTACAAAAGTCTGTAAAAGTTCGTTTGAAAATATGAATCTTAGGGTTTATAGTAGCTAGTGATATGTAGGTATACAAGACTATAACAAGAGTGTATCTTGTCAAAATTAAAGTCGTTTTAATACAAAACACGAACTACACTTTCTATATGAATCCGTGTTGTCTTTTACATTTCCTTCAAGAGACTTTCATATCTTTTCCTCTTACATTGTGAAAAAACAACTAAGTCTTTTCCACTTTAAATTCCGGCTCTAACTTACGTTGTATCTATAAATTTTATAACCGAAATTATGTCATTCTCGTAAGATCTATCCTATTTTTCGTACTGTTTTGTGTGTGTGTGTGTGTGTGTGTGTGTGTGTGTGTTTGTGTCTCAGGACTCAGGATTATCTATTGTTTACAAACCTTTTTTTAGGTTCTTCAAGATACTCCTACCCTGTATTCAACTACTCCCGATCTTCACAGTTTTTAACAATCAACGAATCAACACTGGATGAAAACGTTGGGGTACCTGACATCGAACGGTCCGAGGAGACGGGCACCTTAAGAGGTCCGTTCTTATGACCTCACCCATCGGTAAAGGAAGAGATCCCTCACAGTGTTTATTCACAGATTGAATAATGATGGATGATTCCGTACTTGACACCACAACCTCTTCTGAGAACTCTCAGGGAACCTGACGTTCCTCTAGGTTGGTCAGGTAAGATTCCCTCTAGTCAGGACCCACAAGAAACCTTCCTTACTACGATTTCGACTTTGAGGTCATGAAACCGATGGAGTACGCTTCTCAACTGAGAAACCTTTTCTGGGACTACGACCCTCTCTAATCCCCGTCCTCCTCTTTCCCTACTGGCTCCTACTCTACCGACCTACCGTAGTGGCTGAACTACCTGCACTCAAACTCACTTGAGACCCTCAACCACTACCTGTCCCTCCGGACCGCACGACGTTAAGTTCCCCACCGTTTCTCAGCCTGTGCTGACTCGCTGACTTGACTTGACTTGGCTTGACTTCTGTACTTTCCCCAGTGACTCTTAAACTACTTGTTTAACTGTACTAGTCTAAATCGTTAACACATTTCTTATCTGTTTCTGTTTTCTTTAATCTTTCCTAGTTCTTCTAACTAATCCTACAAACCCAACCGGTTTTTCAAGTAAACCTAAAAAGGTATCATAGAATGTCCTTTTGGGGTTACTTACTTGAAAAACCGCTTGGGTTATATTATGATCGTGTCTATTACAAAAACAAAAAGATTGAAAAAACAACATGTCATGTACCCTGGAATCAGGAGACTGGTCCCTAGTTTGGTCACGGGGGACGTAATCTTCGTGTCTCAGAATTGATGACCTGGTAGTGCCTTCAGGGGAACCAAATCGTAGACTGATTCCGTCATTGAACCTTTTAATTAGAACCAATTCCCGTCGTCTACTTCTACCTTCGAGTAGTCACTATCATTTGGGAGAATACTTTCCCACTCTCTTACGTTTAAAAAAGTCCATTATGAGACGCCTTTTATAATAACAATTCACTCACCCATTGTCTTTTCCTTTGGTTGTTCCTGTCTCACCATGACACCTAGACCTCTCCTTTACTCTCTTAAAGTCCTCCCACTTTAATTAGTCACAATCCACGTTATCTCTCTAGTTTTTTCTATTGACTTACCCCTGAGAACTCAAACATTTACCCTTATAACCACATCATCAGTAGAGTCCGACGGTGTTTTTATGGTAGGAAAGATACTAGGGATTTCAAGTACAAGAAGACTGACACATTGTATACATATAAAGTAAACGTCTCGGGGGAATTGAACAAGGTCGTAGTTGAGACTTCAGATTTCAAAGTAGATTTGTGGTAAATTTAAACTCCACACTTGGTCGAGGAGAGGTAGACGATTGGACACTTTGGTCTGTTCGATCCACGACAGCTTTATGTTACCTGCCACCCGTATCCTATCGATAAGGGTAAGGTTTTCCTCCTTCATCCTTTCTACCTTCCACTACACAGAGTTCGTGTAGGTTTTGTATCAACTTACTTAAGGTAGTCTAGAGTTCCGGGTTCTTATCAGTAGAAACCACGTTACGAGACGGAAGTCTCGTTCCTGGTTACCCTGACATCAGGACGGAGACATCTTCTCGGCCCGTCCAGGGTAAGGTAAGAGGTATCGAGGTCTCTCGTCAGGATCGAGTACCGAGGCCCACCTGCGGTAGCTCGGACACATTTGGTTCCGTGACCGGGGTAAGTAAAGATTTAATGGAAAATGATTTTCTGTAAAGGGGGAAGGGAATTTCTTGTCACCCATAAGTGTCGGTTTATCGAGGTTAAAAGAACTCCTCGATGAGTTCCTTAAATTGTCGGAACAAAGTAAAAAAAGGACAGAACTAAGGGAAGTCAAGTTTGACCACCATAAAGACGAATATACTATAGTATTTGAACAATAGCTAACTATACGGTCACCACAAGAGAAATCTTATACGAAGGATTAAAAAACGTTATACCTATCAGACTATTAAAAAGTTTAGAAATTCAAAACCAAGGAAAAGTGAATTGTTGAGGAGAAGTTAAGTAAAGAGAACAAAACGTAGAATAATATTCGTCAGTCCTCCTTGGTTCAGGGAGGAAGTTCTGCAACGAATCTTTAGAAGACCCAATTTATAGGTTAAAATGACGAGTGTTCAAGATTGAAGGTGTTTTGTGATCTTGTGTCTATATCAAGACGGTTCAAGAAAAGATGAAATATTGTTCATAACGGAAGGAAGGACAAAAGTTAATACACGAGGAGTAAAGGGAGACTCTAGAGTGATCTTAGTGGGAATTACAAGTATAAAGGTCGTACGTGGAGTTTTGAGAAGGTCGGAGCTGGGTGAAGGGTCAAGGTTTCCGTCAAAGTACATTCGTCTATAAACCATATCGTTGTGGGGTAAGAAACATAGTTTCAGATGTAATCAATAGAGTTCATTGGTATTGTTTTATGGTATGTGACCCACCTAATTTGTGTTGAATAAGAGGTCAAGATCTTCGATCATTCAGGTTCTGTTCTATTGTCGATTGAGTAAATATGCCCCTCCCAAAGAAGGACCGACCTTCTACCGATGAAAGAGTGCACAAAGAAGTGAAGAATAAACCCGTAATTTAGGTGTGAGTACTGGAACAGATTTGGATTCATGGAGGTAGAGATTTACGGGAGTCCTCAATCCCCAGTTGTTTACTTAACTCTCCCCCTCCATCATGTAAAGTCAGGTATCTTTAACACTGGAACAACTTTCGGTGATCTAACGTCTATTGTAAACTCTTTCCTACCAGTTGTCTTTCAATACGAGAAAAATTTTTCATTTAATTGTCCGTCAGTGAATTTCTTCTTCTCCGTCAACAAGTAGGTGGTCGGGGTCTCTTAACTATATTTCCTACATACTCTCCTCGGTCACTCAGTCCTCTCTAATTATTAGGTCCTTATTCCGTTGTACTACCTCTTTACGACGTCGATCCTACTCTCGTTCTTACTTCCCTTTTTCCACCAGACACATTTCCTTCTTTTTGTTAAGAAAGAGACTTAGTCGTTACTTCCTTTTCGACGACGACGACGATTCAGCGAAGTCAGCACAGTCTGAGACACGCTGGGGTATCTGCCGTCGGGTGGTCCGAGGGGGTAGGGACCCTAAGAGGTCCGTTCTTATGACCTCACCCAACGGTAAAGCCTCGACCGTTTCTCGCTGTTACGACTTCGAGGACGGACAGATAGTATTACAACAACCATTTATTCCTTTATCATTGTATAAGACTCTTAGTCTCTTTTATACTCTGTGTCTCTTCTCCAAACTTTACCGAGTTTCCTCCCTGTAACAAGTCTAAAGTGACACACGTGGTCGTTTTGTCGACAGGTACCTCTCCTCTTTCTTTCGAGTGTCCTCGGAAAAGTATTCCATTTCTCTCAGTTTCTTTTGAGTCCCTGTCACACTCTGTCTTTAGTATTTGAATGTTAACGCAGTTCAGTACACTCATAAAATAACAGAAGTTTTCGTGTCTTCGTCTCATTAACCTATAAACCCAAGTAGGTCACTTTCCACAATCGTCAGTACACTCTGTCCTTCTGTCTCTAGTCTTCCTTTTTTTTTTAACATTTTTATGTACTTACAATCTTCTTTATGTGCTTAGAAACTTTAATAATTGTACGTAAAACTTCAACCAAATAAGAAGTTCCCGAAAGAATGTGTGTGTATCCTGTGTTTATACAGAAAGGTAGATTTATAAATTTTTTATTTTAGTGGGAAAGGGGTTAACATAATAGTTTGAATTATAGTTTTGAATTTTCATAATCTGATGATACATACACACACGCAAGTCAAGACAAACTGAGACGTCGGGGTACTTGACCTCGGGTGATCCGAGGAGACAGGTACCCTAAAGGGTCCGTTCTTATAACCTCACCCAACGGTAAAGTAAGAGGTCCCCTAGAAGAACTCGGTTCCTAGTTTAGGTGTAGAGAGTGTAGAGAACGTAACCATCCGTCCAAGAAATAGTAAGATTGTGGACCCTTCGGGTTATTAACATATCGTCGACCATTTCGACACATAAGATTCTACTACTTTGTTCTTCTCATTGAAAAATTAGTATAATTGATAGGCTGAATAAACTTGTTAAACCGAAGATTATTAAGGGAGATGTAAACATCAATGTTTACTAGACACAGAGGGTGTCTTAAATTAAAAATTAGTAGTACATAAAAATTTATTCTTTTCAAAAGTACACAGTGTTATATGTTGTATATTTATCTTCCCGGAGGTAATTCTTTTGATATGTGGTTACTTCTGGTTTTTGACTTCATGTTACTTCTTTATGTGTGTTCGGTTCTTCACTTATATACCTATATTACTCTGGTCACTGGAACCCAAGTTTTAGTCACCCAAATAAAAAGACAGTCTCATTTAATTAAACTTAGCATTGAAGATATAAGGAAATGTTAACATTACTACAAACCGTTTCAACCTGATGGAAATATACCCAAGTGTCATAAGTTAAAGTAAACTTTTGTAGATTACGTATTATGAAAATAGAAAGTACTGTTCTGAATCGAGTCAGACTTTATTAGTGACATAATTGTAAAAAATGGGTAAGTTTATCAGATTAAGTAATAATGTTTTTGTCGTTCGAAGGACCCGGACAGTAATTAAGGATGACAAAATTAATATTCTTTTTTTTTAAGATACCTTCCGAAAACACCTATAACCGTGACATTTGTGTTGGAATACGTTTCTATACTTTTAGTTTACCTCAAAAAAAAAGATGTAACTATAAGACCATCTTTATCGTATAAAAAACCGTTTTTTAATTTCAGAATTTTGTGTTACCACAAAGAAACTTAAGTCAGTGCTTCTCCGACGAATTTTAATGTATAATTAAAACTGATAAACCTTTGTGCTTCCGATGTCAGTTCTGGTAAAAATTTTTCATTGAGATATAGGTGATCCTAGACTGTCAAAAAAAAAAAAATTTGAGAATAGATTGGTTTGAAATAAAGAAGAAGATATATAACAATATATTGTCCATTTACTAACAGTCATAGTTCGCTAAATTAAGTAAATTTTAATTCTCGATGTATTCTAAATGTGTCTTTGTTTTAAGCTGAAAACTCTTTTCGTTAATCATTTTACCAATTTAGTCAGAAATGTTTCGACTGACGAAGTAAATCTTAAATGCGATACCCATTGTACCATCCCGACATTTCACTCCTCTTTTGAGTGTCACATATAAACGAATCGGAATAAAAATAGTAATAATAAAAATTGGATTTAGTTTTACATATTGACTCCCTTTGAGAAGACTTAAAAGGTGGAGTTTCTTACACTCAATTTAACTTTGTAATTCTTCTAATCATCGAAACCCGTTTTATGAGATCATTGATGAGTGTCAAAAGATCTTCACTGACCCGTTAACACATGTATGTAAAGGTGAGTTGTTATGTGTGTGTGTGTGTATATGTGTGTCTATGTTACGTCTGACACTGTTTACGATATTACCTCCATACTTCTGAATACGAGTGTTTCCCCAATTTTTACTTAAGACTTACCTCTTTAATTGTTACTCATGATTGTTTTTATTCTGAACTCAATATGAAGTTTCCTGGTTACTACAAACCTTAATAAAATCGTTTCGAGATACGATAATTTTATTTTTCAGGGATTAATGGGAAAATTCTAATTTGGGTTCTTATCCATTGTATAAAAGGCATTATTCCTAAGTGAATTTTTTTTAAAAATTTTATACATACATCTAGACACAATCTAAAGAAAATCGTAAATCCGGTACATAGTGTATAGAAGAAAGGTCATACTCTCTCCAATCAAATGTTTTTTACATGTCTTGATTCTTAACAATCCAATTTTTAATTTTTTTAAATTTCCGTAAAAAGATGAGAATTTGTTATAAATTTTAGAGAAACCCGTTTGATGTTATAAATTTACTTGTATAAGTTACATAAAGCAAGAGGGTTTATTTTTCTCGTCGGGGGGTTTTTTACATAATTGGTGATAAGATAAATGTAAAGATGGTATTTTACATTAGTAGAAATACTTGATTTTAATGAAGATAGATCGGTAATTATGTTAATCGTGAATTATCAAGTAGAGTATTATATTAAACTATTTTTTAATTTAACAACTACTATTGTAAATACTTAAAGACAGTCTTAATAATCCATCTTCATCTGTCGTAAATTGAATTTTTGTTTAACATAAGAGTGTAATATTATTTCACTTTCACTTTCACTTCAGAGAGTCAGTACAAGGTGAGAAACACTGGGGTACCTGATATCGGATGGTCCAAGGAGGTAGGTACCCTAAAAGTTCCGTTCTCATGACCTCACCCAACGGCAAAGGAAGAGGTCCCCTAGAAGGTCTCACTCCCTAGTTTGGGTCCAGAGGACTCAACATTCGTCTACGAAAATGGCAGACTCGGTGGTCCCTTCAGTGTAATAATATTTTAACAAGACTTTACGAAGCTTACCATCGTCTTATAACTTTGACTCTACTTTTATTCTATAAAGGAGATCCTAAATTTATAAAAAATTTTTTTATATTATAAAATATAATGTATCAGTTTCAAGTCGATGATAAAAGTAAATAATTGTAAACTCAATTCTGTAACTCAAATAATATAATCTTTTATGAATAGGTAATATTATATTGGTATTTAACTCGAGATTGAGTACTTACACAATTAACAAGAAAGGACAACTCCTGTCTTCGAATATAGGTGAAAATTTTGACTTGTCTGTATTAAGTATACGTTAAATCTAATTTAGACTCTTACTTTATCTTTCGTGTGTGTGGTAGACACTTCTTTATAGGAGTAGGGATTAATTATACATAGTACATGAAATCGGGTAGAGTAATGATTTCTGTTCAATATTTTATATTTTAACCCAAATTATTTTCTTTCAGTTAAATTACCTTTACTCTTTAATGGATATCCCTATAACGATTACAACAGATGTTATCAGATACCGATTCCTTCATATGGAACTAAGGGTACATTCGGTCTCTTGACCAACAATCACACGAATCTTCTTCTATCCTTCTTCGGAGATAACCGACTGATCCTTACTTAATAGTAAGTTTTTCACAAATGACTCTTAGTTAATATAAGATTCGTGACACTATCTTTTCTAAGTATATCACCGTTATCACCGATTCACTATTCGTGACAATATTCGTGAAATGTGTTGTTGGGGATACTTATCGTCATTATAAACAAATACTAAAAGTAAAATGTCTACTACGTTTATTCCATACCATTATAATTCACTAAAAGGATTACTGTGTGTCACTTATTATCTCAACAACTGTTAAACTGAAATCCAGACACCTTAGACTGTTCAAATATTCTTTCAGTTACACGGACCCGTTTTTATTACCCTACCGTTGAATCACACTCTATTCCGTTCTTCCCATATGTTCTCACTTGTGTGTCTAAAAACTAGCTGAAAGTCCTAAAACCGAAATAGATTTCTCGTCACTTTTAGTGATCCTCTTCCAACCCTCCATTGTATTAACCTTATATAAAACTCTTTTAAGATAACCGATGTCACACGTTCTAACTAGTCTCTCCCTTCCATTTTCACTTTTAACCTCGATTCCCCGATGAAATATCAGGTTCACTCTCTGCTACCGTCGGAAGTGATCCCATCACCATCATTCCACCATCTCTACTTCTCCTCGTCTAACCGAACATTCTAAAATTCTCGATTATAGTTGTCATTAATTATAGTCTATCTGATCTTCGTACCGTCTCTTCACAGGTTCCTATTGAAGTTTCAAAATCAATCACGATGAATGACCTACTACGATATACGTCCAGACCGAAAATGTAACAAGACCAAAGACGAATTGTAGGGGAGTCTCTTCAGAAGAAGTTTACAAACTTGATTTTATAGTAAGAGGGGAGACATTCAGAGATTTAGGAATATCGTGACATGAAAAGAAGTATCGTGAATACTGATGGACTGTCTTAATTCGTGTAACGAATAAAGGAACACAACAGACAAAGTAGTCGATGTTACTTTCATGGTAATTCAGTCTGTTAAGCAGTGAGTATGAAGACACCACACGAAGGGTCCACCTCGTCACCATTTCTTAGGTGGACGGTTATGTTATCTACGTTATCTGTGCACAAACTAGGGACCCAGTCCTGTTAAGGGACCTCCTATTTTACCGTTGGGTGAGACCATAAGAATGGACTTTTTAAGGTATCTGTCTCCTCGGACCGTCCGATGTCAGGTGCCCCAGTGTTTCTCGACCTGTATTGACTTGTGAGTGTGTGTGTGTGTAAGTGTGCGTGTTAATACAACATGAGAGATGGGAGATCTTGTGTGGAACGTACAGTCTCTATCCGTTAGTTATGGATAAATTACTTATTTACTCACTGATACTCTCAGTGGTCTTCTACACCTTACCAACTTCAACACCTATACCTAATCTAAGGAAGTGTCTCTGGTTACTCTCTTGTGTGTACACTCGTTTTTATTCTTTTCGTTCCTTTCTTTTAACTTTACTGTTTCAATCTTCCTGTCCTCCTTCAGGTTGTTTCTCGTTAAGTCACTTTTTAGGTCCTTTTGTATATTGAATTTTGACTTACTGACTACTACAGATTTCAGTCTTACTGTTATATCCTTCTCTCGGGTTTCTGTGATTATGTTGACCGTAAATCCTACAGTCATCATTATGATAACAATGTTCACAACGAATTCTTGATCCCTGTCTTCTGTATGACGTTGACCTCGACTTTTGCTCCTCTGCCATTCAAGTCTGATTACAAAAGTTCTCTATACCGATACTTTATTACTCACCTATGTCCCGTGGTCCCTCCCTACCTCTCTTTTTCTTGACATGTTTTTTCGTGAATTACTGGATCAATTGATACTACTACACCAGTGAGTGAATCTCGGTCTATAGTACGTCACACTTGAGTTCATCCGAAATCCTTCGTAATGATGTTTAATTCGATCACCTTCACTACTTTAAGGTCGACTCGATAAAGTTTAGAATATTCTACTACGACAATTTCACGACGTGAGTAATATGGTCGTTTGTGTCGACCTTTTGAGTCAACCTTTTGAGTTGTCACTGGTGTCCTGACCTTTCAAATCAAAAGTTAGGTTAGTGTTTCTTTCAGTCACGGTTTCTTACCAGTTTAATGACGTGTTAACGTGAGTAAAGTGTACGGTCCTTTTAATACGAGTTTTAAGAAGTCCGTTCCGATGTCGTTCAAACGTTTGGATCTTGAAGGTCTACAAATTCGACCTAAACTTTTTCGTCTCCTTAGTCTCCAGGTTAACGGTTGTATACAACCCAGTATCTTTTTCTTTCCCTTACGGATTTTTTGTAGATGGAGACGAAGTAAATCATACGATTTCGGAAACTGACACACCTAGTGTTGTTTGACATCTTATAAGAATTACTCTACCCTTATAGTCTCGTATAATGGATGCAGGACTCCTTGGACATACTTCCTGTTCTTCGTTATCAATCTTGACCCGTACTTTGTTGTCCAAGTTTTAACCCTTTCCTCATGTAGTTCCGACATATGACGGTAGAACGAATAAATTGAAATACGTCTGATGTTGTACGCTTTACGACCCGACCTACTTAGTGTTCGATCTTAGTTCTGACGGTCCTCTTTGTGGTTGTTGGAGTCTACACGTCTACTAAGGTGAAATTGACGTCTTTCACTTCGCCTTGATTGCTCGTAGAACTACTTTCACTTTGTCCTCTCTCTTTTTCGACCGAATTTTGAATTGTAGTTTTTTACTTCTAGTACCGTAGGTCAGGATAGTGAAGTACTGTTTATCTACCCCTTTTACACCTTTGACGGTCTAAAATAAAAGAACCCGAGGTTTTAGTTATGCCTACCACTGACGTCGGTACTTTAATTTTCTGCGAACGAGGAACCTTCTTATCGATACTGCTTGGATCTGTCACATAATTTTTCGTCTCTGTAGTGAAACGGATATTGCTAGACAGATCAGTTTCGATACCAAAGAGGTCATCAGTTCACACCTACACTCTCAACCTGATATTTCGTTCGACTCGTGACTTCTTAACTACGAAAACTTGATACCACAACCTCTTCTGAGAACTCTCAGGGAACCGGACGTTCCTTTAGTTTCGTCAGTTAGGATTACCTTTAGTAAGGACTTGTAAGTAACCTTCCTGACTACAACTCCGACTTCGAGGTTATGAAACCGGTGGACTACGCTTCTTGACTGAGTGACCTTTTCTGGGACTGCGACCCTTTCTAACTCCCATTCTTCTCTTTCCTCGCTGTCTCCTACTCGACCGACCTACCGTAGTGGCTAATTACCTGTACTCAAACTCGTTTACGTCCCTCTATCACTTCCTGTCTCTCCGGATCACACGACGTCAAGTACCCCAACATTTCTCGACCTGTGTTGAATCACTGACTTGTTGTCGTTATACTATAATCGGTTTAATTCAATACCATCCATTTATGATGGTCTATGAAGAAAACTTTTAAAGGGAGTACATGACATACAAAGTATCATATTTTGAAATTAATGTAAAGTTTCTGTAGTATGACTATCTCTTGAAGTAACTCAAAATAATTTTTTTACAACAATCCTCATCGGTACAATTTTTAAAGTATAAAGATCATTATTAAACACTTATGTTTATTAACTTGACTGTTTCAACAAGACTTGTTATTCGTACTAAAGTAGAGTTTTTATTTTCTAATTTATACAGAGTGTCTTACTAAATTAAATCAATCTTTTTCTGTAACTTTTAACTTAAGTGTCCTGAAAGAGGAAGGGAAAATTGTCCAATTTAAGTACTTCTACTAGAAGTTAAAGAAAAGGGATTGTGGTCTAACGTACTCTTTTAAACGTTGGATCGAAGGGTTACTAAATGATAAAGAAATAATTACTAGTATATACGGGAAATTAAGTTCCACGAACCATTACCAAAGTTGTTACTTTACATTGTGAAATTCTTACCCCGTTTAATTATAAACTAATTTATTTTTTTAATGTGTCGACAGTAAATCATCCTTATATTAATATAAGTCAAGAAATTTCTTATTCCAGAGGCTTCAGGACTCGAGTAGAATTTTCTTATAATTTGTATGGTTTTATCATCTATAATGAACCCCGATGATGTATCGTGTTAAGGTCTCTCACGATAAGTGTATTTTTACAAACCAAATAAATTAAAGTGGTATAAACGTGGAGGAGAAGTTTAAAGGGACTACAAGGAGAAGAATATGAGATCGTGAGAAGTTATAGAAATGATTAATTAATAGTAAATTTCCTCTCTCCTCTTTTGATCCTTTTAACTTTTCGTACACTTTTAACTATCACTTGTTACTTAAGACTGACGTAGATGATCTGTATAAAAGTTTACCTTTCGAGGTTCCAAAAGGATTGACGAAAAGTACCGTTATCTCTCAGAGCCTAGAATTGAAGTGTCTGTACACAATATTTAGTTACGATAATAGAGTAAGTGTTCCTTTTCTTCTCTTCGTCTGTACCTAGGGTCCTGTCATCGACATGAAACAAAACGTAGTCCGATTGATTGTGACCTTTACACAGACACCGTTGATTTGGTAGACAAGTGAACGATAAAACGTCCCAACAAACAGACGAAATTACATGGACATGTAGGGTAAAGTGTTTTACGTGATCGTAACAAAGTCTCTTGACAGATCCTTTTTTTTATCATTCGGTGAGTTGAAGTTATAATCAACATCCTTGTTATTATTATGTCTTTGACGTGTATAAAAGTATTCACTTTTTTCGGGTTATCAGTTCATATATTTAGGATTAAAATAAATCTCATGTTTACAGAGACTCATAGAAAACACTTTTCTAACGTTCATTTAGAGATCTGTATATAGAAATTAATATAACATATCTAAAGAGTGTTAAAAGTTGATCATTTTATGTACGATAGTCGAAAAATTTTTACCCCAATTATGATATTACCCTCCAATTATAATTTATCAGATCATAATCTTATTTAGATCGGAAAAGAATAACGTGACTACATAAAACAACGTGACTACATAAAAATAATTTTAATGTGTAAGTGATGTATACACTCTATAGAAAGAAATTCATATAAACCCTGGACTCTTATAAATACATCACTCATATTTACTACTGGATAATCATGAATTGTCGTACACCGATTTTCGAATGTTCCGTAGTTTGTCATCTTATAAAATCAATATCAATTCTGTCAAGTTTCAACTTTTAAGTCCAATAAGATTTAGGTACATAAACAAGTGAAATGTGAAGTGTAGAGAACCTAGTATCGAACCTATATCATAAATCTTTTAGTCCATTGGTTAAGGTGACCACGATCCTCTAGAGTTTGTGACTAATTGTTTTTGATCTCGTCTACGTAAAGATAGGAAAAAAAAAAAAGTTAAATTTACAAAAATTCCACTTTAATCATTAACGTTCTGAGGGTTTAAAATTTCTAATATACACTGTTCTCTTTCAATGTTTCCTACAGTCAGTTCCCCAATAATCAAATTAAAACCTGAAGTGTAGAGGATGTGGGACAAAATTAATCCTAGTAACGTTAACTACAAAAAATCACAGACCTTTGTTTCTGGGTACTCTCGAGGTAATCGGAAGAACCCTATTGTTCGTTTCCATTATTGAAAAGGATAATTCGTTTGTTTCTGGCACCGGTTGAGAGTAAACCGAACAGTCACTTGGAAGGTCGGTCCTACCAAGACGGAGAAGTGAACACGTTCAACGACCGAGCGATCGATCATGTGTCCTACACGACAGTTATAAAGGACCACTCAAAACTTTGTTAACGAATTTATTTTGGGAGAAGTGTTAAGATACTCGGAAAGAAGACGCTTTACAATAGTCAGAAACGATGAATATCGTTTCTTACACGAAATAGGAGTTACTACAAGGAAGTCACAGAAAAAATAAACAGAGGTTATTTGGAGTAATCGTGTTACCTTGTCTTTAATGAGACGAATCATACCAGTAGATAAAGTTATCGTTTACGAGAACAGATGTGTCTAGAGTAAAAAACTCACACACCTTGTTTTAAGTCATAACGGGTTAGACGATGATAAGTGATAACTGACGTTCGACGTTAAGAGACTACCTGAATTTTATTATTAAAGGTTGGTCGATTAAAGACTTCGATAAAGACATCCATTAGATTATCTGAACAATAAACCTACGGTAGTTGTGAATTTATAAGTATAAAGAACGTAAAGCCCCCTGTTACGTAAGTGTCCTCACGAACCGGGGAGAGACTCGTCATCTACCGTCGTGACAAGTTGACAGAACAAAAACCGAAACCAAACCAAACCAAATTAAACCAAAAAAACGTTCAATTTTAGTTAAAGAAATAGTAGTCCTTTTTTTTTTCTTCTTCTCTCAAAGTTTACCAGTACCTGGATGTATATCTTGAGTATAGTTAAAGATTACTAAACCGTCATGTACAATTTAATAATTGATTCTTTGTTTTAGTGTTTTGATCAAGTATAATAGTACGAAAAAATAAACACTACAAAATAGAAAAAAAAACAAACTTCATTTTATACTTTTTTCACTTTATACAGATGGACACTTAAAGAGACTTTAATTACGAAGATATATAAATCAACAACGGTCAAAGTTCTATCTCAAGAAGGACTCAATGATCTCTTCCGTTACCGTCGGGTGAGGTCGTGAGAACGGACCTTTTAAGGTACCCTCCTCCTCGGACCACCCGACGTCAGGTACCCCAGCGATTCTCAGCCTGTGCTGACTCACTGAAGGGAAAGTGAAAAGGGAAAGTACGTAACCTCTTCCTTTACCGTTGGGTGAGGGCGCAAGAACGGACCTCTTAGGGTCCCTGGCCCCTCGGACCACCCGACTGCAGATACCGTAGCGTGTCTCAGCCTGTGCTGACTTCACTGAATCATCATCATCATTACTTGACCGAAACTAACTAAAAATTTCTCATCGACTTTCACAGTCGGTCGAGAATCTTTTTTTAAGTCAAAGAACTTTATGGTCTATAAATTTATTTACCACTAAACGAACAAAATGAGTCGTAGTGTGTGTGTGTGTGTGTGTGTGTGTGTGTGTGTGTGTGGTGGGGTGTATGAACAGTCAACGATTCAGTACAGACTGAGAACGTTAAGGACCTGACATCGGGGTCCGAGGAGACAGGTACTTTAAAAGGTCTGTTCTTGTGACCTCTCCTACGGTCAAGGAGAAAGTTCCCTAGAAGGGTTGGGTCCCTAGTTTGGACACAGAGAACACAGAGGGTATAACCGTCCGTCTAGAAATAGAGACTCGATGAAATATATGGACGTTAAGTTTACATGTAAACACTATTCAAGTATTTCTCGTACGTAAACACTTTGATGGATACTAATGACTCTTTAAACTACATTCTAAGAAATTCAGATTAGAAAAAAAGTAAATTCACTCACTATGATTATCGATGGAGTTTCCAAACTATACTCTTGACTTACTTCATATGATATATTTTATCAGACAGTAGTCTTATTGAATAGTAAAACAATCAAATCAGAATAGAAAAGTCATACGTCATTAGATCAGTTTGTTTTATTCCTATGGTATATACTAAAACATAAGGATCGTGAATCGTACCACAGTATATGTGAAATCCGTAAATTACTTATATGTTTACGTTTTAACTCAGATGTCACATTTATTTCGTCCAGTTAACCGATTTTATTTAGGTTTTTATGTAGGTAAGTAAGTTATAAGTCATTCCAGGAGTACTGACTTGAGTATAAGATCGTATATTCCGTCTATTTTATTTGTGTACATATGTTCTAAATATATTCACAAACGGTCACCAAATCATATATATATTTTATAAGTTTATTAGAGTGTTTCCACTTTAAATGTATACTATGAAATAATAAATACTTCGAAAACATTTGTATGCATAAAAGAGTAAATTAGAAACATTGTTGATAACTTAATTTTATAAATTATGACTCCTTGGACTCTGAATCTCTTAAATTCTCCGAATTATCTCGGTTACCACAACCTGAGAACTCTCAGGGAACCTGACGTTCCTCTAGGTTGGTCAGGTAAGACTTCCTCTAGTCGGGACCCTAAAGAAACCTTCCTTACTACGATTTCGACTTTAAGGTCATAAAACCGGTGGAATACGCTTCTCAACGGAGTAACCTTTTCTGAGACTACGACCCTCCCTAACCCCGTCCTCCTCTTCCCCTGCTGTCTCCTACTCTACCGACCTGCCGTAGTGACTGATCTACCTGCACACAGACTCACTTGAGGCCCTCAACCACCACCTGTCCCTCCGGACCGCACGACGTTAAGTACTCCAGCGTTTCTCAGTCTGTGCTGACTCGCTGACTTGACTTGACTTCACTCATCTCGGTTCGTAACAAGATTTGGTAGTAGAGAAATATAATGTAGTACACTTTTCTTGGATATCTTCGTTAGGCAAAACATGTAATTCGGATATACTATATGAATCTAATTTACCAAACTTTAACAGGTAAATTTCTCTTCAGAGATAATCAAAAGGGAAACTACAGTATCTATATTAGCGTAAAGTGTCTGGTAAATAGACAGAACGAAAGACATAAACTGATTTATCACATATACAATTACTAACATCTCTGTTCGTATCAACAATAGTAAGAGTGATTCTGGCAGTGACTCCTTGTTATGTTAGTGAGACGACGACGACGATCCAGCGAAGTCAACACAGGCTGAGACACGCTGGGGTATCTGCCGTCGGGTGGTCCGAGGGGACAGGGACCCTAAGAGGTCCATTCTTGTGACCTCACCCAACGGTAAAGGAAGAGGTTACGTACTTTCACTTTTCACTTTCACTTCAGCGAGTTAGCACAGACTGAGAATCGTTGGGGTACCTGACGTCGGATGGTCCGAGGAGGTAGGTACCCTAAAAGGTCCGTTCTCATGACCTCACCCAACGGTAACATTGACGGTAAATTAGATCTCTCCATCCTTACGAAGACGACGACGATTCAGTGAAGTCAGTACAGGGTGAGACACGCTGGAGTATCTGGTGTCGGGTCGTCCGAGCGAGGAGACAGGGACCCTAAGAGGTCCGTTCTTATGACCTCACCCAACGGTAAAGGAAGAGGTTACGTACGTACGTACGATTCAACGAAGTCAACACAGGGTTAGACACGCTGGGGTACCTGACGTCGGGTGGTCCCAGGAGACCCCCATCTTATGACCCCACCTAACGGTAAAGGAAGAGGTCTCCATCCTTATACATTGTATATTGGAAGGTCCAATCTCGACTTTGAAATTATTCTCAATTACCGTCCCCGGTAGTGACATAGTTGTTGATGAGAACTTAAGACGTGTCTCTCTAATTCCAGGACCTTCTTCTTGTATGTCTAGGTTGGGTGTTCTAATTAAATTCCAATTTGAGTGTTCCTTACATTATATCGAAAAAGAACGAGTATAAAGAGTAGATATCTAAAGTTCTTAATCTATGTCAGTTTCTACTAACTTAAAAATACTAAACGCAAAATGAGGATTAGAAGAAAACAGAAGGAATAACTTCATAACAACTAAATGTTATAGTATAAACAAAGTCCATATATCGTATCAATAATTTATGAAAAAATATAATATGAAGTTATGTCTAATAATGTTCTATTATCGATATTAAGAGACACGATATGTTACATAATAACGAGTAGACAAAATATGTATCGTCAAATATAAACAATTAAGGTTTGGGGATTAAAGAAGGAAGTAGTAAGGGAGAGAGGAAACGAATGACACAAACAAAAGGTTTCAGTCAAAGACCAGACGTATCTGTTAAGTAAACATAATAAAAAATCTAACGTATATATTCACTATAGTATATATAAATAGAAAAGTGTAGACTGTAAAGTGATTCGTATTATAAGAGAACTAGATGGTATGATGATATTGATCTTAAAAAATAAATACACCGATTACAAGGTATATAAATGTATATACCCAACGAAGGTGTAGAACCGATAACGTTTGTCACGACGATACGTGAAACCTCACGTAAAAGGATTGTAAGAATTTAGTTCTAATATCGTTGATGATATTATCGGAAAATACGGTAACAACAACAAGAAGTCAACGATTCGGAAAGGTTAAAGTTTCTGACGTCGTGTGGTCCGAGGGGACAGGAGGAATAGAGGAACTCAAGTGAATCTAAGTACAGGTAACTCAGACACTGACGATCTCTATTTTAGTGGTCCATCTCCTCCTTTACTAAGTCACACCCAGAATGTAATTAAATGATTTGGAGTGGAGTGAGTACACATGAAGTCTAGGAAAACGGAGGGATAGAAGACCCAGAAATCCTACAAGAACTAAGACCGAGGGTGATTCACTGATCGAGGTACGCCTGAGGTCAGTTAAAGTACACTTTGTTGGTCTTTCCCCAAAAAGAAAAGTAGGAATGAGATACAGTCAAGTCAGCGAGTCAGTACAGGTTGAGAAACATTGGGGTATCTGATGTCGTGAGGTCCGGAGGGAAAGGTAGTGATTGAGGGTCTCAATGAATTTAAGTACAGGTAACTCAACCACTACGGTAGGTTGGTAAAGTAGGAGACAACAGGGGAGGAGGAGGGTGGAAGTTAGAAAGGGTCGTAGTCCCAGAAAAGTTTACTCAGTCAAGAAGAGTAGTCCACTGGCTTCATAACCTTAAAGTCGAAGTTGTAGTCAGGAAGGCTACTTATAAGTCTTGACTAAAGGAAATCCTACCTGACCAACCTAGAGGAACGTCAGGTTTCCTTGAGAGTGACATATGGAGAGGAGTAGGACCCCTCAGGGACAACTGTGAGTCCGACATCCAGAGTGAGTCAATGGGTCGATTATGTCGGTTTTCTTGTTCCCTCATCGGCTGACCTAATACTCTGAAACTGGTTACTCTCTGTCCTATAACACTTATTTGAAGAGACGAAAAAGGGGAAGTCTTCCAGAAAGACCTCTATGTTAGTAAGTCTAATGAGGTCTCTAGTTGTCTTCTAAAGGGACTGAAATCGAAAGGACTCTAACATGTGGGTTTTTTCCTGTATTCGAAACCGAAGTTTTAAACGAAAGTCTTTTTGGGTCCGATTTTATGTGTCATGATTGTTTTATCTTTTAGGTTTGGTTTGTGTGACTTTAGGGAGTTGGTAGTGGTCATGAACTTCTTAGAGGACGTTTGTAACTTTACTCGTTTCACCAAAAGATGGTGAGATTCTTTCCGTATTTCTCAACAATAACTAAGTTGGTTTACAAGACTTTATACTCCTAGAAAAAGAGAGAAAAAGGGAATACGTTATTATTTTACTAATTTTCTTTTATAAGCCTTAAACTCTTAAACTAAAATAAATATTCACATAAAGTATTCTTGTTCGACATTAAATCCCCCTTTTTTTGTGGATTTAGCACAAAATAAGTTTTTAATGATTTTACCAGACGGAAAATGACTTCGAAGTGTAGTGGAGTTTATTAACTAATAATTGTACATATAGGATTTACTCGTACATAGTCACAAGTTTCTTACAACTTTATTTTTTATAAATAAAGAAATCATTAAATGTCGGGTTTAACAAAGTTCTAAGTCATGACTTGACTTCAACATAGATCATGTTGATTCATCCTTTTATTGTGACAGTTGTTTGAAGGAGGAACGTGAAAGAGACAAACTCATCGGATACGATTAAACTGACCTACCTGTACTCAAACCAACTTGAGGTCTTCAACCACTACCTGTCCCTCAGGACCGTACGACGTTAAGTACCCCACCGTTTCTCAGCCTGTACTGATTCGCTGACTTGATTGATTGATACGATTAAAAAAGAACCTCTTCCTTCACCGTTGGGTGAGGTAACAAGAACGGACCTCTTAAGGTGTCTGTCTCCTCGAACCGTTCAATGTCAGGTACTCCAGCGTTTCTCAGTCCGTTCTGACTGGTTGATTGTGCACGCGTGCGTGCGCGCGCGTGTGTGTGTGTGTGTGTGTGCAATTAAAATATAGTTCTTACCATTAGGGTGATGAGAGGAAGATCCTTTTACCCTCTTTAATTTTCTTTATTAAGTCCGTGTAAATAGACACCCCTTTTTGTTTGAAATATTATAAGTCGAATAGAGTACCAATAATGATAGAATCTTACTTGTCACTCAACTTGGTGATACGTAATCGGTTGAAAATTTAAAGGTGAATAATGTGAGGTGTAATATGGGAAATTATGTGTGTGTGTATGTGTGAAAACCGTATACCCATCATCAGTTTCAGTTCATTGTCCAACTCTCTCTACTCGTTTTCTTTATATTTAAAATTAACGTCTAGATCACCTTCAACTTTTTATTTTGTTTCTCGAGGTTAAAAAGATCTTCAAGGAACAAAGACTTTAGAGGTATTATGGATACAAAAAGTATAGAAGAGTGGGTTAAGGATAGTCTAAAGATCCTTACGAATTTTAAAGGTTGTGACGATAATATTTCTTAATGAAAAGTTTCAAGATTTAATGAAAAATAATAATCGTTAGTTTTACTTATCACATCCGGAGTGGTAGAAGAAGGACTCCGATATAAAGAAAATTCAGTTTATAATTATGAAAAAGATAACGACTATTACTAGAAGATTAAAGATGACTTGACATTAATGAAACTTTCTTGATTGTCTAAATCGAAATATTTTAAAATTCACAAGGTGTGTCAGGGAACTCATTTTCTCTAGTTATTTATAAAGGACCTATGTACTTACGTAAACACAAATTAGAATTGGAGACGTAACGATCTTGTAATTAAAGAATCTTAACCAATTATAGTAATAATTTAGTTTAAATTATAGTAATAATTATAGTTTAATTATTAATCAAGTAATAATTAAGTATAATAACTTGTAGAGGTATTATATTGGTGATATTTTGTTGACCCATATCTGGTACGTTCAAATTTGTATTAACGATAAAATTTTTGGTCCATTATGTCAAAGGTTTATATGTATAAAACAGTTATCTTAGAAACAGAACCGTTTATAGACTATTTCGTTCAAGATCGGTAAGTGAACATAATACACAACGTTTGTTGAAGAATATAAAGTTCAACGGTACAACTTTTTATGACACTCCCGGTCCGAAAGATATATTGACTATGTTAATGTGTAAGTTCCCTCATTAAGACAGAAATAAAAATGTTAAAAGAACGTGAAAAAAGTAAAGGTACGATGAACTTAAGAATGTTTTAAAATCATATTTTATTTTACAATATGGATCTTGTGTAAAATTTGGGTTAAACCTCTGACATTTTGAAAGAAATTTTATTAGTTTCCTGCAACTTAGAATTAAATACAATAACTTTAGAGATGGCTTCAGGAACTAGTCCGCATAACGAATAGAAAAGGAATTGAGGATGAGATGAGGTAGACTCTTTCATTTTTTTTCTTTTTTTTTCCGTGTTCTTTCGAGATTAGGTTATTATACCAAATATAATCTCTCGATCATGAGTAAAACAGAGGAACATGATTGTTAAGATCTCCAACATCCTGTAGGGACGAACTCTAATTCAGTTGGTCAGATATATAAAAATTCTCTAATTTTAAAGTAATAACATCAAAATTTCTAATTCTGTTTTGTTTATTCAGTGAAAAAAAAAAAATTCAGTCTTTACATTCCTTTACGAAGAAAATGACCCACAAACATAGTAGTTATGATTACTCCACTTACGTCTCTCGTTGCAGTCTCCTTAAGTAATTCCATTAAAGAAAGAAAAACAAAAGGAAAAGGTATCACCAAGTAGAAAAGTCATAGACCGACCAGCCCTAAAAAAACAATTGATGAAACTTAACTCTTACTTCTGTGTCCATGACTAGTTTATGTATACACTAAATCCTTTTACACAATTCTTACCCTTACCGTTTTCCTCCCTTCTTTTTCATTGGTACCTGTAATTTAGGAGTTTATTTTCTTTCTGTACGTCCTGTTTTAACACCCTTCTATCCGAGTTGGTATTTCTTTAGATGATTCGTCTCCAATAAATCTTCCTATTAAATAATTTACTTTCTGATTAATTTACCTCTTAAAACTTCTACTCTTCTTCCCCTTACCATTACACAAAAATTCCATGAGACTCTGTTGGTAATCTGTTCTCTTTATGTTATTTGTTACTCCTATATTTCGTTGACTTCCGTACAAAATTAATCCCTTACCCCAATAGATACTGTTAGTCATCCTTTCGGGTCGTTTATCATCCAGTGTCTTTCGTACAAAGTACCTCAGGTCTTTTACCTTCTTCTTTTCCTAAAAAGTTTCCTTTACTAACCACTTAGTTCTGGGGTTTCTCTATCGTATAACAAATTAGATTGAACAAGATCGAAAATGAAACATTACCTAAGAGTCGAAAGAACTTTTTTTGTTTTTGTTTTTGACCGTAAGAGTTTCATACGTTAACGGAATCATAGGAGAAGATTTTCTGTTATAAAACATTGTTCGATAATTAAACTCCCTTTTCATAAAATAGTTTAAATGTAAGTAAAATCAGATATACATAAAAACTAAAAACTGAGATTTAATGTTAAATTATTGGTTTATACTAAAAACAAAGAGAAGTTAGGTTGGGGTTTGATATAAAAAATCTAAGGAAAAAGAAAAATTCTTCTTCTTCTATTACCTAGATATTAGTGTGGTTTTAGTTCAAACTGTATTTTGTTAAACAACGAGGAACCCCTATTTGATAGTATCTTCATAAACTTCTTAACTACAAAAACTTAACACCACGACCTCCTCTGAGAACTCTCAGGGAACCTGTTGTTTCTCTAGTTTGGTCAGTTAGGACTCCCTTTAGTCAGGACTTATAAGTGACCTCCCAGACACTGACTTCGACTTCGAGGTAATGAAACCGGTGGATTATGTTTCTCGGTTGAGTAACTTTCGGTTGAGAAAGGGACTATGACCCTTTCTACCTCCCGTCCTCTTCCCCCACTGTCTCTTTCTCTACTAACCTACCGTAGTAGTTGAGTTACCTTTACTCAAACTGGTTTGAGACCCTCTATCTCTTCCTGTCCCTTCGGACCACACGTCGTCAAGTACCCCAGCGTCTCAACCTGTACTGAATCGTTGACTTGTTGTTGTTGTTGTACCGAACAAAATCCTCATCAAATGTGTAAGATTTTAATAGAATCCTATTTCTCAAAGACCCCAGTTCCCGAGTCTACTTTAGACGAGAAATCAATGTACGACACTATGGGAACGAACTTCTACTAAGGTCTAGACTTTTTCCTTGATCTTTTGGGTCGCGAAAAGACACAGAAACTATTAAGAGGAAGTAGAATTTTTCGTCTTATATCCACAAAAAAAACAAACAAACAAACAAAAAAGACTCGATTCCTAAGGACCAACTATAAGGTCGTCTCCAACAAGTATATGTTTAATGATTCAATAAGCAAACTAATTCTTACGATTAAATTTTGACGACACACCTAAGGTGTGTACGTGGAGTCTCTGAAACGTTTATAAAGAAGGGCCCAAGAATACCTCTCGAAGATTCTACCATCTAGTCGGAATCAAACGTCTTCGTGTCAGAGAAGTATCGAAGTAATTGGGTTGACCTTCACCCGGAGTAAATCGTAATGGGTCTACCAATTTAACTCGACTAATAGACTCGAGAAACTTTAGACTTAACACGATTACCCAGTCCGTCATGAAGTGTTTCAAATCACCTGGATCCTACGTCGACCCTCGTTAACTTTTACGTCTAATATACTGTGGTGAGGGTTACTAAGAGTGAGAGGTCTAGACCCAATCTTAGTCGTAAAATCGTTCATGGGAAGGTGGAGGAGACAGTCAGAAAAGACCTTCAACTTATCCAATGTCCCGGGAAACTATTTTCCACCAAAGGGAAATTAAGTTTCGTTTTGACTTTTCAGGAGGTCACTGTGGGTCCTGGGATAGACTAGATCAGGAGTCACGGAGAGACTGGATTAAGAGGTAGTAGGCGGTAGTGAGAGAAACAAGGTCGGTGTGGCCCGGAGAAACTACAAGGGGTTTGTACGGGGGTTGTGTACCTGAAACGTAAACGAGAAGAAAGACGAATACCCGAGAAAGGGGTTTATAGACGTACAGATAGAAAAAATAAAATTCAGAATAGTGTACAGTAAAAGAGTCACTCTCGATAGGACGGGTGGGTCAAATTTTAACATGGGGGAGGAGATACGAGGAAGGTGGAAAGAAACGAGGACTCGTGAATGGAATAATTAAAAACTAAAGAGATTGTTTTCTATTCGAGGTGTTTTCGTCCTTTAAAAACCAAACAAAACAAGTGTAGATATTGAGGTCGTGGGTTTGGTCACGGTCCTTGTATATATTGTCCGTGAGTGGTTTATAAATAACTCGTATACTTAATTACTACTTTGTGACGTACCTCAGTATGTTATGACACCGGAATGTTTATTGACCCCTTGTAGGTGTATTCGAGAAAACAGTCTTTTGCTAGAAATGTCCATATTGATCTCAAGAATTTAAAGATGCTAGAGTTGTTATTGATTATTTTCGAGTTTTCTGTCATATGTTTACTGTTATACGTAAAGCCTCCTGGACTATACATACCATCCGACTATATAACGGTTAAACACGACCATCGATTTGTATAACGTCAATTACGTCTTGTCGTCGTGGCTTTGGTAGGAATTTCAGTTTTTTCGATATAAACTCAGTCGAGACCGAAAGTATAGAGACAACAAAACCAGTTTAGTAAATTCCTAAGGTAAATAAATCATATAATAGAGGATATAATGGAGTGACCACGTACTAGAGAAGCAGACATTTTTCTGTTGTTTAACGTTTACTAGGAGGGTGGGATGGCTTAGTATTCTTAATTGTGCTCTTTTCGTACAAATATGTTATTTCATAATGTATTCATATTTCCCCAAATATGAACAGAAAGTGTAAATTGTAGAATTGGACTACACTGACTAACAGTGTCATCCCCCGAGAAGTACTTGAGTGACATCGTACATCAGAGTGTAACCGAGTCGAACCGGTCCTCTGTACGAAATCGGTTACCCTATACTCACTCGTACCTCGTACGACGTCTGTGTTCGTACGATTCGAGAACCTGGGACCTCGAATATGAGAATTTTCGGTCTACAGTACGATGTCTCTTCCACGTCGATCTGAGAGGTTAGTCCTCTTTGGTATGCCCTCTTTGAATATACCTGTTATGTGTAACCGTCCACTCTCCGAGAGTCTATAAGACCCGGGTCGACTCAAGGTCAACTTACGTACTCCCCGGAGTCTGTGTGGTGCAATTCACCTCCGTGAAAGATCGACTCAGGTCGGTTAGCTCTTTTTATTACTGGACGACAAAATTCGATAATTCAAACCCCTACTTAATGTTATAACTTTGGGACTCCAAAAACTTTTACTGTAGTACCGGGGGTTTAACTAAAGGTATCGTCCTTAAGATTGTGATATACTTCGTTAACCCCTTCTCCTTACCTTTCAAGAAACTTTTTAGGACTTTTAGTTTAGTCTGTAAGTGGAGAAAGTGAAGACTTCTGATTTACTGTCGATCGAGTATTCGATAATAAATAAGGATACTCTTTTCTCGGGATTTACCTCATTAAATACATTAAGTGTTATTTAACCTTAGGAACAACTTGTTTGTTGTCATTTCATCTCATGTATCTCTGAAGGATAGACTAAAAAGATTCTGAACGGTTGACTCTCATCGGTTGGTTGATGTCTTGTTAAAACTTAAAAAGAAGACATTGAATCTCACTAATGGAGAACCGTCCTCGGATAACAATTACTAATCGTGAAGAGTTTCCCTCGTTTAGGGGGTCGTTGAAGGTCTAAATGGTCACCCCTAGACGTGGAACCACTTACAGTGTAACTACCTTACAGTTGACCCCAGAATTAACCAAGATTTCGATTCAAGTCTATTAGTTTCCAGTCTGGGAAAACGAAACACAATCATCCCAGGATAAATCTTCGTGAAACAGATCGTTAACCGTTTTCCCACCTTCGTTCCATCACTTCAGAGTCACTTTCATGTCCTTCAGTGTCCCGTAAAAATAACAGTAAGACACTCTTTACGAGAACTGAGTTTTCTCGAGACTGTAAAAATTTTCTCTATAACGATTGGGAAATGAATTTTAGACATAGGAGACTCGACCGTAACAACAAATCGTGTTATCGAAAGTGAAAGATTCATGATTCCAAAACTTCGGAAAGGTACACTCCATGTTCCACAGAAGGATGATGTTCCTTCATTGTACAAAAGTAAAAGGCAAAAAAAAAAATTTGGTTCCTTGTATAAACTACTACCTCATTTTATACTTACTCAAAGGAAAAGGTTTAAACACCAATTGTAGGAACAAGAACAGTTCCTTAAGTTCTGAGTCTCCTCATTTAAAGACAACTTAGCTCCTGTCGGACGGTCTTATCAAAGAAACCATGACCGAATATACACTGTCTAGACTCGAGGTCGTTTTAAAGTTTTGTATTCTTTTGACTCACGTGACAAAGATTTTACAAGGTACCAAGTCCTCCTTTTTTTCTGTGTGGACAGTGATAGGTCACGAAAATTTAAAGAGTACCTTCGAGTCACTTAAGACATTCATCTTCTTTCTTCACTCCCCTTTATGATTCCAAACTTCCAAAAACTCCATTGACTTCCCATCGTCTTACTCTGTAGGGATTTATACGGTCAATCCGTAATCCGATAAAACTCGACATTTCGTGAGTCTTTTATCGTTTACGTCGTTTTGTGAAAGAGACTTGAGGAGAATAGACGGACTTCTATTGAGAGGGGTTTATTTGGGTAGCAATAGTCCGGGAAGGGGTCCTCGAAGTAGTTGACCCCTTCTCATTGACAACAGTGTCCTCTCCTCTGATCTATAGTTGTGGTGTGTGTCTGAAACAGTGTTTGGTAGTACTGAGGGTAAAGGAGAGGGTCTCCGGGTGGGTAGAAAGGATTTTTAATAAAGCAGAGGGGATGTTCCGGATATCCCGAAAGGACCACCGAGTCACCATTTCTTAGGTAGATGTTACGTCCTCTACGTCCAAACTAGGGATCCAGTCCTTCTAGGGGACCTTTTCCTTTACCGTTTGGTGAGATCATAAGAACGGACCCTTTAGGGTATGTATCTATTGCTCGGACCACCCGATGTCAGGTACCCTAGTGTCTCTCAGTCTACACTGACTCGTTCATTGTTGTTGTTTCCTCCGGATATCTGGGAAGGGAAGGGGATAGTTCTAGTACAAATTAGAACTTACGATTCGGAGTGACCCGTTAATAAGTAAAAAAACGACCCATAGAGGATACATGTGTACTACATATGTACACCGATATGGAGACAATAAAAACAACAATTAAACAGAAAATAATGACCCCAGAATCGATCCCTGGGAGTCTTCCCTTTTCTTTGAATAAAAAGAGGGGATTTTTGAGTAAGATATGTTTCAGTAACTTGTTTTCATCTGGTTAATAGTCCTTAGATACTCCTGGAGATTTACTATTACGAGTTTTCATTCATACCACAACATGACTTCATTTTAAAGGTGTTATATTTACCGTTATACAGTGAAAAGGGGAGAAAGAGTAGTAGAGAGTGTCGTAAATTTATTTATGTCTAGAAAAGGAAATAATTTACACATTTTCACGTTATAATATTCCATGGAGTCCAGAAGAAAGAACTTAATTTTTTATCACCGAAAAAAAAAAAGTATTACCTACTATATCGTATATGCCGACCCAAGATGTTTATACGTTGTCTGACCTAAGGTTGCAGGTACAATCATTGGTAGGATTTTCACGAAGGAAATCTCATTGTCTTGAGGGTTTATAAAGGATACACGGATACATTTTTTTAACTAATCTTCCTGGATCAAATTAAAATATCGTCGTATGGAGAAAGTTTCGTTCACTTTTGTTAAGACTCTTCTGATTTTAAAAGACATCGTCTTACTTGTGACCTAACCCTTACCAAAAAACAAGAGTAATGTAGAACAGGGTGGAGGTGAGCGGTCAAAGGAGTAGATTTTTCACTTTCACAACTATACATAAGTTAGATGGAGTCATCCAAACAATACTCCGAATTTAATCCACTACAGACGTTTGTGCTAAACGTCTTCATGTTTTATTGTATGTTTACGTGTCCGAAGGATAATCTACACAAAAATCATTCTCAGCTAGATTAAACAAAAGATATAATTCGGTACGGGTGAACAGATGTACGAGTGTTAAGAAGACGGACAGGTGTGTCACTTTGAATAGGAACCCCCCTGTACTACCTTTGTAGAAGGGACCTTTTATATTTGGTTTTTCTTATATAAGATCGGTCTTACTTAAAGTATAGATTATATCTCATGGGCCTCCAACACTTTCCTGGGAGTAATAGTGTGATTTATAGGACCACCGAGTATACTGATTTTCGTCGTCTCCTTTCCACTCCGGTATGACCCCCTCTCTTCGACATTCGGATGGGGAGAAAGTGGAAGTTCTATGATTTTCTACGAGAGGTCTATTTTTGTTCATGAATTGGGAGACAGTGGTCAGTCCTCCATATTACTAAGTGGTTTATGGACACTTGTGACGTGACTAGACAGAGAATCGAACATACCTTTTCGGTACTTAATGAAGGAGATCCCCTTCGGACTTCCTTACTACATTCCGGTGAAGATGTGAGTTTAAAATTCGTCGACCACTGTTTTTGGGTCTTCTTCTCTTACCCCATTTCGTGTGCCATAGTTCACCAACCCAGTATCGGTCCTTTTCTACACCTAAGTATGCGTTCGTCTGAAAGTGTACGGATGTCGTTACAGTAGAACAGAAACACATTTGGTAAAAACCCTATTATTTCTCTTTTCTGTTTTTCTTTCTCGACTACAGGTCAGTACTTTTCGACATGTACCCGCTCCTAACGATTGTGTGGAGACACTTGGGTGTGTTTGGTATTCCGAAGACACCTCTCTCCCTTCCTCTTCCTTGCTTTCGTGTCGGTCCCTTGTCCAAGACGAGTCTCTTCTAATCTACTTTACGAACGGAAGTGCTCCCCCTCTGTCGTACCACTCCACCGACTCAGACGCTCGGGTGCACCTCCAAAAGCCGACACCACACACTCTGTCTGTTCTTGGACAAGTTTCCTACCCCCGTCAGACTGTCTCTTGTCGTGACATGTACATCTTTTGGACCTTCAATGTCTGTGTCTGCACAAACTAAAGATCTTTTTCATCTGAAGAACACTGTCTTTCCCTACCCTCCGTACGAGGGTTTGGATGTGTGTAGTAGAGGTTACTCTAATAACAAGAAACCTGAAACGCATTTATACTCACTGTTTCTTGTCGTCGTCACAAACTCTAATTTCTTCTTTGTTTATATTTATCCTTTTTTAATTTCACCCTAAGTATAAAATGGAGGGGAGAGGTTTATAGTTTATTATTCTTATCGTATCACCACAAAAATAATAATGGGAACCTTTTATGGACGGAGACCCATTACACTGAGGAACACTCTTATTGTTGTTTTGGTGTTGTTTTTGGGTCGTATGGGAAAATGTTTTATAGATACATATATAAGAAGGCAATTCTTTTTTTTTTTTTGTACTTTCTACCACTCAGGTCACAAAGTACATGGCGTGACAGTTGAGTAGACCGCCTCTACTCTTTCGACTGTCGGGAGACCTCCCGAACTCGACTCCGACACACGTCTTCAGACCTTGCCGTCTCTGGACTAGGACGTACATTAGTCTGGTTTGTCTCGACCCTCCCTTTAAGCCGAACGTTCGGGGGAGTCTGTTTCTTAGTTCGGTGGTCGACGGACGGACAGTACGAAAATGGAAGGAGAAGTCACCGGAAGGAAAAGACGATGACAGTCCCTCTTGACTTTTCCGACGTCACAATGTCAATCCAGTCGTCGGTGCGTCCAGTGTCACATTTATATAAGTGAATAAATAGGTAAATAAGTTGTAAATAGTTTTCGAACGGTACACGCGCCACGACACGTTTCACAAACCCTACGTTCCTATTTGTTCTGTGTGAAAAGTGATCTCTTGGAAGTGTCGACCCACCCCCTTCACCTCTGCATATACATGGTTGGCGGTGCACATACGCGTAGTCCGTCCATGTAAAGTTCGGTCGATTTTGGAGAACAGTGTTTGTAAAGTGACGTTTGTTGTTTGACATGTTAATTTTTATAAATAGAAATGATCAAATAGAAAAGAAAGAACCTGTACCAATTAAAAAAAATTAAATAAAAAATAATTTGAAAAATAGGAACTACCGGGTCTACCCATTTCTTAGGTGGACGTCACGTCCTCTGGACCCAAACTAGAGACCCAGTCCTTCTCGGGGACCTCTTCCCTTACCGTTGGGTGAGATCCTAAGAACGGACCTCTTAAGGTACGTGTTTCCTCAGACCACCCGATGTTTCAGTCTGTGCTGACTCGTTGATTGTGAAAGTTTCGGTTAATTGTTACAACCTATGTACATGTACATACCGATTCAGGGAAATGACAGGTGGATTGTGATCAACGAAATAGAAATTTCGAACTCCTTCTAGAGGTCTTTTTACAAACCCAGAATATGTATTCTAACCAATCCGTACTTTCAGAAAAATTTAATTTTTCAATATTTTTACCCAAACTACTTGATCCACAATTAACCTCAGAGACAGTATAGATTTAGTGTAGAATCAGTATATATTTAGAAAGAGTAGGTTTATATTGACCCCATGGGTCGAGACGTAAGACCCTTCGTCATATTAACGTATGAACGAAGAAATTTTTTTTTTTTTTTTTTTGTCCTTTCCCAACTCATCTTGTTTCTGTAACGAGACCGACGAAGGGTCCCCCTTTGTCAGTTGGGATTCATACAAATTCATCAGAACCCTCCCTCCGAGTTCACAATTTAGTATATTAAAATAATTCTCTCTATGGACTCCTCGACCCCTTAAGATCGATATTAGTATATGAACTTTTCCGTTCCTTGTTTCGTGTTCATGAAAAGGAGGAAAATAAATTTTGTATTTTGTAAATATTAATTGTTAATTAGGGAGGAGTTCCGTGAATGACTAAAGAAATTTTTTTATAGTGGTAACACCAAACGACGTCGTTAGTTTTTCAAGTATAAGTTTACCTTTCTTCATGAATAAGGTGATTGCATTTACCTTCGTCTCTACCTTAAACTTTTAACTCAAGAATTAGTTGTAACGGCAAACATACTCTGGACGATTTAAGAACTCCCCTTTTTCTTCTGTCACGGTCACCGTGGTCGAGAGATCCGAGAACTAATGCGGGTGTGCCGGGGAGAAGTCGAGACTGAGGGATGTGTAGTCTGGGACTCTACTTTTAACCTGTTATAATATCTTACCAAGAAGAAAATATTTTAGACTTTCGTCTATAGAGTAGTACCCTTCTTTTACTGATCAGAGTGTTCAACCGAACACCATCTTTTTGTCACTTAATCGTTGTCCAACGAAAAGATAACTATGAAAGTAAATGAAGAAATTAAAAAACTAGGGAATCAAAGGATTAGTCATTTTACTCGTAGTGATAAAGACTGTCCCTTCGAAACTTTACTTAAATTTTAAATACGTACTAGAGACATTGTGACGTCTTGATCTAAATTCGTGGATCTTTTCACGAAGAGTTTACAACTACACATACACTTAGTGGTCACTTATAACAATGTTACGTCTTAGACTGAATCACCCTCACTCTACTCTGGGTTATAAGACATAAGGGTCCAGTACGGTTACAGTACGACTCGATACGTAGGGGGAACCTCATTGTTTCAATATTTTTTGTGTAACGGGTTAACAGTAAAGGTTGTTACTCAAGTTGTTTTTAGAGATCACGGTATACATGATACCGATACATTTACACGATAATGACGTAGTCCTCCATTTCATTTGATATAAAGAGGTAGAGGAAATTAGTCTCCCGTGGGACACTGTTTATCTGAAGTCACTTTCATTACGACACTGTAAACACCCATATCGGGAATTGACCGGGTCTTCGAAGTTAAATGTCCGAAACCTTTGGTCCACGGTCCTTCCCCATACTTATGGAATTCAGTTTTATATGACACTCTTTGAGTTGGTTACAATCCTCTGAACTCTTCCATTCTGTCGGTACCTTCTTCTTCTTTCTCCCTCTCCCTCTCCCTCTCTTCTCCTCTTCCTCTCTCCCTTTTTCTCTTTCTGACTCTCTCTTTACCTAGTTTCTCGTACCTCCGTAGTCAATGCATTCACTTCCTTGGTGTCACCTAGAAAGTCGAGGTCAGCTACGGTGTATCTAGTCTTTTGGACTGACTTGGAAAGTACTTAAGGATTCCGTGTTAAAACTCGTTTTATTTTACCGACAAATTCTTGGATTTAACACGTTATTTAACCTATAGATGGTCATATAGGTAGTCATTATCTATTTAGTCTTAAAATTCTTTCCGTTTATAATTTGTCCGAATATTTACTCCCTGTCTTAAAATTTTGATAAATATAAGTTATTTATACGATCGATTTGTAAATGTTTTCTTTTAAACCTTACTTGATATAAGAAAGGACGAGGATCTTTTTTGTCTATAATGTAGTTCTTTATGGACCTCACTGTCCGTTTAAACCGGGACCCCATGTGTTACTTCGTCCCATTTCCGATTATCTCAAAACGGTTCTCTTGCGTGACCAGTATAGTTTGTGGGAGAACGTTGTTGTACCTCCTCTGAGATGTGTACCCGTAGTGGTCTACCAGTTGTGGCTTTAGTCTGACCAATATAAGAAACGTCGGTTTCTACCTCTTCGAGATGTGTCAGTCGTTTTTTTCTGGCCCTCGACTGACACCGAGTCTAGTACTTGAGGAATAACTGTTTAAGTCTGAATTAACTTCTTTCACCCCTTTTGGTGATTTGGTAAGTCAATACTGACTTTATTTTAGGGAATACTAATATGTCACCTTCACTCTTTATCTAAATCCCCTGATCTAGACTATCTCTCATTTACTACTTGATACCGGGTTCCAAGCACTGTAACATGTCCTCTGTCCCTAGTTTAGTAGGGGTTCTTTTCCTTTACATTTTTTCGTTTTGTCGACAGACTCCTCCGGAAAGTTTATCGACACTTTTCTCTTCGTTTTTCGTTTCCTCTTTTCCTTTCTATATGGGTAAACTTATGTCTCAAGGTTTCTTATCGTTCTTCTCTATCCTTTCATAAGGAGTCACTAGTTACGCTTCCTTATCTCCTTTTGTTAGCTTACCCTTTCTGATCTCTAGAGAAGTTCTTTAATCTCTATGGTTCCCTTGTAAAGTACGTTTCTACCCAAGTTATTTCCTGTCTTTACCATACCTGGACTGTCTTCGTCTTCCATAATTCTTGTCCACCGTTCTTATGTACCATCTTGACATGTTTTTGCTAGAAGTGTTGGGTCTATTAGTACTACCACACTAGTGAGTGGATCTCGGTTTGTAGGACCTTACACTTCAGTTCACCCGGAATCCTTCGTAGTGATGCTTGTTTCGATCAATAAGTAAATTGTTTATGACTTACTTAAGGATGATACGTGGTCTATGATTTATTCGTCGGGTGTCCAGACATCTTTACTTTCCTTCTCAAAGACAAAAATATTTCGATTTTCTCAACTCTTTAAAATATTATCTACTATCCTATCCTATCTATTATCTATCTATCCTAGTACATAATATAATAATACAGTTTATAAGACGGTTTACGAAATATATGTGATAGAGGAAAATGGGAATTTCGTAGAACACTCCATATTGATATTAATTGACGTAAAAAGTCTACTCCATATCTCCTAATCTCTTAAAGTTGGTGAACAGACACTCGAGCCAATTGTTCTCTACCCTAAACCTATACTTCGGTTTACACCAATTAAGGTCTCTTTCGTATTTTCGTATCTTTGGTCGACTCTTACTATGAAATACTCTTGGAAGGATTTACTCTTCTATGGATTTGACCTAGAACTCCCCCTTCAGTCTGTCCACTTTAAACCTCATCCTCTCCTTAGTCTATTCTTCCCTTTGTCCATTATGTCAACTTTTTATATCTTCTTACCGTGTGACTACTCATTCATCCGCTCCTCTCGACTTCATTGTCTTCTATTAAGACCTCACCTTGCGAAACACGACACGTAACGTGGGAAAATTCTACTGTTTCTTATAGATTAGTTTGTACAAAACTTTGTAATGATCGGAACTACTCTTATATACTTTCTTCAAATGAAGATCTCTACGCTCTGTTCAAACCTCACAATATCCGTTTTATGTTAAAATAAACTTTTATTCTTTACCATGTTCCTTCTTTTGTAACCAACATTTCTATAAAACTACTGTTATTGTTCACAGTACTATGAGTGTTGTTATTATTATTATCCTTGTAAATAATAAAGGATATCATACTAAACCATCCGATTTTTAAAGGGGGACTCGTCTATTTTTATATGTACAAGATTAGGTATTTTGCATACTTATAATGGAACATATCTATTTTTTCCCATAAATGGGTGTACTAATACATTTTCTAGAACTGTACCAATCTAAGAGGACCTAATAGACTCACCCAAGATTTATGTCAGTGTGTATAGGAGTACACAACAACGACGACAACAAATCAGCGATTTAGTACAGGGTGAGAAAAAACTGGGACACCTGACATCGGGTACTCCGAGGAGACAGGTACCCTAAAGAGTCCGTTCTTTTGACCTCACCCAACTGTAAAGGAAGAGGTCCCCTAGAAGTACTGGGTCCCTGGCTTGGGTGTAGAGGACGTAACGTCCGTCTAAGAAATGACAACTCAGTGGACCCTTCGGGCATACCAACATTCTCCCTTTGTCTTCCTACAAAATATGTGCGTGTGTGTGCGTGTGTGTGTGTGGGGGGATGTTCTTTTCTACTACACTTCTACGTCCGTCTCTTAACTTCGTTAATTTGGTATTCGGTTTTTTTACGACCGTTCACGGTCTTCTACGTTCCCTTTGATTCCTACCTGGTAAATTGCGTACCTACGTTTTTCTCAACTACACTTCCTCGGTCTCTACCAATTTACTGTTTTCTTTGTCATGGTTCCTCAAGTTTCCTTTGTAAGTTCCTCTTCTTTTAGTATCTACTTATCCCTTCTGTCCTTGTCCTTCGACCCAGTACTTATACCTTTCCGTTTTCCCACACCACTCGTCTAAACTCTGTCGTGTCTACTGACCTTTCTCAGTGTCGACTCTACGCAATGTAATATACGAAGAACTCCATAAAAAGTTTCTGGGAAAATAATAATGACTGTTTTTGTGTAGATTATTTATCGTTTTATTTACAATACAGAAAGATTATATAATAAATTTTATTAAACTGGACGATTATATCGAGACCCGAAGGGACCATCGAACCTACCATTTCGCAGACGGATGTTACTCCCTCTGGACCCAAGCTAGGAACCTCTTCCTCTTTACTTGGAAGTCTTTACTTGGGTGAGGTCATAAGAACCGACCTTTTAGGGTACCTGTCTCTTCGGACCACCCGATGTCAGGTACCCCAGCGTTTTTCAGCCTGTGCTGACTCGCTGAAGAGAAGAAGAAGTATATTGAGAACAAACACTACATCTCCTTTTTCCTTCAAGATTAATCTCTTTGTTAAACATGTTGATTTTCTGTGGACACAAGTTTAAAGCCGAACGGTCAGTCCTAGTAATCTTTAAAACCTTTCCATAAACAGAAGAGACTTTGAGTGAGAGGAGTAAATTTACTACGTTTATAGTATGTATATGTATGTGTGTGTGTGTGTGTGTGTGTGTGTGTGTGTTTACATTTATCGCTCTCTCTGTCTCCGTCTGTCTCTCTTTCGTTCTCTGGCTCTCTCTATGTCCCTCTGTCTTTCTAAACGACAACCAAAAGATATTTATAAATTTCATATATAATCTCCTCTTTTTTCTGTCTGTATTTAACATCACAAATCCCTACGATTGAACACGACTTTTTGAGATTTCCTTCGTTTCACTAATAGTATTTGTAGTTTACTGACCAATGTATACTTCACTCTTCCTGTGGACACAAACTCTACCCCGTTGACTTTCCCCGAAGGTCTCACAGACTGTTTTAAAATAAAGAACTGGACCCACTACTATTGTTCCCATAAATAGGACACTTTTACATAACCCGACACGTATAAAAACCCATCAAAAAAGATATAAACAAAATCTAAAATATTATTTTTCCTTTTCTCTGATCTCTTCTTCGATTGAGTTTAGTCTCTTATTAACGGAACCTTTGGTATTTAAGTGACTCCCAAACTTGATAATTTCAAGTTTTCGTTGTAAATGACATATTGTAAAGGGAATCGGAGACACCTTGTTGACTGAAGAATAAATTGACTGGATAACCTTATTTTCTTACAATAACATTGTCGATTTATTGAAAAACGTATTATCAACAGTGATTTATTCAAGTTTTCTGACAAACCTCTACTCTTTCGTCGAGTAGTAACCATCCCAATCTTCGTCATTTAGGTGATTCGGTACCAGAGAACTCGTCAGATTCGATGTTGTGGGAACCGATCACTTAAGAACCGTGGATTTCGGTTGTCCTTCGGTCTAGTCGACAGGTCAAAGACGTCCACATGTGAATCGGTTTATTTTTCTACGGTTGGTGTTAGTATCCTAGTGACTTTTTATCAAATATTTTCGATTTCCCACTAGAAACCCTTTACTATAATGGATATAATCTTGGTAACAGATATGGTCGTAACCTGTTATCGAATATCCATTCCTTTTATTAAATGAATTGGGATTCCTAAGAATTTAATTATATACTCATCGACCTCGCCCTCAACCACCATAGTTCCTTTCTTACTCATGTGTCGAATTACGAAGTTATAATTTTCTGTTTTGACTTAAGGGTCTATACGTGACCGATATAGATGAACTTACACAGTATTTGTGGACTACATGCATACAAGTTTCCTTATAGTATAAGGACGAGTTTTTGTCACAGAGAAGGTTTATAGGTACAGAGATAAGCAACATTGTAGAGGTACAGTCTTTGTCCAGTAGAAAGAAGGAGAAGTGATAAACAGAGGTTAGTCACCAGTTTATTAAACTAAGACCTGAGAACTTTGTGGTAAACGTAGAAAATTGAATTCACTTATTTTGTGGTGAATTTAGATAAGGGACAAAAAAACGAGAACGAAAGTTAGAGGATTAAGTTCGAGTATATGAAGAACACACCTCGTTGAGAAGGGTTATGATAAAATAAAAGAAATACATATTTTATAGTAATATAAATGAAAAGAGTATACATGATTACTATCACAGAGTGAGGAAACGTTTCTTTTGATTTTGGTTCCCTTTTGTAGAAATATGCACGTAGTGGGTGTCGTAATACAATTTTGAGAAGTTCAGACTTTAAGTTCAGAGGAAGTATGAAAGAGTGGATATATACTCAAAAACAAACGGATTAGAGGAAAGGGATAATAAGCTAGTCAGGAAACCCTAAGGAGGAGACATATATAACATAATATAGTAGAACAGGGGAAAAAGATATAACGGAGGAGATTGAGTCACGAAGAGTTTGAACTCGTACGTAGTCTTAGTACAACCCCCTGGATAATTTTATGCGTAACTATTCACGTTTAGAGTGTCAAAGACTAAGTCATCTAGTCCTCACCTCCCCGATGGGTCTACCGTGTCGTCACTTCTTAGGTGGACGGTCACGTTCTGTATGTTCTCTTCACCCAAACTAGGGAACTCATCCTTTACCGTTGAGTAAGGTCATAAGAACAGACCTTTTAAAGTACCTGTCTCCTCCGACCACCCAGTATCAGGTCCCCAACGTTTCTCAACCTGTACTGACTCGCGTGTGTGTGTGTGTTTGTGTGTTAGTATGTTATGTACCAGACCTCACCCCAGATTTTGAAGTAAAGAGATTGTTGAAAGATCCTCCATGACTGCGACGACCAAACACCTAGCGCAAAACTTTTAGTGACTTGATTTATACAAATGAGATAGAAATAAAGACGTTATTTAGATAGTGAATTCAGAAGTAAGTAATAGTAAAGGAAGACACGACACGAATCAGAGAGTCAACACAGGTTGAGAAACACTGGGGTATCCGACATCGGACGTTCCGAGGAGACAGGTACCCTAAGAGGTCCATTCTTATGACCTCACCCAACGGTACGAGAGGAGGTCCCTTAGAAGGACTGGTCCCTAGTTTGGGTGTAGAGGGTGTAACGTTCACCCAAGAAATGACAGTAGTAAAGGAACATAGAGATCTGTTTATAGGGGTCAGGTTTCTGTACTCCTGTGAACGGAAACGAGAATTACAAATTTGATAGTTTAATGACAAAGAATATTGTGAATTGTGTCTGGTAAAAAGTATATCAGACCACGATCTTAAATTATAAAGGATATCTGAGCCTGTTCTGACTCGTTGACTTGACTATCTGATATATGAGAGACTCCGTCATGAGTACGAATATTAAAAATTTAGCGTCAAAGTGTCGCGTTTCTTGCTACAGAAATACTCTGTCTTTTATAAAAGAGTAATCATTTATTTAGACTTTCTCCTATATTACTACGATGATGTCTATAGGCGACCGTCTATTTGACGTTTCCATTATATTTTGGTGTAAAACCACGTTTCGAGCCAAAAGTGAAACGTACACAGATATGTGACCACCCGATGTCAGGTGCCCCAGTGTTTCTCAACCTGTACTGACTCGTTGATTGTGTGTGTGTGTGTGTGTGTGTGTGTGTGTGTGTGTGGAACGGTTACTTAAGACCCTGAGGACGACACAAGGGTAGACAACCTTGGTTAGTGTTGTAAAACCCCGTTTTATAACCCCGTTTTATAAATTCGTGAGGTTAATTTCTTAAAATAGTAGACTACTGTATTTTCTTCCGTCGTAAACGACGAGTATATAGTGTATAAAGTGACACGAAAGAGAAAAAGAAGTCTCCTTCCCCTTTAAAGTATCGTTTCACTAGAACTTACTCTTCTGAGAACCAGAGTCCCCCTTACATCTTGTTCCACCGTCCACTACCCATACGACTTCACACCGTATTAACTGACGGTTTCTTGTGAACTTGTCCGTCGACTAGGTAGACGGCAGTCACCTCGACCGAATTAGGAAAGAAAAAGAAGAAGAAAAAAATTCAGTGTTAGTTGGTGAGACATTCCGTAAACTAGAAGTACAAAAAGGAAAACGAGAGAAATCCCTCTACCGTACAGTAGGGTCTTCTGACGAGCGCCTCACTCCTCAGGACACAAGATCAAAACGACGACCGGGACATATCGACTTTATAAAATAGAGGACTTTGAAACGTCAGGAATAGGTAGTTTACTGTCCCTTCCCATACAAGGTAAACAAAGACATTGAAGTATTTAGATCAGGAAAAGAGTACTCTCTTCATTGGACGTAGCATGACCATGTACCATGACCATGAACATGTACCATGGACATATTCCATTGTATAGTAACTGGACTTTCCAAATTACTTTGGAAACTTTTCATCAAAAACTCACCTCTTACCGTACGAGTAATACATGTAATACTGAATTATAAAATCAAACATTTGACGGTAAAGGTAATAAGTTAGTTGAGGTAGATAGTCGTACTGTATTGATGAGTTACGTCAATTCACCCTGAGTGTTGTGGGGACGGTCAGTTGACCAAGTGGTTAAAGGGTGGATGTCTTCGATACGGAGAAAGTAAGATTTATCGTAATGAAAAGTAATGAAAACAACAATCATAAGGTAATTCTCCAGTATACTTGTACCCACTTTTCACTAACTTGTGATAAAACTTGAATCTTGTTTCGAGTTATCGTATAAATTTTGTATTACGATTTTATTATTTCTCTTTTAACTATCCTTTACTAATTTGAATATTCTACCTCTTCTCTATGTAGTACTTGAATATAAATTCCTACTATTTTCTAGTTACCGATAAGATAATCAAAATTGAATACTAACTTTGAAGACATATAAAGGGTGAGACAACGTAAATAAAAGATTAAAAAATATCGTAAGACATCCGTCCTATCTCAATTATGTTGTGATCACGAAGACTATAAAGATCTACTCCTTTTACCTCAAGTCTTTACGACTTCTTGGACAAATTTCAGTAAATATTTCACTGTCTTGTCCCGAACCTTTAGTAGGCAAGGGAACGTTTGGTTGTTGATGAGAGACTTTCACAACCCTACGAACATTCGGTTCCTCTATATATTAGTACCGATATATAAGGTACTCCTCTCTACAAGTAATTCATTGACACAGAGGATGTTAGAAATGATATCCTGTAAAGTGTTATATCGATCGCTTTAAAATGAAAGGGGTTCAAGAAATGTAATCCTAAAATAAATAAGACTTTTTGACAGTGTAGTAACAACTACTGGAAGATTATTAAAGATTTTGAACCTATGATAGTTAATAATTTTAAGTGGAGTGAAGTTTTACATACCAGTTCTACCTCCTTGCCACTGTTCTACATAGGAGAGTGAACTTTGTTGATTGTAATTATTTAAGTTACCTTACATAGTTTGTTACCATGAGTCCTATAACTAATAGTTCGTTATTTCCTTTTACTAGGGATTCTCTACTCATTGTTTACTTCCCTCGACTCTAAGAAGGTCGGAAGACGAATCTCATTCAAAGGTCCGGTACCACTTCCCTCTCTTTTGGGTCCATCTGTGATCGTCAGAGGTACCCAACTCTTCTACTTCTATCCTCGGGAGTCTAATGTTCCGTCGTTCTCAAGGGTTCAGTCACATTTGTCTCTCTATCTCTACGTATGTCTATTGAAGACTCTTGTTGTCTCGCGAGGAGAAACTTTTAAGTAACCGTAAAATAACTAGTTGTGTACCTACACTCCTTTGATGAGTTCTAATTCATTTCACTTTGACTTTCACAATCAAGTTCAGAAACACTGGGGTACCTCCGAGGAGACAGGTACTAAGAGGTCCGTTCTTACAACCTCTCCTAACGGTAAAGGAAGAGGTCCTCGAGAAGGAGTGGGTCCCTAGTTGGTCGTAGAGAACGTAACCGTCCTCCTAAGAAATGGTGACTCGGTGATCCCTTCAGGGTGTTTATATCAACCCCCTAAAGTTTCATGTACAGACTTATTGACTATCTTGTTCATTTTTCTTTTAGTTATCCTTGATCTTCCATTTATAATAGTTAGTTAAACTGAATTATTCATCCTTCTCGGATTAACAATCACGTATATAGGAGTGGTAGACCTGTTCAGTTACTCAAGTTATCGCCCATGGTATGTACATAACAAGTTTTAATGTATTAGTCTCTCAAAAGTTCATAAAACTTCGGTAATGACTCTTTTCTCTCTCAGAGAGAAGTTCTCTCTGACTCGATTTTACATTTTGGGTCCTCGTCAGTCGGGAGTAGAAAAACGGTATCTAGCCTCATAACAGCCCCCTTCGTGATACTTTTTACTATTCCTCTCTACTCTCTGACTTTACTACAAGAATTATGAGATCAACCACTAAGAGAAAGACTATATGGACATAGAGAGAAGAAAAACACAGAATCAAAAAGTTGAGAGTCGACTGAAACACTTTATAAGGTCTTGGGTAAAGTTAAAGTTATAGTGTCTCGTTGTTCCTTTCTATATGTGTTACGTTTGTATTTCAGTTTTAAATATCAAGACCGACGGTCCTAGGACAGGACGAATTGATAGTAACAAGAACGGGTGAGTGGGAAGGAGGTATACTTTTAATGTCTATTCGTCTATTATAACGAGAGTATTCAGTGGAATGAACCTTATTTGTAGAATCCAAAAAAGATGAAGTATAAAGACCTGACAAATTTTAAGATAGGGAATTTTTTTTACTGAAGGGTCTACTTTGGTTAAGAGTCCCTATTAAAAGAAAAGAATTCAAGATGTTCGGTATAACAAAAATGGTGTTAAAACTATTGGTTAAAGGGGGAAATCAATACACTGTAGAATGTACCTACTGAACGGGGGATTAAATCCAATATTTGAGATGATCCACTAACCTGAAACAAAGTTTATAGGACTTTGTGACAGGGGGTGAGGAGTTCGAGTCTTTTCGGGACGTTTATTTTCTATGATGTATTACTCAGAAATTACTATTATTTCGTAATCTCTAAACACCCAAAAACCAAATCCCTCTACTCCTAGTGGAATCAGAGACTACAGTTTGACCAAAGATTTAGTTAACACTGAGTTAAGTAAGAACGTAATCATAAAAAGACCTCTTCTTCTCTTCGATTTTCGTTTCCTCTTTTCCTTTCTATATGGGTAAACTTACGTCTCAAGGTTTCTTATCGTTCCTCTCTATTCTTTTATAAGGGGTCACTAGTCACGTTTCTTTATCTCCTTTTATTCGTTTACCCTTTCTGATCTCTAGAGAACTTCTTTTAGTCTCTATAGTTCCCTTGTAAAGTACGTTTCTACCCAAGTTATTTCCTGTCTTTACCATACCTGGATTGTCTTCGTCTTCTATAATTCTTGTCCGCCGTTCTTATGTATCTTCTTGACATGTTTTTTCTACAAGTGTTGAGTCTATTGGTACTACCACACTAGTGAGTGGATCTCGGTCTGTAGGACCTTACACTTCAGTTCACCCGGAATCCTTCGTAGTGATATTTGTTTCGATCACCTCCACTACCTTTAGGTCAACTCGATAAAGTTTGGGATTTTCTACTACGACACTTTCACAAAGTGAGTTATACGGTCGTTTAAACCTTTTGAGTCGTCACCGGTGTCCTGACCTTTTCTAGTCACAAGTTAGGTTAGGGTTTCTTTCCGTTACGGTTTCTTACGAGTTTGATGGTGTGTTAACGTGAGAAGAGTGTGTGATCATTTCATTACGAGTTTCAACAGGTTCGGTCCGAAGTCGTTATGTACTTGGTACTTGAAGGTCTACATGTTTGAGTAAAATCTTTTCCGTCTCCTCGGTCTCTAGTTTAACGGTTGTAGGTGACCTAGTAGTTTTTCGTTCTCTTAAGGTCTTTTGTGTAGATAAAGACGAAATAACTGATACGGTTTCGGAAACTGACACACCTAGTGGTGTTTGAGTCCTTTTAAGACTTTCTCTACCCTTATGGTCTAGTGGTCTGGACGGAGAACTCTTAAGACATACGTTCAGTCCTTCTTTGTCACTCTTGACCTGTACCTTGTTGTCTGACCTTTTCCTCATGTAGTTCCGACATATAACAGTGGGACGAATAAATTGAATATACGTCTCATGTAGTACTCTTTGTGACCCGACCTACTTCGTGTTCGACCTTAGTTCTAACGGCCCTCTTTATAGTTATTGGAGTCTATACGTCTACTGTGGTGGGTATACCGTCTTTCACTTCTTCTTGATTTTTCGGAGAGCTACTTTCACTTTCTCCTCTCACTTTTTCAACCGAGATTCGAGTTGTAAGTCTGTTGACTCTAGTACCGTAGACCAGGGTAGTGAAGTACCGTTCATTTACCCCTTTGTCACCTTTGTCACTGTCTAAAATAAAACCCCCCGAGTTTTTAGTGACGTCTATCACTGACGTCCGTACTTTAATTTTCTGTGAATGAGGAACCTTCCTTTCAATACTGGTTTGGATCTGTCGTATAATTTTTCGTCTCTGTAATAAAACGGTTGTTTCCATGTAGATCAGTTCCGATACATACCATCAGTACAGTTCCGATCAGTTCGGATCAGTCATCAGTACATACCTACACTCTCAATCTGATATTTCTTTCGACTCGTGGTTTCTTAACTACGAAAACTTGACACCACAACCTCTTCTGAGAACTCTCAGGGAACCTGACGTTCCTCTAGGTTGGTCAGTTAGGATTTCCTTTAGTCAGGACTCACATGTAACCTTCCTGACTACGACTTCGACTTCGAGATTATGAAACCGTTTGACTACACTTCTCGACTGAGTAAACTTTTCTGGGACTACGACCCTTTCTAACTTCCGTCCTCCTTTTCCCCTGTTGTCTCCTACTCTACCAACCTACCGTAGTGGCTGAGGTACCTGTACTTAAACTCGTTTGAGGTCCTCAACCACTACACTTTCCCTCAGGACCACACGAAACCAGGTACCCCAGTACTTGGTTTCTGTGCTGACTCGTTGATTTGACTTGACTACATTTATATAAGTGTGTATTCTTCGAACCGAAATACCAAAATAGGTATTGTTCTATAGTATCGATCCGTGTGATTAATAATGTTAAAACATTGATAACTGTTTTAAATGAAGTAAAAGGAACTTTGAAACAAGACGACTATTGGTATATAAGGTTCTTTTTCTTATGGAACGGAAAAAGGGGGAATGAATTACGTCGAACTACGGAAAAGTAAGGGACTACGTTTTCTGTCAATTATTTATTTAATATAATTATTTACTCTTCGTTACAATTCATAATTAAAATGGTGAAAAACAGGAGTCATCGGATCTCCTGAAAGGGATGCGATAAGAAAAGTCATTGAAGTAACATTTACCTGGCAAATTGTGTAAATTTTAAATTCTTCACTAACATTTATGGGACTCAAGATCTCGTTAGAGGCGAGTCTCCATTAAAGTTTGTCTTGTCTTTACTATCGAGGTTTTACAGATTCTATCCATTCAAATCAAAATTTTTACATCCTTACTCAGATTGGTAGAGTTTCGATATAGTGAAGACTATACATTCTCCTCTACGCACATCCAATCTTTGAGGTCAAAACTAAAAATGGTGTATCCCCCAGTTTAGGGTAGAGAAAGTAAATGACGTTAGGAAACACTGGGATACACTTAGTGTGTTATAGAGACTTGAAGTCAAAAGGAGGATACTTTTCATTCCTACTACAATCATGGGTTTAGTGTCTACTTCAAAAATTTATTCAATTTCATTGTACGGGTGATGTACCGTAACGAATTAATAGAAATCTAATTATGTAGATGTTCTTTTTCATCGTCAAAAAAATAACTGATTACTCATCTAAATCAAGTCGGAAAATATCTTATATTATCGAAGTAGTTTCTTACATAAGAGTTTTATGTAATAAAAATAAATTTCGTGTAATTTATTTAATAAATAAAGATAGAATTTTTCCATGTCAAATACAATAGACTAAAACTCTACCGAATATATAACACAATTAACTTCTATTTTAAAGATTTATTTTTGTTTAAATTAGTGATATAGTAATGAAATGAAGATACTACTGTTTGACAAAACCGATTAAAAGAAAAATTTGATTTAACTGTTTTATGAAACCGTAATACATTTGTGTACAAGTTTTATAGAGGAAGTAGTATCCTTAAAGTGTAATTTTTAGTTAAATATAAAGTAATAAGTCCAGTCTTAAGGACCCTTTTGGGTACAAGGAGGAAAGAAAAAAGGTCTTGTTCACAGTAAATTTACAAAGGTATTTAGATCTCGAACTTATATAGGTAATCACTTTATGAAGTCTGTGACTAATACTGTTTTCCATCGACATGGAAATTTATTGATCTTCTTTTCGTACCGTCTTTCTCTTATCATACGATAATGTCATTTAATGTGACTGTCACCTTCCGATACCCTCAATATCTTTCCCATTCCTCTATGTGTCATTGGTGACCGGTCTCATTAATCGACCCCTCTACTTCTCTCTCCTCTTCATATGACCTGTAACTTTAGAACAGAACAGTCGTAATAACAAGAGGTCCCAAAATCTTGTTACGAGACGACTCGGAAGTCATTAGTGATATGTCCTGATGAGTACTCCTCTTATTAATTCTTTACAGTCGCGAAGAGACCCTTTTTTTAGATACGAGTGTGGTGTGTCACAAAAAGACCTTCTTCCTTTCACAAAAGAAGAATAACAACAAGATTCTATAATTATCTCGCCTTAGACATGAGGTACGTTAAGTTTTATCACTCTATACGAATTGATTTGTTTAGGTTGTTACATTGACGGGGGAGGAGGACACACGGGTGGAGGACGTGAGTTCCACACTGACCGGTCACGGACTCGACACGACACGACAGCGAAGTCAACACAAGCTGAGAAACTCTCCGATATCTACCACCGGGTGGTCGGGAAGACAGGTGCCCTAAGAGGTCCGTTCTTATGCCCTCACCCAACGGTACGGGAGGAGGTCCCCATAGAAGGGTCGGGTCTCCGACTTGGGCTCAGAAGACACCGAGGACGTAACGTCCACTTAAAAAATTGGATCCAGTGGTCTCTTCGGACTCGATCTATCTTTGATGAGACTCGTGACATAGGTTTCAGACAGTAAAGGGAGTTCCGGGGTCCAATAGGATAAAATAAAAACAGTACTGTGAATGGTGAAAACCTTTAATAGAATAAATAAACTTATAAGTACATACATAGTGCAGTAATCTAAAATTCGAGACACTCAGTAACGGTCACTGACTTTCCCATGTTCCATCGTTGTTTACTACTTATTTATAAAGAATTTAATTGACTTCTTATTGTAAAACGGATCCTTCTCATATTATGTTTCTTCGTGTACACGAAATTCCCCAGTTTAAAAGTCACTGTTCGTCGGTCAAAATACATTTTTATTTTTAACAGTCCGATTCGTTGTTTGACTTCTGATGTTTTTTTAAATTAAAAACAAACGAAAATAAAAAAAAATCAGTTGACTGAAATTCCCATTTTGAATGAACTTTCAATATTTTTCTTCATTTAAATACATTTACTAAGTTTTAAAGATATTTTTACAGACAGAAGTAGAACTTTTACCATTTTACAGTCGTTAAAAAGAATGTCTTCATCTAATCATCCCTCTACTTTCGTGTCTATCACGACTCACTTTCCACTCTCGTGGTTAGGGTGTCATTACTCCGATTAGTTTAGTTTGGGAGAAGATAAGGTAAGGTAGAATAAATGAGACGAGAAACTTAATTCATCAACACAGATATACCGATTAACATCGAAACTAAGAGGTTAAACGAAAAATTAGTCTAACGAAATCCCCATTTATAAACAGAAGGGTTTCGTCATCTGAAATGCCAACCTTTCTTTGTTTTCGATTTTACAAAACGTAAAAGGTCCATGTTGTATAAGACCCAAGTCTACTCTTTGGTCAACTCGGGGTTCTTACTTATTCTATAAAACAATTAGACTCTCTCGAAATCAACTTGGGTCTTAATAATTACTAAAGACTTATGCTCAGAAAGGTAGTGTCGACTGACGAATAACAAAGTAATTAAGATAATATTCTTATTTATCTATTATTTTTACAAAAGGTTGACGTTGTAGAGTAATACAGATGGTATTTTCTCAAATTACACCACCATTATTCGACTTAAACCCGTCGGTCTCAAAGACCTAAACTTAGGATCAACACAATAAATTATCGATATACTGAAACTCGACAACTAAATTTGAAAAACACTGAGTCGAGGGAGTTGATGTTTAAATCCTATTATCATTATGTTACGTTTGGTGTCGGCTCTTCTAATATAACTAATTTGTACATTTTGTGGAACTTGTTATGAGTCACGACTGATAATGACTACAATAAAACGTTTTAGGAGTAATGAAGATTTAACTTCCCTTTGTAATTATACTTAATAACAACAACAAGTCAACGTATCAACACAAACTGAGAAAACACTGGGGTACTTGACATCGGACGGTCCGAGGAAACAGGTACCCTAAAGAGTCCGTCCTTATGACCTCGCCCAACGGTAAAGGAGGAGGTTTCCTGGTGGGTCCCTAGTTTGGACTCAGAGGACGTAACCGTAAGAAATGGTCCCTTCGGGTATACTTATTAATAACCAAACATAAAGTTATGTATTATACTCCTCGACAAGAACAGTAACTTCCATGTGACCTTTTGTTTTGTCTTCGTCGGGTCTCAAGTACCTTGTATGACCAATCCGTTGTTGTTAAATTTTTATATATGGGTGTACGACGACGACGATTCAGCGAAGTCAACACAGGCTGAGACACGCTGGGGTATCTGCCGTCACGTGGTCCGAAGGGACAGGGACCCTAAGAGGTCCGGTCTTGTGACCTCACCCAACGGTAACGGAAGAGGGTATATGTGTGTATGTGAGGTTGTTTATCGTATACTTTGTTTAGATATGTCACGATTAAATGAGTAGGTAAGTAAGGGAACAAGTCGTTTATATAAAATTTATAGTCGATATACAGTGTAGGTCCTATCTGTTTATGACTGTTATATAAATTCAAACCTGAATTTTCTTGACACTTCCCATTCTGGTACATTGTTCATGGTAACTCTTGTATTAATAGACCGTATGAAAGAAGGGTGTGGAATTTCTTTAGTTTAAACTAGACCAGAAAGTACAAGAAAGACTAAATTTAAGACCTTTTGGTAATAGTAAAGAAAATACATGTTTATAAAAGAAATTAATGTGTTAGACATCTCGACTATTTGATTGTCAAAAATTTAGGAATCTTTAACAGTCTAGAGACTTTTTTGTTTCGTTTTGTTTGGAACCTCAGTAAACTAGTGAATTCTGTCGCAGTTTGGGTCCCTTCTATCAACGATAAATCAATAGTATCACTTTTCACAACCATAATAGTCATAGGAATATTCATTGAACCTAGTATCTTTCTGATAAAAACACTAAAAAAAAAAACGAGATTTATAAGAGTAAGGATCCTTAAAGGAGAACTCAAAAGAACAATTTATATAATGAAAGTTATATGAAAACTGATTTTCACTTCAACGGAAGGCGGATGATATAATGGATCACTCACGGTTCTGTGTGTAGATTTACTTTTTATTGTAAGTAGCTAATGAATCACCATAAACTATAAGAAACAACAACAATAAACCAGTGATTCAGTACCGACTGAGAAACATTGGGACACCTGACATAGGACGGTCCGAGGAGACGGATCCTTCAAAAGGTCCGTTTTTACGACCTCACGTAACGGTAAAGGAAGAGATCCCCTAGAAACTCTTGGTCCGTAACTCGGTTGTCCAATTCGAGTAAACTATAAGAAGTGTAGTGAATTTTAAAAAGAACATACAATTAAATCCGTTCTAAAGATAAGAAATTTCTTTACAAAAGAGAAGGAACTTTACAGTTGTAGTATAGTATGGTGACTGTACTATGACTGTAAGAAACTTGTGAAAGAATACGAGAAGATTGAAAGAAAACCTCAGAAGAAAGTCAAAGAAAACACCTGAAATCGAGGACAGGGAATAAAGAATTGTCATCTCACTAACATCTAGTCAAGACTAGACGAAGTATAAGATAGAGACTTACTTGAATAGATCAGGGTGTCTAATACGGTATAGATACCGTTACTGAGAATCTGCGTGTGTAGACCCAGAATTCCAGGAGGGTTCACCGAGTTACCATTTCTAAGACGGACGTCACGTCTTCTACGTCCAGACTAGGGACACAACCCTTCTAGGGGACCTCTTCCTGTACCGTTGGGTGGAGGTCATAAGAACGGACCTTTTAGGGTTCTTGTCTCCTCGGACCGTTCGATATAAGGAATCCTAACGTTTTCCAGACTGAACTAACTACTCTGAATCGTACGTTCCTCTAATTTGATCTCGACACTCTCCCTCTATATCCAGATTGTCCGTCGAAGTGTAGAGATGTACCTACAAAGAGTCAGTAAAACTTAAATTGTACAGTTTTTGAGTAGAGATAGAGAAGTTTAGGGATTTAGGTAAATTAAGGATCGAAACGATGGGGGTAAAATTATTTACTGTTGAGATAGGTTAGTACAGTCGTTGTACTATGGAAAACACAGTAAAGTATTTCACCGGTAAATAGGAACTAAGAAGGAAAAGACAATAAAGAATGTAAATTAAAGAGTTAAAATTGATCTACTGAATAAAGATATAGGACTTAGGGAATGGGGTTATACCGAGGGGAACGGTGGTTAAGCCAGATTCGGTCAGAGGAGAGAAAATATATCAAGAATGAGGAAAATTGGGTAAGAGACATCAATAATCTCATCGTGTTAAGTCAACAAGTCAGCACAGACTGAGAAACCCTGGGGTACCTGATTTCGTGTGGTCCGGAGGGACAGACAGTGGTTGTGGACCTCGAATGACTTTGAGTACAGGTAACTCAACTACTACCGTAGGTTTGTAGAGTAGGAGTAGAAGGGGAAGAGGTGGGTTCAAGTTAGAAAGGGTCGTAGTCCCAGAAAAGTTTACTCAGTCAAGAGGTGTAGTCCACCGGTTTCATAACCTTAAAGTCGAAGTTGTAGTCAGGGAAGTTATTTGTAAGTCCTGACTAAAGGAAATCCTACCTGACCAAACTAGAGGAACGTCCGGTTCCCTGAGAGTTCTCAGAAGAGGTTGTGGTGTCAAGTCTTCGTAGTTAAGAAGTCGTAATTCGAAAGAAATATCAGGTTGAGAGTGTAGGTCTTTACTGATGACCTTTTTGGTATCGGAATAGATCTACCTGGAAACAACCGTTGCATTACAGAGACGAAAAATTGTACGACAGATCCAACGAGTATTGAAAAGAAGGTTCCTCTTTCACAGAAAATTAAAGTACCGACGTCAGTGGTAGACGTCACTAAAAACTCGGGGGGTTTTATTTGAGACAGTGACAAAGGTGACAAAGGGGTAGATAGACGGTTCTTCACTACCCTGGTCTTCAGTACTGTAAAGAAAAGACTTACAACTCGAAATTCGGTTGAAAAAGTGAGAGGAGAAAGTGAAGGTAGTTCTCCGAGAAATCAAGAAGAAGTGAAAGACGGTATTCCCACCACAGTAGACGTATAGACTCCAATAACTATAAAGAGGGCCGTTTGAACTAAGGTCGAAGTAGGTCGAATCACAAAGAGTATTACATGAGACGTATATTCAATTTATTCGTCCCACTGTTATACATCGGAACTGTATAAGGAAAAGGATAAACCTTGGTCAGACAACAAGATACAGGTCAAGATTGACGATGAAGGACTGGACGTACATCCAAAGAGTTCTCAGTCCAACCCACCAGACCATAAGGGTAGAGAAAGTCTTAAAAGTGTCAAATAACACTATATGTGCCAGTTTCCGAAACCGTATCAGTTATTTCGTCTTTATCTACAAAAGAACCTTGAGAGAAGGAAAAAGGTACTGGGTCGTCTACAACCGTTAAAGTAGAGACCAAGGAGACGGAAAAGATTTTGATCGAACTTGTAAACCTTCAAGTGCCAAGTGCATAACGACTTCGGACCGAACCTGTTATAACTCGTAATGAAATGATCACACACTCTTCTCACGTTAACACACCATCAGACTCGTAAGAAACCGTAACGGAAAGAAACCCTAACCTAACTTTTGACTGGAAAAGGTCCGGACACCGGTGACGACTCAAAAGGTTTAAACGACCGTATAACTCGCTTCGTGAAAGTGTCATAGTAGAAAATCCTAAACTTTGTCGAGTTGACCTTAAGGTAGTGGAGACGATCGAAAGAAGTATCACTGCGAAGGTTTCCGGGTGAACTGAAATGTAACATACTACAGACCGAAATCCGCTCGCTAGTGTGGTAGTGCTAATATACCCAGTACTTCTAGAAAAAACATATCAAGAAGACACATAAGAACGGTGGAGAATTATAGAAGACGGAGACAATCCAGGTATGGTAAAGACAGGAAATAACTCGGGTAGAAACGTACTTTACAAGGGAACCATAGAGATTGAAAGAACTTTTCTAGAGATCAGAAAGGGTAAGACAACAAAAGGAGATAAAGAAACGTGATTAGTGACTCCGTCCGAAAGAATAGAGAGGAACGATCAGAAACCTAGAGACGTAAGTTTACCCATATATAAAGGAAAAGAGGAAACGAAAACCGAAGAGAAAAGTGTCGATAAACATTCCGGACGAGTCTGTCGGTAAAACGAAAAAACGTAAAGAAAAACACCCCCTACCAGAACTAGGGACACAGAACATATTACAGTACTTGGAGAGAAGTATCAAGTAGTCCGTAAGATAGTCTAGATTAGGGTACTTAGATAAAGAGTGAAGGTGAGATATTAACATTCCCTAAACTAAATCCAGTATGGACTTACCAAATCACCAAAAGGTATGAAAGTAGTTAAATTCAGACTTAAACCGTTATTCCTCAAGTACTAGACTCGGTATCAGCCGGGGAACAGAACAAAAAGAACTGACATATCTCGAAGAGGTAGAAACCGACGTTTCTCATATTAGTTAGACTAAAGCCACAACTGGTAGACCACTACAGGTACACATCTCAGAAGAGAACACAACAACCTTCTCCCACAAAGGATACTGGTCATACAAAAGAACCGTTTTCAGATAATCGGAAAAAGGACGAAGTAAGACATGAGGTTTCGGTTTAAAAGGACAATGAGGTCCACAAAGAACTGAAGGATGAAAACGCAAGGTCAGGGGATATTACTTTTCCTGTAGAAAAAAAATCCAAATCAAGATCTTCCAGAACATCCAGAAGTATCTTGACAAGTTGAAGTCGAAGAAGTCGTAATGACTAGTCCCGTGTCTGAACCTAATAGTATTTTAACTTACCAAACGGAACTTTTACTTGTCTTTAGTAAGACAGTAAAAACTCTAACGTAGGTTCATGACGTAAAGTCTGAGAAAACAACTGAAACTACCGATGAGGTAAAGAAGATTCCCTAAGGACGGGAGTCATCATCTATACTACCAGTAGACTCAATTTAAGTGGGTAAGATCAGGTAAAATCAAACGACTAAGGATTTTACGACTGCAAGTGAGAACGGTAGAGAACAAACTGGTGAAGGTTAAACGGAACTAAATACCGGAATTGTAAGGTCCAAGGATACGTTACAACGAGAAATGTCGTAGTCTTAAACGAAGATAGTGGTCAGTGTAGGTGTTGATCCACAACAAAAAACGAAACCGAGACTGAGAAGTAAGAAAGACCTTAGTAAAGAGGTGACTAGAGGTCATCGTATAACCCGTGGATGACTGGACCCCTCAAGTAGAAATTCACAGAATAGAAAAACGGAAAAGTATGACAAGTACCCCGAGAGTTCCGATCTTATAACTGTACCAAACGGTAAGGGAAGAGGTCACCTGGTGTAAAACAGTCTTGAGAGCGGTACTAGACAGGTAGAACCCACCGGGATGTACGGTACCGAGTAACAAAGTGACTCAATCTGTTTCGACACCAGGTACGCGAGTCTAACCAATCCATGGAGAAAAAAAAAAAAAAGTGAACAAAACCACAGATGGTATAGATAGTAGTCTCTTCCGTTACCGTGGGGTGAGGTCATGAGAACGAATCTTTTAGGGTACCTGCCTCCTCGGACCACCCGACGTCAGGTACCCCAGTGATTTCTCAGTCTGTCCTGACTCGTTGAAGTGAAAGTGAAAAGTGAAAGTACGTGACTCCTTCCTTTACCGTTGGGTGAGATCACGAGAACGGACCTCTTAGGGTCCCTGCCCCCTCGGACCACCCGACGGCAGATACCCCAGCGTGTCTCAGTCTGTGCTGACTTCGCTGAATCGTCGTCGTCATCGTCGTACAGATAGTATAAAAGAGAGGAGTGAAATTATAAACAATAGAAAAAAGACAATGAGTTACTTAAATAAAATTTGACATAGTCCGAGAGAGAAACGAAAGAGACTATATGTAAAATCACCAAGAATCATCAAAGGACTATCAACCGGTCGTATGAAATGACGAAAGGACACTGACACCAAAAGTCGGACAGACGGGAGACTACCTCACCAATAATCTCATTGGTGAAAAAATTTTTCACTCAAAATAAAAGTGTTCAGATATAAATTTTAGGAAGGTTGGTGTACATTCAAACCAGGATGTTAAGTATTTTACTAGACAGAGGAAGAAGAAACGGAGGACGGATGAAAAATTGACGATTCAAAGTGAGTATGACACAAAAGTAAAGAAGGAATTTACACGGGTAAGAACCTCAACTATAAGAGGAGTGTAAAATCGAATCCCGATGAATAGGAATTCTAGGTAGGTAGTCTCTTTCAGAAGACTTGCTAATATCTCCCGGAAGAAATACTTAGAGAGGACTTTGTAGTAAAGAAGGAAGTGTCGTAAATGTTATTTGTTGTCAATACACGAATAGGTAAATAAGGAACTGTCGAATGGAGATCGAAGGGTGGGGGGTCATCTGATACTTAAGATACTTCTCTACTAACCAACAAAGAACAACTGTGGGACATGGAAATTCTATACAGTGAAAATCATCATTGAGTTGTTACTCAACCTCTTCCGTTACCGTTGGGTGTGGTCATGAGAACGGCCTTTTTAGACCATGAGAACGGAGGTACCTACCTCCTCGGACCATCCGACGTCAGATACCCCAGCACATTTCAACCTGTGCTAGCTCACTGAAGTGAAAGTGCGTAACCTCTTCCTTTATCGTTGGGTGAGGTCACAAGAACAGACCTCTTAGGGTCCCTACCCTCTCGGACCACCCGACGGTAGATACCCCAGCGTGTCTCAGGCTGTGCTGACTTCACTGAATCGTCGTTGTTACTTACGAATCACTTACTTACTTACAAATTTTCCTTTAACCATTAAGTAAATAGACTCAAGAATATTTAGTGTCCGTCGGATGTCTTTCTCGAAGTCCTCCATACTTACCTATTTCTCTACCCGGGTGCAACCTCCTACATGTGGTTGTTTTCCTTCACTTATTCAGAACCACTGATACCAAACACTCCACTGTGATATATCTTTACTTTCTACTGTCTTTTCACACGATTTCCGTTAGACGTAAAAGTACATAGGGGTGAGGGAAGGTCAAAATGGAGATTGACTACGAGTCTAGATATTCCGTCTCCCGTCCCTTTTTTTTTTAATACAATCAATAAACAAGAGGTTTTTCGTTAATGTATTAGTGTACACTCTTACATAATAAAAAACGATGTCAACACGTATCTAAATTCTTGTTTTTTGACATGTTATAAAGTCCTTAACAATTAAATTACACACGTTGACCTTTCTACTCCGAGGTGTAACGATTTAGGTATAAGTGGTACCTGGGACGACCATAAGATTACACTACGACAGATAAAATTCTAGAGGACACCTTACACACTTCAGAGAATTTAGTAGTCCATTATTACAAATATGAAGATCCTGTATTTCACGAGTGTACTTCCTTTCTAAATAGTTTCTGACTAAGACGTCTTCACTAGAATTACCCAATCACCGTTAAACGTGACCTCTTAAAAAAGAGAGTTTAGAAAATTTCGTTTTGGTTTCAAATCTTGATCTGGTTTAGAACTTCTCCTAATTTAAACTAATAAAATAAAATATATACTTATTTCCTACAGACCTCTCTGTTTGATCGTCTTAGTCCTACCCTTAGTTATCAAGGACGGTCTTTAACTCCTAATAAGTTAACAATGTCCTACGGTTTTTTCTGTAGTGGTGTTAAGTAAAGTTATTTTGGTGAGTACTCTCCAATTACATGAATTTTATATACATCTGGTAGTAAATAATACAAAATCTAGGGGTGAGATTGACATTTTTAGATGTAGTAATTTATAAATAACTTGTGGATGATACGATTTCTGTAATACGTTACAAATCATTAATATAGTGTAATATTTATTATTTAATGTATCCAGTATCCTTACCACTAATATAACATTTAATTTTTATTTCAGAAGACTTTCATTTTATCTGAAAGTTTAACCTAAAAATTTTTTTAGTATTAACTCTAGTTACTTTTGTAAATTTTACAATTAACCAATGTCTTTGTAGAAAAAAAAACAAAAACAAAAACGAAACAAAAGTAAGGAGACGTAGTAAAGATTGAGAAAAACATTACGAAGTAAACCTAGTACATGCGTCATCCTTGAACTATTTATAAATTACTATTACTATTATAATTTCGGACTCCTAAGTCAAGAACTCCGTCCCTCTTAACGTCTAATAAACGTGATTATGTAACAATAGTAACACAACCATGAATCCTATGAGGTTTCACATAAAGTAGTTCTTGTACTTCTTCTAACGGTAAGTCACCGATTAAGTCTCGTATTATATAATATCGTTTCTACACTTTTAAGTAGAATTCTTTTTTTTTTCTGTTTTTTCGTTCTGAACAAACATCCATTTATAGTATATTATGAATTTCTCTCACAGTAAGTTTTCCACCTAGTCGAAACCTCGGATCTTTTTCATCTTAAGGTTACTTTTACAACTACTATAGGTACATTCGTGAAAACTCCGTTCTTCAGAATTAATTACTTAAGTCAATAAAACTGAGATACGAGTCTGAAGTCCAAATACAACTCGTTTTAAGTTTTGAACCGAGATGGTGAAGGTGATTTTGGAACTTATTACAACGCAAATACTCCAAGTAGGAGAAAAGACATTTTGACTCGATTATTAATCATACACGAACACGAGTACAAATGAGCGAGTCAACATAGACTGAGTCACTGCGTACCTGTCTTACGGACCGAGGAGACCGGTACCCTAAAAGGTCCGTACTCAAGATCTCACCCATCGGTAAAGGAAGAGGTCCTCTAGAAGGGTTGTGTCCCTGACTTGGACCCAGAGGAAGTATCTTCCGTCTAAGAAATAGTAGACTCGTTGGTCCTTTCGGGATAATACCGATCTCATAATTATTTCAAACAACACTTCTAATTCACTCTATTATATTTTTATTAGATGGAAGGTGATTCCTAAACAATACAAGGACCGAGATAGGATTCGTGAAATGTACACATGACAGTAAATTATTGAGATTTTTGGGATACTCCACCTAAGGTAATTATGATGTCATCTAAATTTTTTTAACACAGGTTATTGAAACGTGGGACTTCATCGTCCTGTGTTTGTCTATAAGTGTGAGTTTTGGTCTCGGGTGAGAGAATTAGAGACAAGTATGATGATGGGTAAATAATTCAGTGTCATTGACTATATACCTGATATAAATTATTACTCATTGATTATTATTAGTACTACTATGTTTATTTTTCTTTTCGATCGACAAGATTAGTGATGAATAAGTCATGTAGGTTGACCAAGGAAACCTAGACTAGGAACCACTATTTTTACTGCATCCTGATTTTAGACTGAAAGGTTTATTAGACAGATACCGTTCTCTTAGTAATTAGTAAGTCTGTGATCACGATGTTCGACGGACGACACTCCAAAACATTTAATTATTAAATGAGTTCGAAATATATAGTAATTACCAAAACCAATTAAATTCAAAAGGATCTCTCCACCTCAGTGTCTAATCTAAGACTAAGTCAAGTCAAGTCAAGTCAAGTCAGCGAGTCAGTACAGGTTGAGAAACGCTGCGGTACTTAGCGTCGTGCGGTCCGGAGGGACAGGTAGTGGTTTAGGACCTCAAGTGAGTCTGAGTGTAGGTAGCTCAGTCACTACGGTAGGTCGGTAGAGTAGGAGACAACAGGGGAAGAGGAGGACGGGAGTTAGGGAGGATCGTAGTCTCAGAAAAGGTTACTCAGTTCAGAAGAGTACTCCACTGGTTTCATGACCTCAAAGTCGAAATCGTAGTAAGGAAGGTTTCTTTAGAGTCCGGACTAGAGAAAGTCTTACCTGACCAACCTAGAGGAACGTCAGGTTCCCTGAGAGTTCTCAGAAGAGGTTGTGGTGTCAAGTTTTCGTAGTTAGAAGTCACGAGTCGAAAGAAGTCTCAGGTTGAGAGTGTAGGTATGTCCTGGTGACCTTTTTGGTATCGGAACTGATCTGCCTAGAAACAACTGTTTCATTACAGAGAGGAAAAGTTATACGATGGATCCAACCAGTATTGAACGGAAGGTTCCTCATTCACAAAAAAATTAAAGTACCGACGTCAGTGGTAGACGTCACTAAGACCTCTGGTTTTTTATTTCAGACTGTGACAAAGGTGACAAAGGGGTAGATAAAGGGTACTTCACTACCCTGGTCTACGGTACTAGAAACTAAAGACTTACAACTCGAATCTCGGTTGAAAAAGTGAGAGGAGAAAGTGAAATTAGTTCTCCGGAAAATCTAGGAGAAGTGAAAGACGGTATTCCCACCACAGCAGATGTATAGACTCCAATAACTATAAAGAGGACCGTTAGAACTAAGGTCGAACACGAAGTAGGTCCGGTCGCAAAAAGTACTACATGAGACGTATCTTCAATTTATTCGTCCCACTGTTATATGTCGGAACTAGATGAGGAAAAGGATGAACTTTGGTCAGACAAAAGGTACAGGTCAAGATTGACAACGAAGGACTGGACGTATATCCAAAGAGTTCTCCGTCCAGTCCACCAGACCATAAGGGTATAGAGAGTCTTAAAAGGTGTCAACTAGCACCAGGTGTGTCAGTTTCCAAAACCGTATCAGTTATTTCGGCTTTATCTACAAAAAGACCTTGAGACAACGAAAACACTACTAGGTCACCTACAACCGTTAAACTAGAGACCAAGGAGACGGAAAAGATTTTGGTAATATAGATGATGATGCCCGTCCTTAGAGAATCTTCTTTAAATCATCGGTGGTACCAGTTGTTTTCTCAGACTTTACGTCATGAACCTACGTTAGAGTTTTTACTGTCTTACTAGAGACAAGCAGAGGGTTCCGTTTGGTAAGTTATAGTGTCATTAGGTTCAGATACGGGGTTGGTCATTACGACTTCTTCGACTTCAACTTGTCATGATACTTCTGGATATTCTGGAAAATCTTGACTGTGGGTTTTTTCTACAGGAAAAGTAATATCCCCTGACCTTACGTTTTCATCCTTCAGTTCACTGTGGACCTCATTGTCCGTTTAAACCGGAACCTTATGTCTTACTTCGTCCCGTTTCTGATTATCTCAAAACGGTTCTTTTACGTCACTAGTATCGTTTGTGGGAGAAGGTTGTTGTGTTCTCTTCTGAGATGTGTACCTGTAATGATCTACCAGTTGTCTAACTAAGAGACATCGTTTTCTACCTCTTCGAGATATGTCAGTTGTTTTAGTTCTGGTCCTCGACTGACACCGAGTCTAGTACTTGAGGAATAACGGTTTAAGTCTGAATTTAACTTCTTTCATCCCTTTTGGCGATCTGGTAAGTCCATACTGGATTTAGTTTAGTGACTATTAATATGTCACCTTCACTCTTTATCTAAGTTACCGGATATAGACTATCTATCTCACGGACTACTTGATACCTTACTCCAAGCACTGTAACATGTCCTCTGTCCCTAGTTCTGATAGGGATACCTTTTCTTTACGTTTTTTCGTTTTACCAATAGACCCCTCCGGAATGTTTATCGACACTTTTCTTCTCTTCACTTTTCGTTTCCTCTTTTACTTTCTGTATCCGTAGACTTACGTATCAAGGTTTCTTATCGTTCTTCTCTATTCTTTCGGAAGGAGTCTCTAATTACGTTTCTTTATCTCCTTTTGTTATCTTACCCTTTCTGATCTCTAGAGAAGTTCTTTTAATCTCGATGGTTCCCTTGTAAAGTACGTTTCTACCCGAGTTATTTACTGTCTTTACCATACCTGGATTGTCTTCGTCTTCTGTAATTCTTCTCCACCGTTTTTATGTGTCTTCTTGACATGTTTTTTCTAGAAGTATTGGGTTTATTAGTACTACCACACTAGTGAGTGGATCTCGGTCTGTAGGACCTTACACTTCAGTTCACCCGGAATCTTTCGTAGTGATGTTCGTTTCGATCACCTCCACTACCTTAAGGTCAACTCGATAAAGTTTAGGACTTTCTACTACGACACTTTCACGACGTGAGTTATACGGTAGTTTAAACCTTTTGAGTCGTCACCGGTGTCCTGACCTTATCCAGTCAAAAGTTAGGTTAGGGTTTCTTTCCGTTACGGTTTCACGGCCCTCGGTCACACTCCTTAGGGTGGGCACTGTTCCAGTACTCCTTCCTTCGACTGTATGCGTTCCGTACGAGTCTGAAGTCCCTGGGGAGACCTTTAAGGATTCGTACATGGGGTTGTTTTTAGACGGCCGAAAACACGAGACGAAAAGGTGAGAAGACTGTAAAAGACCTTTTTCAGTTAAGTCCCGAAATCAGAAGACGTAAACTTTCTCACAAAGTTAGGTTTTTGGGCAGACTACCGAAAGATCGGACGGACGTCCTGAGACGCTCACACTAACAAACTCCGGAGGACTGGCGTCCTCCGTGTCCTTCGAATTTTGTAGGATCCTTACATCCCCGAAGGCTCCTCAGTTTTAGAAATCTTATCCTGACTAATTTTCAAAGTAAAAAACCCAGTTACGAACGACGGTTTAAAAGTATAGGAAATAAAAATCTATATCAACCATATATCTTTTTGTTCATCATCTGGACCATAATCGTTGTAATCTAGAAACTCAATTCATGGAAGAAACAATATAGGGTGACGTGGAAACAAGATATCTCTACATTGAAATTACGAAATTCCTCTACGTCTAATTTCTTTTTGTGAAGTCCCCTTTGTTTTAATTGTAAGTAATTCCTTCTCTCGGTTTTTCACAATTGTTCGGAGAACCGGTCTTCTATTACATTTAGTGGACTCTGGAAAACATATGTTTTACTATATGTCTTTCTTAGACCCAACGCTTGCGATGTTTTAAAACACAATAGGTAACTAGAGGTACAAAATAGTTTTCATATTTTCCGGAAGACTTGTTATTTCCTCCCCCGGTTCCCGGTCCCCGGCCCCCGGTCAAAGAGCCCGGTCGAAGAGCTTGATCAGACAGCCGGACCAAAGAACCCTGAGACCGAGGGGGGCACAGAAAAAGAGAGAAAGAAGAAGAGAGGGAAAGGAAGAGAGACGAGAAATGAAATTGAAGTCCGACTTAGAGGTGGACCCCGCGCCTCCGAGCGGTCCAGATGAATGAACGGGACCGACAATTCTGGGCGTGCTTTCCCTCGAATTCCGCTCCGTGGGAATCTATAAGTTCGCCCGCGGCCACCGGGTTGCATCTACCACGTTTAAGGAACAGACCTTAAAATAACCGGAAGGCGCATTTGGTTCGATAAGTCGGGAGAAGGAGGTGAATTAGAAGAATGATGTGATATCAAAGAATTAGATTAGAATGTAATTATTTGTTTGTTCAGAAAGGTGCGGTTGCGGCAGGTGGGAAGCTTAAGGGACCTAGGTGGCCCCGATCTGGGGCCGTGGTTTCTAAGACTTATTACTTACGGTTTAGTGTTCCAGTAAACTGTCAAATAGTAGGACGACAGGAATCACAAGTGAAACTTGTGAAAAGAGGTTTAAAGATGTCGTTAGATTTAAGAGGGTAGTCAATAAATTTTGTATAAAAAGTATAGAAATATGAAAGTTGTAGAAATTTCGTTTACGAATAAAAGAAAAAATCTATCTTTCGATTAACTCCCGTTTTATTACGAGTCAAATTATATAACTTGCCTGTTTTATTATTTTATATAATAAAGGTGGTGGGGTAAGGAGACGAATTTGAACTTTACAATATTAATTGTAAACCGGACCGATTTAAATGATAAGTATATAGTCCTCTTTTTAGAATAATTTGTAAAGAATTCTTTATTAAAAAGATATCGTATCTTACTTTTTTTTTCATTAAAGATTAAGACTCGTTGATTTCGTTTTACTTTGAGTTTAAATTTTTTAATTGAAAATTATCATCAAATACTAATATAGTAGAATAATTTAAATTTGATATATTAGTACTTTTCAGTTAGAAGAGAGTCACTATCACGATACTCTATATATAACGTATATAAAAAGTGGTAATGTTAATTCGGAATTCTATGTTAGTGTAAAACCTTTTCGAGATGACAAGTCTGTTAATTCTAACAGATCAAATTTTTTAATCTTCTCACATTTCGATACATTTTATAATAGGATTAAACCGTCAAAAGCCTGACACCAGAGGATTACCGTAGTCATAAAACCCCTTAAAAGATCTTTACGATTAAGAGTCCGGAGTGGGACTGGACACAACACGACTTTTTGATCGAAAGACTTTCATTTCCAGATTAAATCTCGTAAACACCGAAGGGGCACCGAGACTAACCTTTCTTAGGTGGACATTATATTCTCTACGTTCAGGTAAAGGTCCCAGTCCTTCTAGGGCACCTCTTTCCTTACCGATGGGTGAAGTCCTAAGAACGGACCTTTTAAAGTACCTGTCTCCTCAGTATCCGATGTCAAGTATCCCAACGTTTCTCAGTCTGTGCTGACTCACCGATTGTGATTGAAATCGTAAACAACTAAAGGTGTTACATTTGTGAGGGTTGTACTAGGTAAAGTTCGATGGTTACTATGAAGGAGGTTGTGCCACACCCCTTCCCTACGTATCAGTCAAACGTTCGAGTATTTTCGACCGACGTCCTGTTAACTTGTCTAGATGACTTAATCTTTGTGACTTCTACTATGTTTTGGGTATATAGTCACGAAATTGTCCGGGAGGACGATTAATGTTACGTACGATTACAAACTCTTAATGACGGGATTAGGTAAAAGTGATAAAAAAAAGGTTGTAAGTGAGAGGTCTACTAGAACAAATGAGTATCTTGAAATAAAAGGTAGACATATGGTTTCTGGATGTTGAAAATTAAAGATCGACTCTATCTATATAGGAGGAGGTGAACGTACAGGGTGACTGTGGAGTTTACAGTGTACAGTTTGTCCCTTGGGGGACACTAGAGAACATTTGTATGACGATGAGATCATAACATAACCATTCACCGTCATAGTAAGTGTTCCAGACTAATCTGTTTCCGGGCAGATCAGTTTCGACACAGATCCAGACGTATCTGTTTTCAGGTAGAACGATTTCGATACCAAAAAGGTCAGCAGTACATACCTACACTCTCAACCCGATATATCTTTCGACTCACGGTTTCTTAACTACGAAAACTTGACCCCACGATTTCTTCTAAGAGCCCTCAGGGAACCCGACGTACCTCTGGTTTGGTCAGTTAGGATTTCCTTTAGTTGGGACTTATAAGTAACCTTCCTGACCACGATTTCGACTTTGAGGTTATGAAACCGGTGGACTACGTTTGTTGACTGAGTAATCTTTTCTGGGACTACGACCCTTTCTAACTTCCACCCTCCTCTTCCCCTGCTGTGTCCTACTCTACCAACCTACCGTAGTGACTGAACTACCTGTACTCAAACTCATTGGAGACCCTCATCCACTACCTGTCCCTTCGAACCGTACGACGTCAGGTGCTCCAAAGTTTCTCAGACTGTCCTGACTCGCTGAGTTGACTTGACTTGGTAGTAAGTAGAACAACGAATACAATCTTGGGTATAGAGTGGGAAATATACGGGGAAGGAAGTGACAATTCAGCAAGTCATATGTTTTTCAATTCAGATGTCTTCAAAGGATTACACACTGAACCTGTTCAACTCAGGTGAAGAGAGAAGGGGGTATTCGTGAAAGTAGGTTCGGTGGTATTACAAAATGGTCTTCGTGACTTTTCAAAGGATTGAACAGAAGGTTGGTTTTTCGTTAAAAATACTTCAACGAGTAGTACTAGGTCGATAATTCGCGGATACTTTTTACATACACCCCTACCTCCTACCAACAATCCTACCTTGGCTTCTACCCCGTCGTCTACCACAGGTCGTCTTCCCTTCGTCAACAAACATCCTTCGGGACTGTACTTCTTCTCGAAGGAAATGAAGAATGGTTAGTCGACAGTAAAGAACCAACGAGTTTGTCATGTTTTAGACGGACGTTACACCTTCTGGTCCTAAGTTAGGGATCCAGTCCTTCTAGGGGACCTCTTCCCTTACCGATGAGTGAGGTCATAGGAACGGACCTCTTACTACCTCCGACGACAGGTACTCCAACGTTTCTCAGTCTGTGTCCAATCGCTGAGTGTGAAAGATGTTACTTCGGGCATCAACAGGGTCTGTTCATCTCAAGGGATCCGTCGGATGTCACAGGAGATGTAAAGGTTTCGTCGTGAAAGGGTCTCCATTAATCAATAAACACGTTTTTGAACCAATTACATAAAGGGTGGTGACGAAACAAGGGATCGACAGGGTAAAAGGGACTTTGATATGTACACGGGTCGTATATTACCCCGAGTTGTTTAGGAAAAAGTTGTAATGCCAATCAAATCGTTTTAGAATTAGTACGTTTTTAACTATTTTCTTATACGAAATCTAACACATAATATTATCCATTATATGATTCGTGTTTCGGTGTCAATAGGACGAAATATAGAGTGTATTAACAAAATTATATAAGATTTCGATAAACCCTTATAAAAGTCAAGTTAAAGTTCTTACGTACACAAATCTTAATTGTATTAGAGTGATACGTATAAAAATCTGGTAAAATCTATCTTTACATAATATGTATGTGAGAAACCTTATAATTTTCCAGTTAAAGACAATTTCTTTTAAGTGTTTAAATATTTTATATTTACTTAATTAAGTTAAACGTTAGTCTAAAGAAATATGTACACGGATCGACCTATTTTAAAAAATCTATACAGTTATAGTTATTTTATTAAATACCTTAAGTATCATAAATTACTATAATAATGACTCATTGTTATTTCCATTAAAAACATACATACACGCAAACTCGTGAAAAAATATACATACATACGAATGAGGAACCTTCTTTTCAATACTGGTTGGATCTATCATATAAGTTTTCTTCTCTGTAATGAAACGGTTCCAGGCAGATCAGTTCCGATATCAAAAAGGACACCAGTACATACCTACACTCTCAACCTGACACTTCTACCAACTCGTGGTTTCTTAACTACGAAAACTTGACACCACAACCTCTTCTGAGAATTCTCAGGGAACCTGACGTTCCTCTAGGTTGGTCAGGTAAGACTTCCTCTAGTCGGGACCCTAAAGAAACCTTCCTTACTACGATTTCGACTTTGAGGTCATGAAACCGGTGGAGTACGTTTCTCAACTGAGTAACCGTTTCTGAGACTACGACCCTCCCTAACCCCCGTCCTCTTCTTCCCCTGCTGTCTCCTACTCTACCGACCTCCGTAGTGACCGAGCTACCTGCACTCAGACTCACTTGAGACCCTCAACCACTACCTGTCCCTCCGGACCACACGAGGCTAAGTATCCCAGCGTCTCAGCCTGTGCTGACTCACTGACTTGACTTGACTTGACTATGTTACGTATATATTTACGTACGTATAGACATATAATATATATTCTTCCATGAACACACATACATCTGTATATATGTGTACGATAATCCTTTCATCCTTTTGTTATTATTTATAGTGTCACATAAACATTGGAGAGACAAAACTAATAATGATCTTTACGACGATTGTTTTAGTGATCTTTCACAAACGAACCGAAACTTTGTTCAGTCTAACTTCGAGATTCTGATCTTTACAACCTCATCACTTGTTCGGATGATTTATGTTAAAGAGATAAAACAATTAGACGTTCTAATTTTTGATGTCGTAGTAATAAAGGGAAACTGAACTGAGACAAAACTATCACGTAAGGGTCGGGTATTGAGGCAAGGGATCCGTCGATGGGAAGAGAATCTTTACACAAGACTCCTTAGATGTAGTTCTTCTTCTAAAAAGTCTTATTAATAGATGAACGGTGGATAACTAAAAGACTTTAGAACTTTTTTCGAACGTACTGAGGGTAAACTTTTCACAAACAATATTTAGAAGCTAGTAAATGATCAAATCTATTCGTTTGTTATGAAAGTTCATTGTCGAGGTTTGGGTACACAATGAATTAACCGACGAAAGTCTCCCGTCGACAAGTAGACTGTCAGTAGAGGATATGTGGTCTTAAGTGACACGTATAGTAACCTTTGACGAAATCTTTTGTTTGGAACAAACAACCACCTACCGGTTGTAAATACCGTTCGAAATTTTGTCCTCCTTTTTTTAGAGTTTATAACCCAGTATAGACCAAAATTTCTTTAAAATTTATAGTATAAAGAAATTCTTTGACTTATTATTTTAACTAATCTTACTGTAGAAGTTCTGTTCAATCTTATAGGATCGTGAACTAAACTCTCTGCCCGTACTTTGTATAGTGGTTTTTACCCTCCCTTTTATCATTAGTTTCTCTTATACTGAATTTAAATTAGAGAACTTTCTTTGACGTAAATACCCTCATCCTAATTATTCGTGATATCTTAGATTTTCTGTCTTCCTACATATATATTGGTATTTAACCTTTAAAATGAATTATGTTATTAAAAAGAAATCTAAGTCACGAATTCGGTAACTACGAACCTTTTTATATAGTTTTATTAACAATTACTATGTGACTTATATTAGATTTTATAACAAGGAACATTACTGATTACTTCCTCTTATACTTTTAGTCAGAAAGTACTTCTTATTGATGAAGATGAAACTGTCTCAACAATTATTGGTTAAACACCCATCTATACATTTTCTCTTGAGATAAAGTAAAAAGAGGATAAACGGAGTGGTTTTAAAGAAGTGTATAAGTAATAACACTGTTGTTCAACTTAAAGGTTACGAGGTAGACGGATTGTCGTAATTGGAAGGGTATTCATTCATTTACAATCAACGAGTCAGTACGGACTGAGAAACGCTGGGGTACCTGACATCGGGTAGTCCGAGGAGACAGGGACTCTAAAAGGTCAGTTCCTATGACCTCACCCAACGGTGAAGGAAGAGGTCCCCTAGAAAGATTGGGTCCCTAGCTTGGGTCCAGAGGATGTGACGTCCGTCTAAGAAATGGATGACTCGATTGGAGGTTTAAAGTGATAATGTGACAGACTGTAAACTAGAAAAGTCATATATGATCTTTGTTTCATGTAACAGGAAAGTCAATTTGTGTCCTCTGAGGTAAAGTTCTCGGTTACTTTTATTTCATAATATACCCCTAACTATAGTAAACTTTAGTAAAACCAATTTCAGACAATTTATCAAGATTTTTATTAGTATCTTTTTACTTGATCGAACGTTCATTAGATTCAGACTTATCTATTTATATGATATTACTATTATTATGATTTAAACATATCGTAGAATGTCAAATGTTTTAATATAAGTGTATGTAGTAAATATAGAATTTCCCTTTAGATATATAGTACGATTTCTATCTACGAACAGTAGAAGGTAAGGGTACAGGTTTTATTAGAGGTATATTTTGAATCAAACGAATCAAGAGTAGAGTGAACAGAGTATTCGTCATGACTATTTCACTAGGAAGAGAGGGAGACTTTTAAAATTGATCTGGTCAAAAGGAAAATGGAAAACCTGTCGAGGACGAATCAGAGAAAATGACCAAGAAGAAAGAGAGAAGTCAACAGATACCTCGAGGAACCACACCTCTTAAACCTGAAGAAGAAATGAATGTAAGTAAGAGATCCAACTAAATATGAGAGTACCAAAATTTGTGGTGGGTCTTAACTACTAAGGGTTTGTCCATCGGGAAGGAACTCCTGGTGAGGATCCTAAGTCTTGTGTAGGGGTAGGGTTGAGGGATGTACTGTAAAATGAACGACTTAAGTGGAAGTTTTTTATTAGGTTCTCTACTGATGAATGATTGGAGAGATAATGATGATGGGACTAGGTTCGCTAGTACAGTAGAGAGTGGATCTAAGAAACTGACGACCAGAGGGACGAAAGAAAAGGAGACATCAGACAGGTTTGTCTTCGGTCTCTTTGGGATAATTCTACCGTCGGTAGAGTAAATTAAAGAGACATATATTGTTACGTTACTGACCAGGAGATTGATCTCACTTCAAGTTTCGGGAGTGATTATGGATCTTTCGGAATCTATTTATTTGAAAGTAATGAGAAGACTAAAGTGGAGAACGATAAGACGAGGAGCAGTGAGACATGGATAGTGTGTCCTGTGACACCATACGGAGGTTAGACGGTCCTTGTAAAGACGGAGTCTCAGAAACAAACATGAATAAGGGAAAACGGACCCAATAGGAGATTTTTAAAGGAACAGATTGAGGGAATGAAGGAAGTGTAGAGAAGAGGTTACAAGAAGAGTCACTACGGTATTCTCAGATTAGGTAGATTTTAGTGTGTGTATGTGTGTGGAGAGACTGTAAAGTACAAGATAAAAGGATAAATCAACAAATACCAAATGGGGTGAGGGACCTTGTATTTGAGGTATTTCCGTCATAAATAAACCGATAACACATGGGATTATACAAGGATCGTGGATCTTAGAAGGACTACATGTTGTCCATGAATTGTTGATGAATAACTTACGTATTTACTCGACTTAATCGTAACAAATGTATTATTTATACTTTACTTGAACCCGTCTGAATTCGTCTACCACTCCTTATCCCTACGAACTATACGACGTCAGGTACCCCAGCGTTTCTCAGCCTGTGCTGACCCACTGACTTGTTTTTGTATTACAAAAATTTTGATTGTTTTTTAGTTTCAATATATGACTGAATAAATGACCGTAACTAAAAATAACCATACGTTATACGATGTTTGAATTGAAATATAAAGTTATTTAGAATTCCCTACGTATTTTCAAAGTCTTTTTTTCTTTCTACTTTAGGATAGAAATTTTATAACTTCAACTCGAATTTTACCACTTCACGTTATAAAACGAATACAAACGAAAATGTAAGAGAAGGAAATATAAAGATACATGAAAGCTCTCTCGTCTTACTTACGCTATCGGAGTCCCGTAGTCAGTCTGTGAAGGACTGTGTTACGACGACGACGACGACGATTCAGCGAAGTCAGCACAGGCTGACACACTGGGGTATCTACCGTCGAGTGGTCCGAGGCGGTAGGGACCCTAAGAGGTCCGTTCTTGTGACCTAACCCAACGGTAAAGGAAGAGGTTACGTACTTTTACTTTTCACTTCAGCAAGTCAGCAAGTCAGCACAGACTGAGAATCACTGGGGTACCTGACGTCGGGTGGTCCGAGGACGCAAGTACCCTAAAGGGTCCGTTCTCATGACCTCACCCCACGGTAACGGAAGAGGAGACTGTACTATCTATACATTATAAACAACTTATAATGTATACTTAATGTATACTTTCACTTTCACAATCAGCGAATAAGTACAGGTTGAGAAACGTTGTGGTACCTGTCATCGGGCGGTTCGAGGAGACAGGTACCCTAAGAGGTCCGTTCTTTTTACCTCACCCATCGGTAAGGGAAAAGGTCCCCTAGAAAGGTTGGGTTCCTAACTTGGGTCCAAAGGACGTAATGTCCGTCTAATAAATGGTAAACTCGATGGACCTTTAGGGACTTAATGTGTGTGTGTGTGTGTGTGTGTGTGTGTGTGTGTGTATATATATATATGTGTGTGTATGTATATATGTATATAAGTAGGACCTTTGGGTATTTTTTAGTGACTGATCTTTTGTTCCATACACTATTCACTACCATAGTGGACAAAGTTATCCCTGAGTGTCTCCTCACTTTGTGTAACACCTTGTCAAAAGTTTGTGGTATGGTTCCTTCCTCCTAGTATGTAAATCAAATTCCTTTCTATCTTGAACGATACTCACTAACTTATGTTGTATTCATTATTTCCCTACTCTTTATTTATCAGATAAATTTCTTCCCTACTCCGACAATACTCTCTATAATAAATAAATAACTTTCAAGGATATAAACTTTTCGTTTATTTTATACGGTACGATGGATACCATATGTTTACAGACCCAGACTTTCGGTTTGTCATATTTCAACGAGTTAAAAAGTGGACTACAGATAAAAACGAATGGGTGTTTTCCCTTCGTCCTTCTTTGAAGTTTTCGGTCATACGAGTTCTACAAGTCGTCGTCCTATTTTGTATGTGTTACTTTCCTTATCACACCCGTTCGCAAGACAGTCACCAAGTGGGCACCCACCTACATGACACGTGGTGACTCTGTGGATGTATGAAATTGTTTTCTGTCGCAACCATGGGCCCCACCTTGTTGTATACTTCGGGAAGAGTAAGAGAGTCAGTCTTTACAGACACACGACGTGACCAAAGGTATCAAAGGGTTTAGATGTCAACACTTATAGTCAAAGAGTCAGTACAGGTTGCGGACCTCTGGAAGGGTCCACCGTGATCACCACTTCTTTGACGGACGGTTTCTTCCTCTACGTTCTCTACACCCAAACTAGGGACCCAACCCTTCTATGTGACCTCCTCCCGTACCTTTGGATGAGGTGTTAAGGACGGAGGACCTCTTAGGATACCTGTCTCCTCGGACCACTAGATGTCAGGTGTCTCAGTGTTTCTCGGTCTGTGTTGAATTGCTGAACTCAGATACTGATACCTGACATCGGGTGGGCCGAGGGACAGGTACCCTAAGAGGTCCATTACTATGTCCTCATCCAACTGTCAAAGACAAGGTCCCCTAGAAGGGTTGAGTGTCTAACTTGGGTCCAGAGGGTGTAATGTCCGTATAAGAAATGGTAGACTCGGTGGTCCCTTCGGGGAGTGTTATGTCACCAACCGAAACCGTTAGGTCTTTAAGGGTATCGAAGAACAGGAGACTAACCAACAATTCGGAAGTCGTACGGAAAAGTAGTGGATCTTTAACATTGAGTAGAAGCCATTAGTTGATGGGGTTATACCCTAATCTCTGTAGTGTGTTTCTTAACGAATAAATACAGAGAGAGTACTCTGATTAACAATGAAGTAAACTCAAAATATGTAATTATAATTATATATACACTAATGATAATTACACATTTATATTATTCGTAATAATAGTTTTGTTAAACGAACATTAATAAAGATTTATAGTAGTCACGGTCGTATAATACGTATAAAGTGTAAGTTATTTTAATATAAGATAAGAATTTACACGTAATACAATGTATTACAAATATCCCAAGAGTATTTACACAAGGATTACCTGACCGAAAAAATAAAATCGTAGTATTTCTTATAGTCCAACTGTGGTATCATCTTTAAAGTTTACGAAATAGTATAAGAGGTTCAAAGAGTTGTCCTTTGACTTTTTCATCAGAAAGGTCGTTGTGAAAAGTAAATCAGTATAATTTTTTTTTTTAGTGTGAACTCTTCTTCCGAAATACATATCCCGTCAAAACTTTCTTTGATCAGGTCTCTACAAATGTTCAATCTTTCAAGAAAATCTTCCCGTTTCAAAGGTAGAGGTAATCTTTATATTCGTCTCTTGTAGTAATCACCGTTTTATCATTCGTTCTTACGTCGATCACTGTGTCGTGTCGACGACTACTGAGGTTTCCTTGTATCTGCTTCTTTGTATCTGCCTGAACTGGTTGTTACCCGATATTACGTCCAGACGGTATACCTCTGAGGTACTCCTGTCAACGACGAAGTAGACAATGTCAGAGGAAACAATCGAGGTCGTGGTCGTGTCTCCGACGTCACTCACTCGCACGTTAGTTACAAGTGATTTAAATGTTTACTTATCAGGGGAACCTGAGGAATAGTATGGAGTGTATGTGATTCGAGGATATTACCTAGTCCAAGATGTGAATATATGAAGTTGAGGAGAAAGGTACCTACGACATGAGTAATATCTCTACTCCTTTAACACTGAGTCTCTTGAATTTATTAGACACATGGATGATTTGTCGTCTTGACGCACTCGACCAATAAAGTACTTACCTTTCCTACATACTCCCAAGACCCCACTGGTTTTACACATTTATACCCTCCCTTGGGTGGATATTTATAGTCATGGAGGGGTTAATAAAGTCCCATAAAAAGAAACGAGAAACACACATTTATTTAATTTTTATTCAAGATCAAGACTCTGAACCATATATACAAGGGTTTAATGGTTCAGTTAGTCTTTAAACCAAAACTCTTTTTGAAAAAACCGATGTTGAAGTTTCAGAGTAGAGTTCCTTACAACATCCTTGTCCACTATAAAGACTTTACATCCATGAACCTTCTGTTCTCTTGTGATTTTATTACGTATTACTATATTGAAAGTTCATTCACCACGATTTGAACTCGAAGAAATCTGTCTTTACAGATGAGGTACCTTGTTGCCTCGAATTCTTTCACATTTCACTTTGACTACCTTGACTTAACTCAGAGACTTCAATAAATCCCAAGTAAAAGACATAAACGAAGACCATGGCAGAAGGGACCGGAAAATTTTCAAGATGTTACTGATTTAATATGAAAATAAGTATCATAGCAAGAGTAAATATCTGTAAATTTTCCCATATTAAATTCGGTGTAAAGAATAAGTTTATAAACTGTGTTATAAAGGAGACTATATATTTATCGTTGTCTATAAAAATTTTGAGAGTGACGAAATATGGATCTTATCGTTAATAGTCTTGAGTTCTATTGTCAGACCTCTAATAAATGTGTGTGTGGGGGTTAAAAAAAAATTTATCTAGTAACTCTACAGTACATGTTGTACTACTGGTGTCAATTGTGACGAAATACATGAGAACGGACCTTTTAGGGTACCCGCCTCCTCGGACCTTCCGACGTCAGGTGTCCCAGTGACTCCCAACCCGTGCTGACTCACTGAAGTGAAGTGAAAAGTGAAAGTACGTAACCTCTTCCTTTACCGTTGGGTGAGGTCTTATGGTCCCTGCCCCCTCGGACCTTCCGACGTCAGGTGTCCCAGTGACTCCCAACCCGTGCTGACTCACTGAAGTGAAGTGAAAAGTGAAAGTACGTAACCTCTTCCTTTACCGTTGGGTGAGGTCACAAGAACGGACCTCTTATGGTCCCTGCCCCCTCGGACCACCCGACGGCAGATGCCCCAGCGTGTCTCAGCCTGTGCTGACTTCGCCGAATCGTCGTCGTCGTCGTACTATATATTCTTACAACAATTCTCATATTTAGGATTCTCAAGAGTAGTGTTCCTATTAAAAAAATACAAATAAATTAAAAAAGAGAAAAATAACACAGATATACTCTATCTACAATCGATAGTACCATTAACGAAATACTATATACACTTAGTTCGGTAAACGATATGAATTTTGGATGTTTTCTTTAAAATTTTTCTCTAGTCAAGTAACTTTCGACCGAATTAATGGTGTCATTTTTATTAAGTAAATTTAAAAGTAAATAATTATCCGTGCCATGATATTTTCACAACTAAGTAAAGTAATTTTTTTGTCAAGTAATTTTTGTATTGGAGTTTTGTGAAAAGTAAGATCGGTTTACTGATTTGAAAAAGAAGTGATAATAACCAAATAGTGACTTAATAACTTAGGTACAAAAGAGTCCAGTGAGAGTTCTTTACCTTGATTTATAGGTTCTCAGTGTAAACACCCTTATTATTTTCTATTCCTAGAAAGAGAGGTCTTTCGTCCTTATCTTCCTTGTATGGAGTTGTATTATTTTCGATAGATACTGTTTGGGTGTCGTTTGTAATAGGAGTTACCACTTTTTAACTTTCGTAAAGGCGATTTCAGTCCTTGTTCTGTTCCCACAGGTGAAAGTGGCGATGATAAGTTGTATCAAGACCTTCAAAACCGGTGTCGTTAATCTCGTCTTTTTCTTTATTTTCCTTAGGTTTAACCTTTTCTTCTTCATTTTGAGAGTGACAAACGTCTACTGTACTAGGAGATGTACCTTTTGGGATTTCTGAGGTGGTCTTTTAATGATCTCGATTAGTTACTTATATCATTTCAACGTCCTATATTTTAGTTGTGTGTCTTTAGGGAACGTAAGGATATGTGCTTATTACTCTTTCATCTTTTTCTTTAATTCCTTTGTTAAGGTAAGTGGTAACGTTACTTTTCTTATTTTATGAATCCTTATATAGATGGATTTCTTTGATTTCTGGATATACATCTTTTGATATTTTGTGACTACTTTCCTTAGTTTCTCCTATGATTATCTACCTCTTTATATGGTACAAGTACCTAACCTTCTTAGTTATATCACTTTTACTCATATGATGGGTTTCGTTAAATGTTTAAGTTACGTTAGGGATAGTTCGATGGTCGGTGTAAAAAGTGTCTTGATCTTGTTTATTAAAGTTCTAAACATACCTTTATGTTTTTTGGAGCTTATCGGTTTCGTTAGAACTCTTTCTTCTTACCTTGACCTCCTTAGTTGAACGGACTGAAGTCCGAGATGATGTTTCGGTGTCAGTAGTTCTGTCATACCATGACCGTGTTTCTGTCTGTATATCTAGTTACCTTGTTTTATCTTTCGGGTCTCTATTTAGGTGTGTGTATACCTGTGGAATAGAAACTGTTTCCTCCGTTCTTATATGTAACCTCATTTCTGTTAGAGAAATTGTTCACCACGACCCTTTTGACCAGTTGGTGAACATTTTCTTACTTTGATCTAGTGAAAGAT
>SJYO01016970.1:32719808-33028786 GCA_006410555.1 Capra ibex | reverse complement strand
AATTTTTCTTAAGTAAACTTAGTCAAGACTACTCTACCTACTTTGACCTCGGTTAATATGTCTCACTTCATTCGGTCTTTCTTTTTGTGGTTATGTCATATGATTGTGTATATATACCTTAAATCCTTCTACCGTTACTGCTGGGACATACGTTCTGTCCTTTTTTCTGTGTCTACACATATTGCCTGAAAACCTGAGTCTCCCTCTCCCTCTCCCACCCTACTAAACCCTCTTACCGTAAGATTGTACATGTGATAGTACATTCTTAACTTAGCGGTCAGATACAGACTGCTTCCCACGTCGAACGAACCCCGACCACGTACCCCTACTGGGTCTCTCTACAACACCCCTCCCTCCACCCTCCCCCCAAGTACAAACCCTTGCGTACATTCTTAATTTCTAAAATTTTAAATTTTTTATTTTTTTTTTAATTATTTTTATTTTATTTTATTTTATTTTAGTATGTGACAGTTACCTCAAAGTCTCCAATTATTTATAATGACGTTTGTTATAACATAGTTTTCATCGATGAACCAGTTTCTAAATTTATAAACGACAAAAGTACGATACACTAAAGAAGAGAATGACAGATATAGGAGGAATAAATTTCTTATAAATACTTCGAACTTTTACTTTTTTTCTTGACTAATTTCTAGTCTGAGAACATGTGTTGGTCCGTATAAAGACTGAATCGTAGGGACAGACGACAAGGGAGACGGATCTAACACGAAGGGAGAGTGTGGAGATTCTGATTAAGGAAAAAGAAGAAATGTTAAAATGAGTTTTCAGTGAAAAAGTCATTTCGAAAGGTGTATAGTGAAATAAGTTTTAAAGTTGGGTATTGGAAAGAGTAACAAATAGAAAGGGGGACCATGTAAGATGACATTGTATAATATATTAAACGAATTAATAGAACCTCCCTCTAAAGTATCTTCTTTTCTCTGGACCTTTTCGTCTCTGTTTTAAAATTTATGTCCTTGAATATGATATTATCCTATGTTAACTCTAAATCTCGTTCTCCTCTTCTTATTACTACTCCTCCTTCTTTGAAGTGATCATGACTTTACGTCGTACTCCTTGTACCCAAATAATACCTCGAGAACTCTCACAATGACATACCAACCTCCGCTTACTCTTAAGTTTTGTGCTTCTACTCGAAATGACGAATAACTTAAATAGTCCCTTCCTCTGTCTGTAGAATTTTCTCTTTGACGGTTTTGTACGTCATTGTTAACGTAGTGAACCTTTCTTGTGACATTATGAAAACCAAAATTCAATTGATGAATGGCTTTCCCTTTTTAGTTATGTCTACACACACACATGTGAGTCAGTCAGACTGATAAACACTGGGTACTTGAAATCTGGTGTTCTGAGGAGACAGGTACCCTAAAAAGTCCGTTCTTATGACCTCACCCAACGGTACCGGATGAGGTCCCCTACCAAGGTTGCGTCCCTACCTTGGGCACAGAGGTGTACACGTGACGTCCACTTAAGAATTGGTGGTCGTGGTGTGTCTTTGAGGGTCTATGTCTCCACTGAGTCTACCACTTCTTAGACGGACGTTACACACTCTGGATCCACATAAGGGAACTAGTCCTTCTTGGGGACCCATTCCCTTATCGATGCGTGAGGTCATAAAAACCTCTTCAGGTACCTGTCTCCACAGACCTCTCGATGTCAGGTACACCAGTGTTTCTCAGACTGTACTGTCTCTATAACTGTGAAAGTGAAAGTACCCAGATATCTATATATAAAAAGAAATAGTATTAAAGAGTTATACACTTTGTTCTCGTTGATTTATATATAGAACTCTTTGAAATAAGTGAAATGAAGTAAATATAAAATTCCTTTGATATCTTTATCTCAAAGTTTTATTAAAAATTGAGTCATTTTATAAGGTGACTACGTTGTCGACACATAAAAAAACCCAATTTAAATTTAGGTGTACACATAGTCTTGTATGTTATTTTAAGATCTATAAAGATAAAAGAGTTGGAATTATCATAGACACAATATAATCTCTTAAAGACTGGTGTATTAAATAAACGTATTTCTAAGTATTAGGAAAGATACTTTTATTTTGACAACAGTGTCTGTGACATTTACATTTTGAATCTACCTAAGAGATAAAAGTCGTATACTTTTAAGGGGAATAAATTATTATTAGGTCTAATGTACAACTCTATAATTAGTATTAGAAAAAGTATATATCATAAAAAATTAGAGTCACACATATAATAAAGAAACTATAGTTTTCTTTAACAATGTTTTAGTAATACTTTCACGGATTAGATTTATAAAAGGGGTTTAAATAATGTTAAAAATAAAAAAGACGATGGAATCTCTTTTGTTATTAAATCTATAAAGGGACTGTAAGATATCATCTATCAAAAACACGCCAATGAAACTCCCTACGTTGTCTTTAATGACCAAGTCCCTCATGTTTGACAATAATATTCCTGATCAATTTTGAGACTGAAAGAATGAATAATCACCACGATACCTGGTTTAACCCATAGGAGGAGTGGTTATTAGTCTACAACTTCGGGATTGGGGACTACGCTGACGTAAACCTCTGTCTGGATTCCTCATATTCCTTCATTGTTTAATTTACTCCAGTAATCCCACCCCGGGACTAGGGAATCTTAATTTAACAAATTCTATCGTGAAAATGTTTTTCATTGGGGTCTCTACCTCGGGGGGTGAGAACACGTGCACAGGTATGAGACATTAAAGGTTTTCAGAAACTCTGGGGTACCTGACGTCGGGTGGTGCGAGGAGACGGGTACCCTAAAGGGTCTGTTCTACGACCTCACCCACCGTCCACGACAAAGGAAGAGGGACTGGGTGTCTAACTTGGACGTAGAGGACGTAACCGTCCTCTACAATTCGGGACTCTATAATTCCCGAATTGTTACTTTTTCTGACGTTCTCCGGTCCTTCTATTGAGAGTGGTCTTTTGTTGGTATGAAGGATTACTAGAACCTGGAGATCGAAGGTCTTGGTACGTTTTTATTTACAGAGAATAAATTCCGTGGTTCGGACACAATAAAACAATACTGTGAGATTCATCTGCTCGGGTTCACCGTGTTAAAAGTTGTTCAACGACATTGTAAGGATATGAAGACAAAAGTGTTGATCAAGAATGTATAACAAACAGTGATACTACAAATAAACCTTATTATGTAAATATTCCAGACCGTGTCGTATATAAGGGTTACTTATAATAAAACAAATGTTAATACAATATTTATATGTACATTTTATGTATGACTTTCAACAATGAGTACATTTCAAGTAATAGTTTCATAAAATCCATACGGGTTGTGTTTCGTATATATAATAAATATATACGTATATTTTAGGAATGTATTTTATATTGAAATATAAAACATTTACTATTAGTATTCTCCACTATTTAAAGTGGTTATAATTTACGTCAATGTCTTGGTACTTTTAAATTTATTAACGGTGAAGAGTTATATAAATAGTAAGACGTAACCTGTAGAAGAAAACATCACCTATTACTATATAACTTATGCTAAGATTTATTTTAGTTATATCGGGAATAATACAACTACACACCGTCCCCGATGGTGTTACAACACTTTCACTGACAGGAGGTTAATTTCATTTATTTATAAAAAAATTTAACCAAAAGTTGTATTAAAAAATTTATTATTATCAAATGGGATGATGCACGTCGCTGAAAAAGTCACTATGATGTCCCGCCATTCCCTCAAACTACCCCGTTATACAAATAATAAAGAGTAGGTCATGAGGACTCCCTTCTCATCTGTAAAGAAGGGGTAGTTTGGTTAGTCAGACAAACGGTACTGAGAACGGACTTACTGGGTTTGACAAGAGGTCGTAGTCTAACACTCATGTCTCTATCTTGTCCTTCCTTCCATTCGTACCTTTTCATTAAACGAGTCTTTTAAGTTATTCCTGTATTGAATATTCCTGTATTGACTGTGAGAAACTTTTTCACTTAGGAGTAAGTGAAAATAAGGTGGAAGTAATACAATTATCCGGTGGTAGTCGATGACGAACATGACGATGTCGAAGGTGTTTATAGAGAAAGAGGGTGTAAATGGATTGAAGGTAAGTAGGGAGTTTATAGGTAAATTCAAGATAAAGGTCGTTTTTGAAAGGGATATCTACTATCACGCGCGTGTGTGTGTGTGTGTGTGAGTGTTTATGTGTATTGTATGTACACGTATAAGTTTCCGTCTACGAGGACTGTTAACGAATGGATCGTGAAACACAACGTCCTATGAATTGTAAACGTCAACTTTAATTGTAGTCTGAAGAGACTTTCTGGTACTGATATAGCAGGGTCAGTGAGACAGGAGTCACTAATCGATTCTTGGTCCGTTTATTGACTATGAATATTATGTTATAAGTACTAAATGAATAATTTACTTAATTGTTTTGTATGAACTCCTCTTACCTCCCCATGTTTAGTATCGTCAAGACAGAAGATACGTTCTCCCGAATCACCACTTGACAACAGAGTCTTTACAGAATCAACAAACGAACATTAACTCTCGTCAAAATTTTGTCTTCGTCGATTTTGTGTGATTTTATCACCGATACTAGGGTTTAGTGACTGTATTCTGGATATATTAAACTTTTACGAATATAAAAAGATCATTGACTATACTCCTTTTCGGATTTCATTAACACACTTTTTATGTTTATATTTACGTAGGTAAGTTAAAGAGTTCATTTATTTTAAACCGACTGGTTTACCGTTCTGAAGGATTTCGTCCTACTATTCCTATTAACGATCCGAGGTTGAACAAACATTAACATAGAGGTATTGGTGTAAATCATTTTGGATATACGATTATTCAACGAAAGGTAAAATCATAATAGACATAAGGAGGTTTGAAGTTTTTTATAGAACTCCGGTTTCCAGTACCTTCACTGGATAGTTGTTCCTTAAGTCAAAAAACTCAAAAACTTACAAATTAAGAAAGTTTACGAAAAGGACGTAGATAATTCTAGTATGTGAAAAATAGGAAATAACATAATTACTCCGTATAGCATAACTAACTAAATATCTACAACTTGGTAGGAACATAGGGACCTTATTTAATATGAATCAGTACCACTTACTAGTCAAATTGTATAATAACTTAAATCAAATCGGTATAAAACAACTCCCAAAACCGGAGATGAGTGGTACCTATAATCGGACATTAAAAGTACACTACAGGAACAGACTAAGACCATAGTCCCTTTACAATTCGAACCTTTACAGGGGAGGAGAACACAAAGGTATTCTTACACTTTTATTATTCCTAACTACACCTATCTTTGATTACATTTCAAAGATGTAATACCAGTTCTTCATTTACAGAAGAATAAAATAAGACTCCATATAAAGGATATATGGGACAAACCGTGACGGGAGGTAGTCTATACAGTGATCACACTATGGGTCGAGACGTTGTTTTGACACGTAAAACCCTTCTTCCTCCGTAACTCCGTCGGACGTTAGACCCTCCACTGTGGTTTTGACGTCGTTCCGTCTGTATTAGGACACAAATCCAAGGTCGAATTTCTAAGATTTTTATATAGGAACGGAAACCACGTACTGATTCGGAGGATCGACCTCCGACTACGAGATATAACACTTAAAAGTCACCTGGGACTTCCTACCGCCCCGAAAGGATTTTGAGGTACCCTTCATACTACTGTATTACGTCAAGAGAACCTGTTCGACTTGGACCTCTAGAGGGAGCAATCTTCCACCATTTGAGGTAGAAGACGAGTCACCGAGGGGACATACACCCACTTCTTCGACAAAATGTTTTCGTCTCTCCCTGGATCCCTGGTTCCGTGTGGTAGACTGAGTCGCAGGTAAGGTCTGTCGACTAAACCGTACCAGACTTGGTTTACGTACTTTCCTTCTTTCATTTTTCGGAGTACAAATTACTTCTTATTGACCGTTAAAGATCTACCGGTCTTGAGAGTAAGTGTCCGTTGATAATGGAACTTCCAGTCTGGCGGGAGTACCAGATTATGATTTTTAGGAAGTCCCCACATATGGTGACACTGTAATATTCAGTAAACAGACACGAATATCTCTCGTGTGAACGTAACAAAACGAACAGAGACTGTACCCAAACTGACGACTCCTGTGGGGGATGAATAGATCGGAGATGTTTCGTTCCATCGTCACTGTGGAAAGACACTCTTTTCTTCTGTTCTCCAATAAAGTCTGGACCGACTGGTTCCCCTTCGTGTGTTGACGGATTGGAGTAAGTGTTTGACAACTAAATATCTTTGAAGACTTAAACTTAACGTCGTTTCCCAGTCAAGAGTCAGAACCAAGACTCTCGAAATATGAGACAAATTTGAAAAGACGTGACAGTCGTTTCATGTCTTACATGGAGACATATCGTTTGACCTTTATCTCCCTTGTGAAGTTGTATGATTTCCGATATACTATTAGGACTTTAATTGTAGTTGAAGTTACTACTTTTCGACTTTCAGAAAGGAGATTCCCTTCACTTTTTTTCCCTACATATAACGGTAGTGAAAGTAAGTTGTATCATAACCTTAAGACTAATTCTCGTTAATCCGTTCTGTTTATTTGTCTTCTTTAAGTTTAATCTTTCTTTCTGCATTTTGATACATAAATATCTACTGTATTATTATATACATATCTTTTGACTTATCCGTGTACGTTTTACTTTGATCTGAGGATAGAATTGTAGTATGTGTTTCTAGTTAAGTTTTACCTAATTTCTACACTTATATTCTGGAGTTAGGTATTTTGTGGATCTTCCTTTGTCCCATATTCACGGCATTGTAGTCAAATCGTTATTCCAAAACTAAACTGGAGTTTTCGTTTCTGTTGTTTTTGTTTTTGTTCGACTTGATGTAGTATAATTTTCAAAGACGTATCGTTTATTGTTTTTGTTTTTTTATGGTTGATTGACTTTTGTCGGATAACTTATAAACGTTTAGTATATAGACTATTCCCCAATTATAGGTTTTATATATTTCTTGACTGTGTTAAGTTATGTTTTTGTTTTTGTATGTTAAGTCAAAATTTTATGCGTTCACTAGACTTATCCGTAAAAAGGTTCTTTGTGAATACTTACCGGTTGTCGAGGTACTTTTCCATGAGTTGTAGTGATTCGTGGTCCTCTTAAGTCTAATTTTGGTGTTGTTTCATAGTGGAGTGACTTTGTACATTATTCACAACCACTTCCACTCTTTTCCCTTAGAGACACGTCACGTTCACTCTTACGTTTAATCGAGCTGGACAGGTCTTTTGTTATCCCTATATGGATTTTTATCATTTTTGTCTAAATAGCATACTAGGTCGTTACGGTGAAGACCGATATATAGGTTTCTTTTACTTTTGTTTAATAGGTGTGAATCTACGAGTGGTGTCATAATATTGTATACAGTAGACTACGGATACACACAGGTAGTTACCCACTTACCTAGTTCTCCTATGCTGTATGTATATCTGTATGTGTACATATGTATGTATGCCTGGACCTTCTATTTTACGATTCACTTTAGTCCGTCTGTCTCTTTTAGTTTATGTCAAGTCAAGTCAAGTCAAGTCAGCGAGTCACAGACTGAACAACGCTGGGATACTGACAGCGTGCGGTCCGGAGGGACATGTAGTGGTTGAGGGTCTCAAATGAGTTTGAGTACAGGTAACTCAGTCACTGCGTTAGTTTAGTAAAGTAGGAAGAGGAGAACGGAAGTTAGAAAGGGTCGTAGTCCCAGAAAAGATTACTCAGTCGAGAAGTGTAGTCCACCGGTTTCATAACCTCAAAGTCGAAGTTATAGTCAGGGAGGTCACTGGAAAGTCCTGACTAAAGGAAATCATGCCTGACCAACCTAGAGGAACGTCAGGTTCCCTGAGAGTTCTCGGAAGTTGTGGTTCCAAGTTTTCGTAGTTAAGAAGTCGTGAGTCGAAAGAAGTGTAAGGTTGAGAGTATAGGTATGTCCTGATGACCTTTTTGGTATCGGAACTGATCTGTCTAGAAACAACCGTTTGACTACAGAGACGAAAAATTATACGACAGATCCAAACAGTATTGAAAAGAAGGTTCCTCATTCGTAGAAAATTAAAGTACGGACGTCAGTGGTAGATGTCACTAAAACTTCGGGATGGTTTTTATTTCAGACGGTGACAAAGGTGACAAAGAGGTAGATAAACGGTACTTCACTACCCTGGTCTACGGTACTAGAAACAAAAGACTTGTAACTCGAAATTCGGTTGAAAAAGTGAGAGAAAGTGAAAGTAGCTCTCCGAGAAATCAAGAAGTGAAAGACGGTATTCCCATCACAGTAGACGTATAGACTCCAATACCTATAAAGAGACAGTCGAACACGAAGTAGGTCGGGTCGCAAAGAGTACTATATGAGACGTATATTCAATTTATTCGTTCCACTGTTATATGTCGGAACTTCATGAGGAAAAGGATAAACCTTGTTCAGACAACAAGGTACAGGTCAAGATTGGCAACAAAGGACTGAAAGTATCTCTAAAGAGTTCTCCGTCCAGTTCACCAGACCATAGGGGTGGAAAAAGTCACTTCAGTCCGTTTGTCTCTTTTAGTTTATGTTATACAATAGTCGATGTACACCTTAAAAAATTTCAGTTTTAGAATCTTTATTTCTTATCTTCTCATTAACGGGTACCTAACCCTCAACCCAATCCTCTTTATCCAACCATTTTCCCAGGTTAGAAAGGTATCCCTCCACCTATTCAATACTCCCGGTGGAATATATCATGTAAGACTCCTGGTGGAATACATTTTCTATCACTCACGTCAACTATACCGTACACATTGTCTTAACGATTTATAGTTGTCTCATCTTGAAATTACAAGAATATGTGTGTATGTCTATGTACTTGTTATTTATACACTTCACTACCTACATAATTGATCTACCCTCTTTAGAAAAATATTATATATATTTGTAGTTTAGTGTTCTAAATGTGAAACAAAATACGAAAATATACATTTAATTTGGAATTATTGGTGTTAAAATTTTTCTACAGAATTTGTGATCTGTACAACCTTATTGTATCCCGAAGGGTCCATCGTGTCACCAACTTCTGAGACGGACGTTTACTTCCTTTCCGTTCTCTGTGTCCAAGTTAAGGACCCAGTCCTTTTAGGGGACCTCATCCTTTAAAGTTAGGTGATAAAAACAGACCTTTTAGGGTATCTCTCTCCTAGGAGTACCCGATATCAGGTATCCCAGTGTTTCTCAGTCTGTACTGGCTCGTTTACACACACACACACACATACTAATATTATATCTAATTATTAAATTGGTAAAATTATATTATTAGACTTAAGTAATCATTTCCGAAAACAAAGGTATAATAAACCATGTTATAACAGTCATTTGATCGTTTTACTTTTAAATCTATTAACTTTTCCGAGTCAACTTAATTATAGACTCTATTTGGTTTTTGTAAACGTAGTAAAAATTAGAGTATTCATCATAGAACTTTTACTTATATTAACTTAACATCTCTTTTGTCACAACAACTTTATGCGTTTTGACTCCAGTGGAAGTCAAATTTCATACCTTAATACCTTGACGGAATACTGGGTCGTTAGGGTGACGACCCGTATGTGTGGTCCCTTTGGTCTGACTTTCTCTGTACACATAGGTTACAAGTAACGTCGTGACAAATATTATCGGTCCTGTACCTTCGTTGGATCTACAGGTAGTCGTCTACTTACCTATTCTTTCGACACCATGTATATGTGTTACCTCATAATTAGTCGGTAATTTTTCTTATGTAAACTTAGTCAAGATCACTCCACCTACTTTGACCTCGACTAATATGTCTCACTTCATTCGGTCTTTCTTTTTGTGGTTATGTCATATGATTGTGTATATATACCTTAAATCTTTCTACCATTGCTATTGGGACATACGCTCTGTCGTTTTCTCTGTGTCTACATATCTCGCCAGAAACCCTGAGACACCCTCTTTCTCTTCCACCCTACTAAACCCTCTTACCGTAACTTTGTACATATTATAGTATATTCTTCATTTAACGGTCAGGTCCAAGCTACGTCCTATGTCCTATGAACCCCGACCACGTGATCCTACTGGGTCTCTACCATACCCCTCCCTCCACTCTACCCCCAAGTCCTAACCCTTGTGTACATGTGGGCACCACCNGTACACATGTGGGCACCACCTAAGTACAACTACATACCGTTTTGGTTATGTTATGACATTTCATTAATCGGAGGTTAATTTTATTTATTTAAATTTAATTTTTTTAATATACGAGAACTATAGAAGTGTCCGTAAAAAATTACCTATTTTTTATAGACTTTCTTTGTTGACTATTATAAAGTTACGACAACGAAATTAAACTTTTCCTTTCGGAAAGTAAATTCCTTTTAAGAGTCACAGCTAGTTGAAAGTAGAATGGAAAACATATTGTTTATTAATTGGATATTTGAGGTTGTTGTTGTAAAAATTTGGAAATCTTATCAACATAGTTATCTAAAGGGACGTCATTACCTTTGTAAAATATGTATACGAAAAGGTATATCATTAGTTTCAGGTCGACATCGATAACTGACACTTGATACATATCATATTGATTCTTTGGATTAAAAATTTACATAAATTCATGTAGTTTGTTTATTAATGTATATCGATTACATATGACATCGTCTGTTGTAAAATCCTGTATAATCTGTGACTGATTTAAAAGGACTTGTCAATAAAAATGAAATGTTTATAGGAACATTCTAACGTCTAACTATAAATATCATGATTCTATTATAGATCGTCATATCAGAAATGGAAAGACACTCAAGTGTACAAGTATCGAGATATTGAGATATCTCTAGACATGTTGATCCATGTGGTTTGAGGATTACATTTATTACCAAGATTCGAACTTATTTCCCTATGAATCTCGTGATCAATTTACTTCACCGATTGTATAAACAAAGTCCTTGCAACGAATACCCTAATGGAAATATTTTTAGGTACCTTGTTTTAAAAGGATTCTAACCACGTTCTTTTTCGGCAGTTCATTTATTAAATAACATGTAGTGAAAAAAAAAAAGACTGGCGGTCCTTCAAATTAGGTTTACACTCATCCGTGATCATTGTTTAAAGATCTATTATATAAATGGTGACTGAAACTTGACTCAACAGGACAAAAATAAAAGTGGACAGATTGAAATAGATAAATAAAGAGAAAAATGTTTAGAACGATATGAAGTATTTTCTTCTATATAATTTATCGGTCTCATGTATCCTTCAAGATTTATAGTAATTATTACTCCTTTTATATAAAATTTTAGTGTTACTCTATAGTGACGTGTAGATGTTCTTATGACTAATAATTTATTAGGATGTTTTTCTTTTCCTTTCTTTCTTCCTTCTCTCTTTCTTTCCGGACCGTTATCTTTCAGTCGATCTTTTATTTTTATTCTTGTTGTCTTTAGAGGTGAGTGGGTACCCTCTTCGCATTTAAACATATGTCAACTTGTATACGTGTGCACACTGAGGTCTTAGCATGCATGGGCCTTTGTATTACGGTTATCTTTGTGATAGACACACGTGGTTTTCCGTACATGGTTTACAAGGGACGAGATGAAAAAATATTGTCGGTGGTACAACTTGTGTTTGATGAGGAACAAGTCGTTACCTTAACTATTTAGTAAATCACATATAAGTATATTGGCTACGATGTGTCGTTCCTTTTAATAACTTTATGAAGAGAGTGTTCGTATGACACTCACTCCCTTCGGTCTTCGTTTTCTTATCCATGAATGTTTAGGTCAATACATTCAAGTTTTTTCCGTTTTAATTGAAAAATTACAATTTCAGTCTAATGCCAATGAAACCCCCTTCTTTCCTCATCACGGACGCTCTGAAAAACCTCACAAACGTACAGAACAATAGACTAAAACCTCTACCAATTTAACACGTGGAGTAATTCCTTTAAGTATCTCTATATGTGGATTGTAAACTTGTTAAAGACATACACTGTCTTTTATTACTAAATGGAATTTTAAGATAATAAATTGTGTATTGACATAGAGTCAATAAACTCTAGATTAGAAAAAGATTAATTTTCTACGAATGAGGAACCTTCTTTTCAATACTGGTTGGATCTCTCGTATAACTTTTCGTCTCTGTAATCAAACGGTTGATTCCAGGTAGATCAGTTCCGATACCAAGAAGGACACCAGTACATACCTACACTCTCAACCTGACACTTCTTCCGACTCGTACCTTCTTAACTACGAAAACTTGACACCATGACCTCTTCTGAGAACTCTCAGGGAACCTGACGTTCCTCTACGTTGGTCAGGTAAGACTTCCTCTAGTCAGGACCCTAAAGAAACCTTCCTTACTACGATTTCGACTTTGAGGTCATGAAACCGGTCGAGTACGTTTCTCAACTGAGTAACCTTTTCTGACTACGACCCTCCCTGACCCCCGTCCTCCTCTTCCCCTGCTGTCTCCTACTCTACCGACCTACCGTAGTGACTGAGCTACCTGTACTCAGACTCACTTGAGGCCCTCAACCACTACCTGTCTCTCCGGACCGCACGACACTAAGTACCCCAACGTTTCTCAGCCTGTGCTGACTCGCTGACTTGACTTGACTTATAAAGATTGTGTTCATACTATATAAGATCATACCTGATCTTTGTTATTGTACTTATCATTATTAAAGTCTTTAAGTCAGGTACTTCGCATTCGAAAACACAAAAATATCAGTATAATATGGAACTTCCAACTTTCCCTTTTATTCAGAAACTTTATAATGAATAGAAGTACGACACTTCAGTGCTTGTTCCTGTTTAAAAACAATCAATTTTTTTTAGGAGACTGTCTTTAAGAGTAATCGTTAAACTATACCCATCTCAAACGTATATAATATTAATGGATTATAAATATTGGAGATATGATTAAAAATGAAAAGAAAACCGATATACGGATGAAAAGAATTTAACTAAATAATTACGGGTTCCAACGAAACGTCAAAATAGGAAAATCGTTATTATCTACGTTATATAGTGTTTTTGTTTAAAAATTCTCTTATAGTAATCTCACTACATCGTGATCATTATTTGGGGAAGTGTGAACCTACTTGAATTTAGTCAAAGAGAAATAACTAAAAACCAGTATTGTATTAAAATTTCAAGTTGAGTCAATTATTTTTTTCTAAACGAGATCACAATACCCGTTTTACGAACACAACATTCCAGGGTGAAGTAAACACCTTTTGGTCATCTCAACATAGTATATATCTAAAACTGATCTATATCGTTACTCCTCTAATAAAATACTATTAGAAATACACAGTATGTAAAAGGAATATGAAAACAACTACATTTAGAAAGTCAAGTAGGAATAGTATCTAGATTACTAATGTGTTCACTTGTAAATAAAGGATAATGGAAACTAAACACATATAAACATTCCTACACCCACACACACACTTTCTACATTTTTTAGTTATAAATAGTTCACATTTTTAGTACTTAGACAAATTTTCTAAGTAAAATAGTACTCTGATCAAATTCATAAAAAATGATTATTACACGATGAAAGGATGTCTTACGGTATACAATAAAGAAATACATCCTAACGGTCAGGGTATATCTGTCACCTGACAAAAAATAGAATAGTAAGTGAGTGGTTTGATCAAGGTTTTTAGTCAATTAGGTTAGTTGAAAATTGTAAAACTTAGTGTCTGAGATACTTTCCATATAAGGTAGTCTCTTAATCATAGAAGTAGGTCTTAATTCATTAATCAACATACGTTTTTTCCAATTCTTTTACTATCATATACTTGACTTTATTCCTACAATTTGAAGAAATAACAGTAAGAAGAACATTTGATATAGTGGTAGTACCAAGAGTAAAAAGGGGTCAAGGTGTATTGTTTAATGTATACGATGAACTAAGGGACCCAAGTAAGTCAATACCAGGTGTCGTAAATATTTTAAGAGTAATAGTTGATCATTAGGAAGTGGAAATCGAAAAACGTGTTCCTTTGGTTAGTCTTAAGTCCTCTTCTTTTCAAGTATGATAATGGTTGAATATAAGTGAGACATAAAATTTTTCATTTAACAATTGTTTAAAGAGACGAAATCCAAATTGTACAGTATATTATAAAAAGTGTATATACACCATTCTGACATCTAGTTTCTTCTACCGGGTATTGTGTGACTCGGATGCGAATTCTTTTTTCTTCGTAGTCTGTTAATCATTGGTTACCGAATTTCTTTTAATTTCCTATTACAATAATCGAACTTACTATCTTATATTTAAAGTAACTTAAAACTAAGGTTATTGATGAACGAGATAAGAGATCGTCGGATTTTTTCTATTAGAGATATAAAATTACATAGATCTCTATTTCCTCCGTTACTTCAGGGTGAGGTCATGAGAACGGACCTTTTAAGGTACCTACCTTCTCGGAGTATCCGACGTCAGGTACCCCAGTGATCCTCAGTCTATACTGACACGCTGAAGTGAAAGTGAAAAGTGAAGGTACGTAACCTCTTCCTTTATCGTTGGGTGAGGTCACAAGAACGGACCTCTTAGGGTCCCTGCCCCCTCGGACCACCCGACGGTAGATACCCCAGCGTGTCTCAGCCTGTGCTGACTTCGCTGAATCATCATCGTCGTCGTCTCTATTTCCTCAGGAGATACCTCAACTGGTCTTGGTTCTAGGTCTTGTGTATATGTAGAAGTTGTAGAAAGACAGTAGTGTGTAGTTTCGGGGACTGTAGAAACGTTTAAGTTTACAATAGATTGAAATTTTCAGTCAAATTTACATTAATAAGTAAGTTATTTATAAATAACTCGATCCGTAGACCATAATCCTTTTATTTCCTTTTTATTCTGTGGTTTGAGGAAGTCGATTTTCGTGTCTGTTAGATTTGACTTCGATACCCTTATTAAACAATCATGTCATTTTGTACAGATATCTCCCACCAGTTCCATTCCAATTCGTCCGTTGTCTACAGACTGATACTTAGAGGTCTCCTTCTTCTTCCCTCGATAGGGTAAAGGGTGTCATGGTCGGTACACAGTGGTCTTGTGTAGTGTCTGAAGATGTCCATCAAATTGTCTCGGTAATTTTACATTCGAAGGTCTAGTGTTTCTTGATCCAAGTCTAAGTTGACTTCCGTGAACGGTTCAAAGACTCCAACCTTTGAACAGAATTATATGAATTCGAAGGTATTGTTAGATGTTTTACTGTGATGATCCCAAAAACATTTCTACCTTACTCTATTATATATATGTTTCGTAGATCCAAGGTCCTGTATTATTTACCAGTTATTTCGTGTCTAAAGTAGATTATGTGAACGTGGGTTTTTGTCTTACAAATTAGTCACAAGTCGTTTTTTTTTTTTTCTGACTACAGACAAACATTTACTTGATTTTTTTAAAAAAATTTGATGAATGACTTACGGATTATGACGGTCAAAAAGAGATACTGTAGTACGTCGTACTAATAAATTTTTTATTATACTCCTTACTTTATCAACAAACGACGTTAGACTTTCTTTGCATAACGACTCCTCTGGAAGAAATCTTTATAGCCGTATTTTGAAAAAAAAAAATTTACGTGTATTTATGTTCTGGATGAAACTCGAAGTAAACCATTCTTAAAGTCAAGACACACCGAAATTCATTATTGTAAACTTCATGTTTAATAAAGGGGAGGCGGTACCCCTCCGAATAGGTCTTTTAGTGTCCATTAAATTTGGAAGGTACGATGACGATGACGACGACGACTCAGTGAAGTCAGCACAGGCTGAGACACGCTGGGGTATCTACCGTCGGGTGGTCCGAGGGGGTAGGGACCCTAAGAGGTCCTTTCTTATGACCTCACCCACGGTAAAGGAAGAGGTCATATATTATATGGAAGGTATCATATACTATTTCTATTGGAAAAAGAATAAAGGGGTTTGGCATTGAAAAAAGAAATTTGTCATTCCATAATAGGACCGATGTCGTAAGTAGGGAAACAGATAGACAAACAAACGGACAAGTAAAAATTTCTGTGGTTCTATCATTCGGTTATTCTTTTATCTCCCGTTTCAGTCTGGTACAAGAGTATTCTAAATTCGGACATGTTCTTGTAGATCTTAATTATTACACACTTGGACCTCGATCAGTTGGTCGATTAACGGAAGTTGTCACAAGTAGTAATTAGGTCTATGACGGTAAGATAAAGCCAATTTATACCTTAAAGTGTAACCGTTCTCTCGACGATATCATGATGGGTATTGAGTGACTTCCAACTTACGGAAGAAGGTGACAACGGTTACCGAGTACAACCGTATACAACTATAACACGGTATTTACGGATATATTAAATCCGAGTACACGGATTTTCTCTACTTTCTAGATGTGTTTAAATGTGAATTACACATCTTACTCTACAAGTTTAAAGACTTTACAAGTGATAAAAGTTTAGAGTTTTGAAAAAATTCGAGTAGTATAAAGGATCTTAAAAGTAAGACGTTATAACATACGGTCAAAAAATTGGCGAGTTTACATTAGAAGATTTTATTTGTCTGTGAGTATATGAGGAGCACCTCACGTCCTTTGTGTGTCACGGGGAGAATGATCTTAGATAAGGAGAAACACTATATCTTTCATAATGTTTTATCATAATAAAAAACAACAATTTCTTCCCTATGAAAATCTTAGTGTTTTAGTACTTCTCAGTCACAAATCTCCAATAAGTCGAGTTGGGAAATTACAATTTTTGTTTGTTTTACTCTGAGTTTCTTAAATAGTCAAGTCAAGTCACGGAGTCTGTACAGACCGAGAACCGTTGGGGTACCTGATGTCGTGTGGTCCGAAGGGACAGATAGTGGTTGAGGGTCTCGAATGAGTTTGATACAGGTAACTCGGTCACTACGGTAGGTGGGTAGGGTAGGAGACAGTAGGGAAAGAGGAGGACGGAAGTCAGAAAGGGTCGTAGTCCCAGAAAAGGTTACTCGGACAAGAAGGGTAGTCTAACGGTTTCTTAACCTCAAAGTCGAAGTCGTAATCAGGAAGGTTACTTATAAGTCCTGACTAAAAGAAATCCTAACCGACCAACCTTGTGGAACGTCAGGTCCCCTGAGAGTTCTCAGAGGAGGTTGTGGTGTTACGTTTTCGTAGTTAAGACGTCGTGAGTCGGAAGAAATATCAAGTTGAGAGTGTAGGTATGTACTGATGACCTTTTTGGTATCGAAACTGATCTGTCTTGAAAAACCGTTTCATTACAGAGACGATTAGAGAGTATCGAAAAGAAAGTTCCTCGTTCGTATAAAATTAAAGTACCGACATTAGTGGTAGACATCACTAAAACCTCAGGTTTTATTATTTCAGACAAAGTCAAAGGTATATATAAACAGTACTTCACTACCCTGAACTACGGTACTAGAATCAAAAAACTTACAACTCAAAATTCGGTCGAAAAAGTGAGATGAAAAAGTGAAAGTAGTTTTCCGAGAAATCAAGAAGAAACGAAAGACGGTATTCCCACCACAGTAACACATAGACTCTAATAACTATAAAGAGGACCGTTAGAACTAAGGTTAACACGAAGTAGATTGGACCGTAAAACGTACTCTCCCGAAGGGAGTTTCGAGTCAACCGTTTGTTAGACGGATGTTAAGTCCTCTGGGGCCAAGCTAAGGACCCTACCCTTCTAGACGAACTCTTCCCTATCCGTTGGATGAGGATATAAAAACCAAAAGGGACACCGAGTCGACCATTTCTTAGGTGGACATTACGTCTCCTGGACCCAAACTAGCTACCCAACCCTGCTAGGGGACCTCTTCCCTTTCCCATCGGGAGGTCATAAGACCGGACATCTTACGGTACCTGATATCAGGTACTCCTACGTTTCTCAGCCTGTGCTGACTCACTGAAAGTGAAAGTGAGACTTATCTGCAATTTATTCGTCCTACTGTTATATATCGGAACGAATGAGGAAAGTGTTAAACCTTGATCAGACAACAAGGTATAGGATAAGATTGACAACGAAGAACTGGACGTATGTCTAAAGAGTCCTTCGTTCATTCCACCCGACAATAGAGGTAGAGAAATTCTCAAAAGGTGTAAACAACACTAGGTGTGTCAGTTTCCGAAACCGTATCAGTTATTTCAGTTTTATTTCATCTACAAAAAGATGCTTGTTTCGATCACCTCCACTACCTTAGGGTCAACTAGTTAAAGTTTAGGATTTTCTACTACGACACTTTCACGACGTGAGTTATACGGTCGTTTAAATCTTTTGAGTCGTCACCAGTGTCCTGACCTTTTCCAGTCAAAAGTAAGATTAAAGTTTCTTTCCGTTACGGTGTCATACGAGTTTGATGGCGTGTTAACATAAGTCGAGTATGTAACCGTTTCATTACGAGTTTTAAGAGGTTCGGTCCGAAGTTGTCATGCACTTGACTCTTGAAGGTCTACAAGTTCGACCTAAATCTTTTCCGTCTCCTTGGTCTCTAGTTTAACGGTTGTAGGTAACCTAGTAGTTTTTTCGTTCTCTCAAGGGCTTTTTGTATATGAAGACGGGATAACTGATGCGGTTTCTCAAGTACTGAAATTTGAATCAGGTACCACGTCGATTCTGGTTGAGAATAAAACAGGAGAGTGTAGTAATATGAAAGTTTTTCATATTTGTATATTTGATGTTTACCCTCCTATCCCGAAAGTACTTCAGAAAGGTATCGTTACTCATTTTACCACTGTTTTAGTGGAAATATAGTATTAAGATTAAATGTTTGTGTGTATATATTGTGAAATCTTGTCTTTGTACAGTTTTTCTAGATTTAAGTCTGTAAGAATTATTAAGAAGTTATCTACAAAGTCATTTAATTTCTAATATACAAATCGTCAAGGGAGTCAAACTCTAACTGTTCTATAAGACGTTAAGGTCTCAGGTGAAAAAATAGTGAACACAAAAAAAAAGGGGGTAAACACAATGAAACTAAGTCTTATCGAAACGAACTTCCTTTCTCATTCTTAACTTAATAAGTGTGATCGGAACGGACGTCGTAAGAAGGTTGTGAATGACTGGGAGGGATCTTCGATATTTCTGGTTTATACGTTGGTGTATTATATAGTGCAAACAAGACTAACAAGTAGGCACTTTAATAAGTAAGAAGTAAGGAAGTGGAAGATTTCTCACTACACATCGGTTTGATGGGTATGCTGTATGAGAATCTTTGTTTTATGTTCAGACATTTTTTGGAAAACAAAACAGTTATTTTTGTCGGAAAAATAATATTTCACTATCTAAAAATTGAAGTTTTTACCAAAAAGTAAAATATTAGATAAATTAAGTCCTTATTTTTATATATAAAAATAGTTGAACGTTTTTCTGTTTTACTATTAAAAAGTAGTAGTAACGGTCTCCATTTCCTTGGAAGGTACTACTTTCTTCGTCTTTTAGATAAAGTTGATAGTGTCATGGAATTCCTACTTCTTTTATCAAAATTAAACCTCGTTATTTAGTGAAAACGTCGTAAAGGCTCTAGTTCTTTGAACGGATAGTTTTGTTGCATCAGTAGTTTTACATTTCAGGAATCCGTTACTCGTGACGTCATTTTATAAAAAGAGTAAAATATTGACCTAGTTATAAGAACTCATATATATATGTATATATATACATACATACATATAGTTCAGGGAAAGTGGAAGAGAAAAAGTATAAACGATGTTCAAAAAGTTACAGTGCCCTCTGACCTTTTGGATTTAATTTAGATTTGTGTGTTTGTGTTGATAGAGCATCTGTGTTTGTATGTATGTCTTTTTTTGGAAAGATAAGTGGTAAGACTTATTGTCGTAATTAAACGGATATTTTGGTCTCTAAATGGAAACAAAGGATCGGACTCAATTTCTAAAAAATTTTAACATAAATAAAAATTAAACTCCCATAGACGAAATGTTATAACACAATCAAAGACGGTATACAGTTATACTTAGTTTGTATTTATATGTGTACGGGAGAGGGAGAACTCGGAGGGAGGGTGAAGGATGGGTTGGATGGGAAGATCCAACAGTGTCGCGTGGTCAAAACTCGAGGGACACAGTATATCGTTGAAGGGGGACCGACAGATAAAATGTATACCATTACATATACAAAGTTACGACGAGAGAGTTACGTAGGGTGGGACAGGAAGTGGGTGACACAGGTGTTCAAACAAGAGATACAGACACAGAGGTGATAACGGGACTTTCAAATCTCTATAAAATTGTCTTCTATTGCTTATCCCTATATAAGAAAGGATCTGAGGAGTAAAGATTTTATTATGTATGATTCACCGTAGACTCAAAGGATCCTATAGAGATGGAGGACATCACAACTACTGTTATTTCTTACACAACTGTAGTTCAGGCAAACGATTATCCAGAAACGTACATAAAAAGGGAAACCGACTGTCCACGTAGGAAGGAGAAATTTAGATTATAAAAGAATAAGAAATCGAAAGTCAGTTTATCATTGAAGACCCCGCTTCGTAAGGACTGGGGGAAATAGTCTAATCTATGGGGTCATTTTATGACATTCATGAATGTATGAATAGGATAGTACAAAAACTAGTTAACGATACTAGTCAAGGGGTTACTACGACGAAATTTTCCAGACATATCAGTTCTGATACCAAAAAGATCATCAGTCCATGTCTACACTCTCAACCTGGTCTTTCTTCTGACCCACGACTTCTTAACCACGAAAGTTTGACACCACGACCTCTTCTGAGAACTCTCAGGGAACCTGACGTTCCTCTAGGTTGGTCAGGTAGGATTTCCTTTAGTTGGGACTTATAAGTGGCCTTCCTGACTACAACTTCAACTTGGAGGTTATGAAACCGGTGGACTACGTTTCTCGACTGAGTAATCCTTTCTGAGACTGCGACCCTTTCCAACTTCCATTTTTTCGTCTTCGCCTGTCATCGCCTACCCTACCAATCTATCGTAGTGGTTGAGTTACCTGTACTTGAACCCGTTTGAGACCCTCTGTCACTCCCTGTCCCTTCGGACCGTACGACGTCAGGTACCCCAGTGTTTCTCAGCCTGTACTGAATCGTTGACTTGCTGTTGTTGATACGACATTTGACGTACCTTTATTTTTAGTATGAATAAAAACGGTTAAGGTACAGAGACCAAAGATCGTTTCCTAACTATGATCTTTCACAAAGTATATAAGAAAACTTTTTATACTTCCTAAGTTAAGGTCTGAAAGAGTATGGACTTGGTCAAACATCATATAAAGTTGTGATACTGAGACGATTTCCTCATTAGTATAAAGTATGAGACTGACTTGGTACTTAGTATTTTTTCCTCGGTATAAACTCGTCGTCAGAGATCAAACGTTTATATGTGTCAACTCGTATTTTGACGAATCTATACTATTCCAGTCCCCAGTATCTAGACATTGTCGTTAAGTCTACACAGTCCACGACTTTAGTTATATTTTCGTGTATTCAAGGACCCTAAGTCCATTAGTGATTCGTAATTTACTTGTATATTGAAGTCAACTATACGTTCCGTAAGGAAAACATCGTTCATATAAAAACCAATTTTAAATGACTCTTTTTCTCTCTCTCTCCTTTAATCAGTGAATTACACCGGTGTCAGTAAAAAGACCGATGTCTATAGTGTTACTCGAAGTCTTTTTACGTTTATAAAAGGAGGTTTTCGAAGTAAATACGGTCTATGTGTCTACGTCTATTTCATAGTAAATTGTAGGTATAAATTTCCGTGAAAGGGTGGAAAGTACTTATAAACAATTTATTTCTCCCTTTTTGTTAGATAATCGACAGTCTTGTGTTTCTTGGACAATTTTATAAGGACATTTTTATTATTAATTGAACTTTTTAGAATAATAATCAAAATAGTATTTTAAGTAACGAAAGAATCAAAAGAAGAACACGTTCTATTCTGAAGACGAGGATAACAAACTGTAGGTACTGGGAGAAGGTCGTAGTGGTAAAATAATATGGGGTAGATTCGAGCTACACAAGGGTCTCCGAGTCGCCATTTCTTTGACGGACGTTACGTCCTGGGTGTACTCTACGTCCAAACTAGGGACCCAGGTCTTCTAGGGGACGTCCTCCCGTACCTTTACGTGAGGTCATAAGACCGGACCTCTTAGGGTACCTGTCTCCTCTGACCACCCAATCTCAAATACCCCAGTGTTTCTCAGTCCGTCCTGACTTTACAAGTTGTGTGTACGTGCACGAACTACACAAAGGAGATTAAGAAGATTTTATACAAATATAAAATTTCCTCGTTAAGGATGTATTTCCTTTACATACAAATCACGAATTCACCTAAAAAATACCCTAATAGGACACACGTCACCAAAGTGATAAAAATATAAGGTCATCAATACTTACTGACATGATACTGTAAAATAACGATGATTGTAATCAAGAAATATAAGTCTCTGTAAATTTTACTTCTTACCCTCCATACTCAATCACCAGTTTTTGTGGTCCATTGTGAAAGTTGTAAAGAATTATTTTGACAGATATATAAGGTAAAGATATTTAAAGAGTGAGTGTAAAATTTTTGAATGTGTCATACGTATATAGTTAATTTTAGTCAATGAATTGTACTTTATGTAAAATTTTTCTTTTAGTTGAGTAAAGACAGACCAAAGTCACGGTTGTGAGGAGAAAGAGTTCAGTAGCTACTAAAGGAATAACACTTAGATCACCTATGAAAAGTTGTGAATAGGATGGATTGTAAAAAATCGTCTTAAATAGTTTTTGTGAGATGAAGAACTATGAAGTATCAGAGGGTCGAAAGTATTGTGGTTTATAAGAGAACCTAAAGAAGAATAAGAGTATAAAGGTGAAAAGGGCGAAGTCCAGAGTCCAATTTACAGAAAAGACAGAACGAACTACGCGGATTAGAATAAACGTAAAAAGGAAACTCATTTAGTAATGATTATAAAAAATTGTCTCGTATAAAGGAACTCACCAAACAAACTACAGGAGATTCTACCACTGACGTCGGTACTTTAATTTTCTACGAACGAGGAACCTTCCTTTCAATACTGGTTGGATCTGTCGTATAAGTTTTCGTCTCTGTAATGAAACGGTTGTTTCCAGGTAGATCAGTTCCGATACCAAAAAGGTCACCAGTACATATCTACACTCTAAACCTGACACTTCTTTCGACTCACGGTTTCTTAACTACAAAAACTTGTACCACAACCTCTTCTGAGACTCTCAGGGAACCTGACGTTCCTCTAGGTTGGTCAGGTAAGATTTCCTCTAACCAGGACCCACAAGAAACCTCCTGACTACGATTTCGACTTTGAGGTTATGAAACCGATGGGGTACGTTTGAGTAACCTTTTCTGAAACTACGACCCTCCCCAACCCCCGTCCTCCTCTTCCCCTACTGTCTCCTACTCTACGACCTACAGTAGTGTCTGAACTACGTGTACTCAAACCCACTTGAGACTCACAACCACTACCTGTCCCTCCGTACCGCACGACGCCAAGTACCCCAGCGTTTCTCAACCTGTCCTGACTTAACTTGATTTGACTTGGGTGAGGGTGATCTGATATTAGAAATAGTTTCCTCTATTATAAAGACACAAAATCCTCCCATAAAAAAAAAATTTCTGTTACAATCCAAGTGTCGTTTTGAGTCGTCTGTCATGTCCCTAAGGGGTAAGTGGAGGATGAGGACAAGTACGTGTTGAAGGAGGTGATAGTGGTAGGGGGTGGTGTCACCATGTACAATGTTGACTACTTGGATGTGACTGTGTAATAGTAGTGGGTTTCATGTCTGAGATGGAATCCCACGTGAGAACTACGATATATCAGGAGACTATACAAAGAATAGTGGAGGCCGAGGATCACTAATTTTGAACAGGGAGTCAAATCTATTGAGAATTTCTCGTTCCTGACATTAATAATCCTGTGTCAATACGATTTGCGTGTGTGTGTGTGTGCATATGTATATAATAAATAGACTTTTGATTTAAATTTGATCTGTATGAAACCATTCAGACTTTTGATACACTAACTAAGGTAAATAATCATTCGACGTACTATAAACTTTTTTTCATGACTTTCAAACGAGACAATGATTTGTCAGACTCAAAGATATTATAAAAACAATTATAAAACCATAACGAAAACGAGAATTATTCACGGTAAAGTGTCGTGATTAATGGGAAGTACTCGAAAATGGAATTGTTATAGGAATGTAATTTAAATGGATTATACGTAAACAGAAAGATTGCTCTATGTATAAAGAATTTCTATGAGTGAAGAACAGGACGATTTGGTGTGTAGATAACGAGGGGTGAAACAAGTTGGTAAGTGTCTAAGTTTCATATATATCCGAGATTAATCGGTACATAAAAAGTCACTAGTCAAGGTATTCTATAACTTCTGTACTGGGTTTTATGTTGAACCTTCTGTCATATAGAGATATCAAAAAGGTCATTAGTACATACGTACACTCTCAACCTGATATTTTTTCGACTCGTGATTTCTTAACCACGAAAACTTGACACCACAACCTCTTCTGTGAACTCTCAGGGGATCTGACGTTCCTTTAGTTAGTTAGGATTTCCTTTAGTCAAGACTTATAATAAACCTTCCTGACTACGACGTCGACTTTGTGGTTATGAAACCGGTGGACTACCTTTTTTACCCGAGTGACCTTTTCTGGGACTATGAACCTTTCTAACTTCCGTCCTCCTATTCCCCTGCTGTTCTCCTACTCTACCAACCTACCGTAGTGGCTGAGTTACCTGTATCAAACTCGTTCGAGACCCTCAACCACTACTTGTCCCTTTGGACCACACGTTTCTGGATCTGTACGGACTCATTGATTTGACTTGACTATTAAGATACAAACATTACGGTAGTAGTGGAGTTCAAACCCAGACAAACTATAAAAGAGATACAATATATATTTGTTACTTTGTAACAAATTTCTACACATTTCGACTTCAATTTACGATAGGACATGAATAATCTATACTTCCTTTACTGTTGGGTGAGGTTATAAGAACGGACCTTTTAGAATACCTACTTCCTCGGACCATCCGATGTCAGGTGACCCAAGGTTTCTCAGTCCTAAAAGTACACCTAGTACTCAAACTGTGGATCTTCATTGAACCCACCATAGTGGTATTGATACTATAAGTTCACCCTCCACTTCTATTATTTTTGTTTAAACGATATATTTATTTATACTTTGAATTAATTAGAGCCGACGGTCGAGTCGTTTTTACACTTTTCTTTTCCTGTCTGTACAATAAGAAGACGATCGAACACATGAGTCAGTATAGACTGAGAAAAAAAAAAAAAAAAAAANAAGGTACAGGACCGATAACATTTGTCACGACGCTACTTGTAACCCCATGTACACAGAGAAAGTTAAGACCAAAGGAGCCACACATACGGGTCTTCACCCTAACGACTGAGAACTCTGGGGTCTCTGATATCGGTGGTTCGAGAAGACAGGTACCCCAAAGGGTCCGTTCTTATGACCTCACCGAACGGTACAGGGGACGTCCCCTAGAAGGGTTGGGTCCCTAGTTTGGACGTGGAGGACGTAGAGGACACAACAATTCTCTTAATAAATGGTGACACGGTGAAATGGATAAATGATGCTTTTTTACAACCCCCGATAATTTATAGACAGGATAGTTATCGGATGTTGTCAAGATTCATTCGTCAATTGGGAGGGGTAGGGGGTCCTCCGTCTGAACATCGAATGTTTCCATATTTCCTTTGTCATTACCTATATGACAATGATATGTTTAAATTACTTTTAAACTTATTCTACGTTTTTTATTTTTACTACATTGACTTTCAAATGACCTTCTCGGAAAGTTATGAACTTTACTACACAACTTAAACGTAAAATTTAAAATCGTAAAGTCAATAACACGGAAAAAAGAAACATTACAACTTTTCTTAAATTTGATCGTGTGCTGACTTACAGTTAGTTTTAAGTTTTTAAAAGACTTAGTAAAAATATTTTAATTTAAGATTTAAATAATATACGGTGAGGTAAATTTAAAATCCAAGGAAATCCTTCAGTACGCTTTGAAAAACACAGAGGAAAGAGGAATATCGTAAAATTGTATAAAATGATACCTTTATGAAAGTAGAAGTTGGTTAAACATGTCGAAAATATAAACTTGTTTAACATTATCAACGTAACATAATAACAAATCAACGATTCAACACAGGTCGAGAAGACATTGGGGTATCTGACATCACATGGTCCGAGGAGACAAGTACCCTAAAGGGGCCGTTTTCATGACCTCACCCAACGGTAAAGGAAGAGGTCCCCTAGAGGACTGGGTCCTTAGTTTGAGTACAGAGGATATAACCGTCCGTCTAAGAAATGGTGACTCTGTGAACCCTTCGAGTTTATGATTGAAGTTGATTGTATAGTTCACTGTTTAAATTTATTGTCTTTATTAAAAACGATGATCTATTAAATTGAGAAACTTAGATATTTTGATCCATATACTATTTAAATTTTTTATTTTCTTATAAGAGAGTGGTAAACCTCTCCATCAAAGGAGTAAGATTATAAATGTACTCTAATTTTATCTAGTAAACCCATCTTGGACTTTTCTAAGTAAAATAGTGGAGATACGTGTTAGACTACTTTATACCCTATAACGTAACAGTCGGTTTTCATACAAACTTATTAGAGTAACACTGTTCTTCAGTGTCATTATAAAATAGTGTACCGTACCTTTTTTGGAAGAATATGTTAATTGACCTGAATGTATTTTGTTACATAAATATATATCGAGAAAATTTCGAAAAAATAAAGATACATTCCGTAAGTAATTAACTCAATCGTTCTTATGTGTCTTGATATGTTCTTTCTAGAAGTACTGGGTCCATTGATGCTACCATACTAGTACGTGGATCTTGGTCTGTATCACCTTACGTTTCAGTTCACCCGGTATCCTTCGTAGTTATACTTGTTTCGATCACCTCCATTACCTTAAAGGTAACTCGATAAAGTTAAGGATTTTCTACTACGACATTTTCACGACGTGAGTTATACGGTCGTTTAAACCTTTTGAGTCGTCACCGGTGTCCTGATCTTTTCCAGTCAAAAGTAAGGTTAGGGTTTCCTTCCGTTACGGTTTCTTACAAGTTTAATTGTGTGTTAACGTGTGGAGAGTGTGTGATCTTTACATTACGAGTTTTAAGAGGTTCGGTCCGAAGTTGTCATGTGCTTGGTCTTTGAAAGTCTACAAGTTCGACCTAAATCTTTTCCGTCTCCTTAGACTCTAGTTTAACGGTTGTAGACAACCTAGTAACTTTGTCGCTCTCTCAAGGTCTTTTTGTAGATGAAGACGGAATAACTGATAACGTTTCGGAAACTGACACACCTAGTATTGTTTGACATCTTTTAAGAATTTCTCTACCTTTATGGTCTAGTGGACTGGACGGAGGACTCTTTAGACATACGTCCAGTTCTTCGTTGTCAATATTGACCTGTACCTTGTTGTCTGACTAAGGTTTAACCCTTTCTTCAGTTCCGACATATAACAGTGGTACGAATAAATTGAATATACGTCTCATGTAGTACACTTTACGGTTCGACCTACTTCGTGTTCGACCAAGTTCTAAAGGTCCTCTTTATAGTTATTGGAGTCCATAAGTCTCCTGGACTGGACGGAAAACTCTTTAGACATACGTCCAGTCCTTCGTTGTCAATCTTGACCTGTACCTTGTTGTCTGACTAAGGTTTATCCCTTTCCTCATGCAGTTCTGACATATGACAATGGGACCAATAAATTGAATTTACATCTTATGTAGTACTCTTTGTGACTCGACCTACTTCGTTTTCGACCTTAGTTCTAACGGTTTTCTTTATAGTTATTGGAGTCTATACGTCTACTGTGGTGGGAAGACCGTCTTTCACTTCTTCTTGATTTCTCGGAGAACTACTTTCACTTTTCCTGTCACTTTTTCAACCGAATTTTACGTTGTAAGTCTTTTGATTCTAGTACCGTATGTAAGGGTCGTGAAGTACCGTTTATCTACCCCTTTGTCACCTTTGTCACTATCTGAAATAGAAAAACCCGAGGTTTTAGTGACATCTACCACTGACGTCGGTTCTTTAATTTTCTGTGAACGAGGAACCTTCTTTTCAAATTATACGATCTGTCGTATAATTTTTCGTCTCTGTAATGAAACAGTTGTTTCCAAGGTAGATCAGTTTCGATACCAAAAAGGTCATCAGTATATACCTACACTTTCAACCTGATATTTCTTTAACTCGTGGTTTCATGACTACGAAAACTTGACACCACAACCTCTTCTGAGAACTCTCAGGGAACCTGGCGTTCCTCTAGGTTAGTTAGGTAGGATTTCCTTTAGTCAGGACTTGTAACTAACCTTCCTGACTACGACTTCGACTTTGAGGTTATAAAACCGGTGGACTATACTGCTCGGCTCAGAGACCTATTCTGGGACTACGACTCTTTCTAACTTCCGTCCTCCTCTTTACCTGCTGTCTCCTACTCTACCAACCTACCGTAGCGTCTGAGTCACGTGTACTCAAACTCATTCGAGGCCCTCAACCAGTACCTGTTCCCTTCGGACCACACAACGTCAGGTACCCCAGCGTCTCAGCCTGTGTTGACTCGCTGATATGACTTAATAATTAATTAAACGTGGGTTAAGAATCATTACCCTTGAAATATAAGTCGAATTTCCTATGAAAGAGAGATAAGGACAAAGAGTTACGGAAGAGTACAAAGAAAAATAGGAGTTTGATTATAAGGGTATCAATATACCAGGATAACATCCGTCTTAGATTCTACCGAGGGTTCTTTAGACGAAGTACCACATTAGGAAACTTTACGTACTCAGTGAACTTATACTATACAAAAGAGAGAGTATTGATACAATATAATAAAACGAAGAACATCAGTCAACTTAAACTCAAGTGTCTTTTCTAATAAGAACCTCCCTGTCTCGATTAATCCGTTCGGGAAATTTCACTCTCATTAAGTCTCGTTGTTTATACGAGAAGACGACTGGGTCTTGTTTCGTTTACTTGTACGACACTTGATGTCTACCTTCTTCGACGTGTCGTTTCTGGACTCACAGTGTACCGTTTCCGGACATCCAAGACTCTTGTATGGACTCGACTGTCGATATTCACTTACTCCCGGGAAAAAGACTTCGAAGTTCCTGGACTTTAAAAAGGTTATCGGAGTGAACCTTTTCCTGAGGATAGAGATTCATTCTTCAGTCGTGACCGACTATAATACTAAAGTGGGATCACTCCGAGACTCGTCTCAGGTCGGCACGCATGGACATGGAGATTGGGTGTTCTTGAATGTATTATGTACATACGACGAAGTTCGGTAATTCAACCACCATTAAACAATAGGTCGTTATCTTTTGATTGTCAGGGTTACGAAATGGGTTCAACACCCTTTAAAACAAGAGATCGGTTTTTTTTTAATATTATTATTCATTCACACCTCAAAATCTTTTTAAATGATTAAAATTGGATAAGATAGACTACTTTAGTGACTATTTGAATGACAAATTTTGACTTCTTCGTGTCTGTTAGTAGATTTTTGACTGTTAAAACCTTCTCTTGTTGTTTTATCACATGTAAACCTTTAGGATACCTCCTAAAGGTTTGTGATTCGGACGTGAATCTACTAAACTCGTAATATTTCACCACTCCGGAAGAATCTTTTGAGTAGACATATACGTGTAAATCAATACTACTTACGATCTCACGTTATATTATCCCCACTCGTCTATTAAATATTAATTTTAGTGTATAAAGGCTATCTGATTACTCGGAAGTTCTAGAAGTTACCTATGAAATAAAGTGCGTAAGTAAGTCGTTCTTGTAAAAATACCCCGATAACATAAGCACCACGACTGGTCTTAAAATTGTGACCTCCCTCTTTCTTTGTCTTTTGTCTTAGGAGAAAGAGGTCTCAGATAGTGGATACACTCTGTAATCCAACCGGTTTTTAAAGAAATAAAAAATTCATTTTTATTCTCTGTATAAAAAGTAAAAGTCCTTGTAATAACTGTTTGTATACGTGGTAAAACAAGGTGATGGAAGACGGTAAAAAGTCCCTTGAAGCATTAAGGTAGAGGGGTTTTGGAACATAGGAAAACTCGTTTCTTGTCAAGGTCCAAGGAACATGTCAGAAGGTCCCTTAACTTAAAAAAAAAAAAAGGTAATTCTCTTAAAACATTTCTGATTTTATTTACCTTCAGACTTCCACGTTATAGACCACTTATACCGTCTACGTAGTCTTGAAGGGTCGATTCGACTTTGTCCAAAACGTACCAGTAGTCTTTTTGTACACTAGAATGCCATAGGAGTACCTTCTAATACACAAAAGACGACTGATTAAGACATACGAAAAGTTCACGACGAAAGTCAACCAGATTGACCCTCGTCATGAACGACCTTAATTAGTAAACGACAAAGTCTTTCTCGAGTATTATCTCCTGAGGGAAGGTTAGGGTGATATATGTATGGTATTGGAAGAAATCTACTTCTGGCCGGAAACGTCACCAACCACCACCAAGTAATGTGAACGGGGTGCTAAAAAAAGTAAGGTGTAATAACATGTCATGGGTGAAAAGTAGCGGGTGGTGTCAAACAAAATAAAAAAATAAAAAATAAAAAAAAAAATTAAAAATTAAAAAAAAAAAAATTTAAAATTTTAGTAATTAAGAATGTACGCAAGGGTTTGTACTTGGGACATATTAACCGAGGTCAAAGTGGGTAGAGTAGTCTTGACTAAGTTTACTTAAGAAAAATTGCCGACTTATTATGAGGTAACACATATACATTTTTACGTTACAAAAACAATACAAAGTCGTCTCTTAGTGTACACCTTTATGTGAGTTCTTCCCAAAAAAGTGAATGTACCTCGGGTTTGTATTTTCGTTAATTAAATTGGTTTACCACGTTTACTAAAAGTTGTGAACTAAACCTATAAAACTCATACAGTCCATAGAAGGTACGCCACATTATAATCAACAAGAGTTACTTACGGAGCTAAACTGAAGATGGTTAAAGTCACCCAGAAGGACTTACGCCTCGTAACAGGTCACTCTTTAATGGACGAGTTTAGAAGTTTTTGGTGAAAAAACTGTACAAACTAGTCAGTATCGTGGAAGAACTATGTGACATGTTTAGAGAAACTTAAAGTCAACGTAAAATGGAAAGAACTTTATTATTTCATCCTACACGGTCTTGCAACGAAAACAGGAAGGTAGAACTTATAATTTTATTGTTATTCTTAGTTCTTTTTTTAAGTCTGTAAGTTTCGTCTGTTTTAGAATCCCATAGGGTGTTCTTTTTTTCCATTCGAAATTTTATAAAAGAGAAACGAGAAATTGGTTAAAATTTAATATACAGACCCGAGGACTACGCGAATATGGAACTTTCAGGTCCGTAAATTTTTCTCCTCCTAGAAGAGAGAGGTAGAAAGTAATAAAGTCTAACTTTACCGTTTCACGGATCTATGGTATGCATTCACGGTCTTTGTCGTAATTTTTAGACCGAGAACAATTTACGGAAGCTTCTTTGAGACGAAAGTAGTCCTTTGTCGTTAATGTACCTATTATACCGGACGGTTCCAAATAAGATCTCTACCCTTTACAAGGTGTCACACATATAAAAGAAATGTATAGAAATGTGAAGTATGTATAGTCAAACGTGTCTTTGTACTATTTTTTATACATCTATGTTAGGTTATGTTACATACAACAATAAATAAATAAACCTGTGTAAGAACATCAGTTTATCCTATTTTTTATTGAAAAGGAAAAGATAAATAAAAGAAATTTTTAAATCGAGTAAGAAGTCAAAGGAAAAAGTCTCTTAAAATTCGTTCCTAGTTTACCGTTTCTTAGACGGACGTTGAGCCCTCTAGACCCGACCTAGAGACCCAGCCTTTCTAGGGGATCTCTTCCCCTACCGTTGGGTGAGGTCTTAAGAACGGACCTGTTAAGGTACCTGTCTCCTCGGACCACCTGATGTCAGGTACTTCAGTGTTTCTTAGCCTGTACTGACTCACTGATTGAAATTCTTAAAATGACCATTTAGTATGTAGATACTGGTTCTAACAATGAAACCCTCATCAATAAACTAAACCAAAAGATCGGAAATAGGGTATTAGGGACACTTTACATTACCGAATTTCTTGGTTTCATATTATAAAGTCAGAACACTTCTCATGATTGATGCTAGTGAGGATTTTTCAAGGTTTTCTTCCCATTACCTTTCTTTTGATTTAAACTCCAGACCTAAAGTTCCCAACAAAAAAAGTCAAGTTCTTGAAAATTTAATTAAACGTACAACTTTAAAGTAATGAAGTGTACATTTAACTCAATGATGTGTTTACGGGATGTAAAGACTGTTTCAATATACTCCCGATGTACGATGTTATATATAGTTTCACGAAACATACTTTGTTTAGTGGTAGGTCTTACAATAGTTATAACGTCACAATAAAGTTAGTCGCAGGACTCCGATGAAGACTTCCGCCAAAAGTAGTAGAAGTTGAAACAAGACAACAACAACTAGTCAGTGATTCAGTACAGGTTGAGAAATTGAGCTCTTTTTCGCATTGACGAAGAGGGACAGGGAGATGATGACTGATAAAAGTCCAATAGACAGTCTCGGAAAATTTGAGGTAATTTCATAAAGGAGTGACCCGTTCGAACAAAAATAAGTATTGGAGTCCAAAAAGAGAAGTGGATGTTTGTCTTAAGTTGAAATAGTCCTCGAAAAATACTACTATTACACCGTGTAAGGAAGTTTGAATCTCCATACCCTAACTTTTAATACGATTATATATTTATGTCTTTTGTTCACTTTCTACCTTACGAAAATAGACGGTCTTGAGATTAGGATTTCTCTAACTTATTATTCGAAAAGTCTCCTCCTTTTATAACAATTTGTAACTCTCCGTTTCCTTATTTTTTCTTCACTTTACCCCTTCGTCGTTCTAGTAAATTGATCTCCAAGATTTTAGGTTTATAATTTAATTTTACAGGGAGAGCAATCGAGAAACCGGTGACAGTCTATGAAGTGATAAACATTCAGTGAATAATACTTTAGTACTTAACTACGAAAACCGTTTAATTTATTCAGATTAAACTAGAAGATACTTTCACTCCATTCTTATATGTTCTTGTCCGGTGTTTACAAACGAAATTTGATATTTGATTGGTAATTCTTTTAATTGTTTCCCCTAAACCCACGAAAGGACTTTAGTATATATGTTTACATTAAAATAAAGTCTTTTAATAATCGTTAATTTAAATGAAGATCTATTAATTATATGAATGAGTTTGTGATCCCCTGTCTTAAAAACTCTAAAACGTTACGATAGTTTGGTCATCTACATAAACTTCTTTTAGATTTTCACATAGACGTAAAGTGACAAAGACTGTCTATGTGTCTAACGACATTGTTAAAACCTTTTCTTCTAAGACCCAAGTCGTCCCCTTTAGTGGATGGATTGGATGTTCAACGGATTGTTCTCTAGTAGAAACGTGTCAGTAGAAGTTACTGTTCCTTAAATGGTGAAGAGTTCCCTCCGGTAGAAAAGAAAAAAATCCTCGAAATAAACAAAACAAAAAATTACACCTGGTAAGAAATTTCAGAAATAACTTAAACAATGTTATAACAAAGATGAAATACAAAAGCAAAAAACCTGTGTTCCGTATACCCTAGAATCGAGTGACTGGTCCTTCGTTCGGGTGATGAGGACGTAACCTTTCACTTTAGGGTTGGTGATCTTACGGTCCTTTCTGGGTTCTCTCCGGTTTAACAAAGGTCAGTTGACAGTAATTATAATTCAGGAATAATGGTCGTTTTTAGAAAAAAAAAGAAACGTTGAAGGTTGGACCGACAGCGAATTTAGACATTTCTTGAAAGGGAGGGGAGAACGTATACTGTCAGAAATATATAAACTTCTATAGAAGAAGAAGGACTTGAAAAAAGAGTGTTCTGTTTACATAGTGAAAAATGTTTAATAGGAAAAAAACTGAACTATTATCCTCGGACTTGGTAGGGTCTGTGAGAGGGACTTGTTTAAGGACACAGTTTTACAGAGAATTTTTTGTCATCGGTCTCAAGAAATCTTGTAACAGTTCTTGTTTTCTAGATATGTGTCTTTAGGGGAACGTAAGGATATGTGATTATTACTCTTATATCTTTCTCTTTAATTCCTTTGTTAAGGTAAGTGGTAACGTTGCTTTTGTTATTTTATGAATCCTTATATAGATGGATTTTATATATATATTTTGATATAGTCAAGTCAAGTCAAGTCAGCGAGTCAACACAGGCTGAGAAACACTGGGGTACTTAGCGTCGTGCGGTTCGGAGGGACAGGTAGTGGTTGAGGGTCTCAAGTGAGTCTGAGTGCAGGTAGCTCAGGCACTACGGTAGGTCGTTAGAGTAGGAGCCAGTAGGGGAAGAAGAGGACGTGGGTTAGGGAGTGTCGTAGTCTCAGAAAAGGTTACTCAGTTGAGAAGCGTACTCCACCGGTTTCATGACCTCAAAGTCGAAATCGTAGTAAGGAACGTTTCTTGTGGGTCCCGACTAGAGGAAATCTTACCTGACCAACCTAGAGGAACGTCAGGTTCCCTGAGAGTTCTCAGAAGAGGTTGTGGTGTCAAGTTTTTGTAGTTAAGAAGCCGCGAGTCGGAAGAAGTGTCAGGTTGAGAGTGTAGGTATGTACTGATGACCTTTTTGGTATCGAAACTGATCTGCCTGGAATCAGTCGTTTCATTACAGAGACGAAAACTTATACGATAGATCCAACCAGTATTGAAAAGAAGGTTCCTCACAGAAAATTAAAGTACCGACGTTAGTGGTAGACGTCACTAAAACCTCGGCGGTTTTTATTTCAGACTGTGACAAAGGTGACAAAGAAGTTTTCGATATATATACATATTTTGATATATATTTTGATATTTTGTGACCACTTTCTTTAGTTTCTCCTGTGATTATTTACCTCTTTATATGGTACAAGTACCTAGTCTTCTTAGTTATATCACTTTTACTCATATGATGGGTTTCGTTAAATATCTAAGTTACGTTAGGGATAGTTCGTTGGTTACCATAAAAAGTGTCTCGATCTTGTTTATTAAAGTGTTAACCATACCTTTATGTTTTTTTTGAGCTTATCGGTTTCGTTAGAACTCTTTCTTACCTTGACCTCCTTAGTTGGACGGACTGAAGTCCGAGATGATGTTTCGGTGTCAGTAGTTCTGTCATACCATGACCGTGTTTCTGTCTTTATATCTAGTTACCTTGTTTTATCTTTCGGGTCTCTATTTAGGTGTGTGGATACCTGTGGAATAGAAACTGTTTCCTCCGTTCTTATATGTTACCTCATTTCTGTTAGAGAAATTGTTCACCACGACCCTTTTGACCAGTTGGTGAACATTTTCTTACTTTGATCTTGTGAAAGATTGTGGTATGTGTTTTTATTTGAGTTTTACCTAATTTCTAGATTTACATTCTGGTCTTTGATATTTTGAGGATCTCCTCTTGTATCCGTTTTGTTAGAGACTGTATGTAGTGTCGTCCTAGGAGATACTGGGTGGAGGGTCTTATAACCTTTACTTTCGTTTCTATTTGTTTACCCTGGATTAATTTGAATTTTCGAAGACGTGTTGTTTCCTTTTATATTCGTTCCACTTTTCTGTCGGAAGACTTACCCTCTTTTATTATCGTTTACTTCGTTGACCGTTTGTTGATTAGAGTTTTTATATGTTCGTTGAGGACGACGAGTTAAGGTCTTTTTATTTACTGGGTTAGTTTTTTACCCGGTTTCTTGATTTATCTGTAAAGAGGTTTCTTCTGTATGTCTACCGATTGTTTGTGTACTTTTCTACGAGTTGTAGTGAGTAATAGTCTCTTTACGTTTAGTTTTGGTGTTACTCCATGGTGAAGTGTGGTCAGTCTTACCGACGCTAGGTTTTTAGACGTTCGTTATTTACGACCTCTCCCACACCTCTTTTCCCTTGGGAGGATGTGACAACCACCCTTACGTTTGATCATGTCGGTGATACCTCTAAGGAATTTTTTGACCTTTATCTTGACGGAATACTGGGTCGTTAGGGTGACGACCTGTATGTGTGACTTCTTTGGTCTTAACTTTCTCTGTGCACATGGGGCCACAACTAACGTCGTGACAAATATTATCGGTTCTGTACCTTCGTTGGATCTACGGGTAGTCGTCTACTTACCTATTCTTTCGACACCATGTATCTGTGTTACCTCATAATGAGTCGGTAATTTTTCTTATGTAAACTTAGTCAAGATTACTCCACCTACTTTGACCTCGGATACTATGTCTCACTTCATTCGGTCTTTCTTTTTGTGGTTATATCATATGATTGCGTATATATACCTTAAATCTTTCTATCATTACTATTGGGACATACGCTCTGTCGTTTTCTCTGTGTCTACATATCTTGTCAGAAAACCTGAGACACCCTCTCCCACTCCCACCCTACTAAACCCTCTTACCGTAACTTTGTACATATTATGGTATACACTTTGATTAGTGGTCAGGTCCAAGTTTCGTCCTATGTCCTACGAACCCCGCTCCCTGTACCCTCCCCCCCAGTCCTACCCCTTGTGTACATGTGGACACCGTCTAAGTACAACTACATACCGTTTTAGTTATGTTATAACATTACATTAATCGGAGGTTAATTTTATTTATGTAAATATAAAATTTTTTTACTTGTTTTCTAGATTTTGACATTTTGGGGATCTTCTTTAGTTTCTTTTTAGAATTAAAACCGGAACCGTTACTCTAAAGAATCTATACTGTTCTTTTCCTATGAGTTGTTTCTGTTTTTAGTTTTCCTATGAGTTGTTTCTGTTTTTTTGGACCTGTAGTTTAATTTGATAAGAAGTGTCGTTTCTTTTTTGGTTCCCGTTGTATGTTTCACTCTCTTTTATAAACATTTGGTATATAGACTATACCCAATTATAGGTTTTAATATCCCTTAAACGTGTTGCAATGTTGTTACGGTTGTTGTTGTTGTTTTTTTTTTTTTTGTTTTCTATTAAAATTTTACTCGGATCCTCGACTCGTCTGTAAAGGTGTTTCTGTATCCTGTTATCCGTACCAGTTGTCCACATACTTTCCTGTGAGTCATAGTGATTAATAGTCCCTTTACGTTTAGATTTAGGTGTTATTTTGTAGTGAGGGTGAACAGTCTTAGCGACAATAGTTTTATCTTGTATTTTTCATAAGAGGTGTTTTTACACTTCTTTTCCCTTGGGAACATGTGATGACCATCTTTATGTTTAACCATATCCGTGATACCTTTTCCCATACCACCACGGAGTCATTTTATTTTAATGATAATGATAGGTTGTTAGATGAGACCCATATATGGGTTCCGTAACTTTAGTCCTAGAGTGTCTCTATAGACGTGGGGGTACAAGTGACGTCTGTACCTCCGTTCGATTCAGTGAGAACCACATACTTACTTATTTCTTTTACGATGTATATGTATTTTATAATAAGTCGAAATTTCTTCTTCCGTTAGAACGATTAAATCTGTTGTACCTACTTGCGTCTCCTGTTAAAAGATTCACTTTATTCGGTCTGTGTCTTCCTGTCTATGATATATCATAGTGAATGTACTCCTTAGATTTTATAAGTTTCAGTTCTTCGTCTCTCAGATCACCCTCCCTTTGTGTTCTTCAATGATACGTCTACCACGTTTTAAAGTCAATATGTTCTATTTTTATAGGATCTCTAGATGTCATGTCGTATCGGAGGATCAATTGTTATAACATAACGTGTGAATTTTTACACTACTCCTGTCTAGAATTCCATATTACAAGGATATTGTTTTATTATTTTCCTTTTTATCGTTTATGACTCCTTGTAAAACCCCTACTACCTATACATTTAGTAATTTTAGATACTGTGTTTGTATAGACAGTAGAGATTTTCACGTACGAATAGAGTTTCGAGTAGTTTAACATATATAATTTGTACATGTTGAAAAAACATATAGTCAGTATGGTTTTGTGACTACTTCACTAAAAAATTTTACACAATTGGTTGGGTCTCGTCTGAACTTACTAGAGAAAAACTTTTTGATTTAAAAAGTTTTGAAATATCGTGTGACCATTTTAAAGTAGTATCACGTGGAAACATTTTATAGTCGGAAAGTAACACATACGGGTGGTTTATATTCCGTCCAAAGTATGGACAGACATAGAAAAGTGAGTTATTATAAATTTGTCTATCATTGTAGTATTTTTACTAGAATTTAGCATATCATTATCAAGACTCTAGAATGATTGAATAAATGTGAAACAAATCTTTGTGAATTGTTCATTATCGGTGCAATAGTTTAAAATAGACCAATAAATAATCAATAATAGAATCTTTGACTATAGAATCTTTGAAAGATAAGTGTCTTTTTATACCGTTTAAGTCACTTTTGGGTTAACAAAAGGGTGGTAAACGAAACCATACCCTACAAAGGGGAACAATTAAAAGAGTGATCCCATAAAAGATATAAATATTGGTATGGAAATTCCAAAATCTCTATAACACATTTTATCCAGTCATTTCGTTAACGTAACGTAACCACTTAGATGGATAATAAAGATAAAGGATATTTGGGTATGTTCTTTTACTAATATCCGGGACCCCATTTAAGTAAAATAGTACAAAATTAAATTATACAAATACACAAACGTACACGAAACGCCCTTGTCTAATTTGTATGATCATTTTTATTCTATTAGTTTTTATAGTACATTCGTTATTTCTCATTTTTAGACTAGTTATGTTTAGTCAGATGATCTTTGTCTTTAGTATTAAGACACTTACCTATCTTTTCAACAAACTTATATTGATAGTTCGATGTTCGTCAAAGTACGGGTATTTAACATATACGATGTCTAATTTTACATTTAATAGTAATATAGTTGAAATTGATAGATTTCACTTGTTTGATACTAGATTTAAATTACTATTCTAGTTAATTAACCAACTTATTGATTACAAAACCGGGGATTTAATTTTAACATTTATATAATAAACCTATTCCAAATTTCATCTGATATAAAAGGTTAATATAATTTATTTTGTAAACAGAACGATTTCTTGTCTTTCATGACCATTTATACCGTAGATATTATAAAATAACTAGACTGGTTTATCATACCCAAGGTAAACAATAAAATTTAGGTATAAAATCATTGAACAATATTTAATAATAAATCATATACGTGTACTTTTATTTCTATGATAGTAAATAATTTTATTTATGTTTTAGTAAATGACGGATATTTTCTTTGTAACCTCCGTGGTCTTTCTACGATTATTATCATTATGTACTGGAGAGTAAACAGAATTCTTATATCGAAGAGGTATTTCGTTAATTCTGTTAATGGGGTATTTATACAAGTAATTAATCATCCTTAAAGGTCACCCTTTCTATTTAAGTAAATTCATCACATTTTATTTGTTTGTATATAAATGGACTTTCAAAATATTTAAATTTTATTATCTATTAAAGGTTCAGTCAATATGTCACAATCATATCAAAGATAAATTTCACTCACAAAATATGGACTTGAAAGTTTAAGAATAATTTCCACCGTATCGTTCAACATGTAAAATTGTCTTCGACCATAACGTACAAAAACAAAAAGAAAAATAGTGAATTTAACACCGTGATATTAGACCTTCGAAACGTCGAACAATGAGGTTCTGTTTAGAGTGGATTCTCCTATGCCGTCAGAAGGTGTGACACCAGACTAACGTAATCTGACTCATGTCGATTTCTTTCTTTATAAAACTGTCTCCTCTAACGTGAACTCGTGTAGTTTCACAGTCAAGTCTATACATCGTAGACTTTTCGTGGGAGGGGAAAGGGGACAACGTACTTTAAACGGTGGAGAGTAACAGAGAAGGTCTACCACACGACTCAACAGAAGTCGAAATAAGGATCTCTCGAGGTCAACTGTAGTTAGACAATACGGTAAAAGAACAATATGATTACACCGAATAAATAGTTACGGTTAATTAGTTACCGTGTCTTGCCCGAGAAGGAATCTTCGATTACATCAAAATAAATAAATAAATAAAAAATTATAAGTTTTTCTTTAAAATTTCTCGTCACTGGTCTAACCGTTCAGTATATCGACCGTCTGACACCAGTGAATCCTCCGTAAGTTGACTCCATTTCCACTTTCACAAATAAATTTTTTTTGTTCTAATACTAATTCTTGATACATACCTATAATACTAAAGATCGTCTTTTCACACCTATTAAGATACTCTATTCTGTTTTACATAAATAAAGAACAGTATCGTTTGAGAACAGATAAAATTACCGGACGTTCCTTCTTTTTTGTAGTATACTTATAAATCAAAATATAATAAAAATCACCGTAGTTACAGATATTTTTGTCTACATACTTTCCTTGGTTTAACTGATGTCAATGTGAAATATTGATCCTTTAATGAAAGTTCTCTTATGCGACGTTTTGTCCTAAACGTACCATTTCATTGTTTAGAACTATAACCATTGTTTATGAGTATCTGAGTATTTATTTATGTTACAAAGTTAAAAATAAAAAATTTTACTTTTCTTTGTAATTCACTACAGATTGACGCTCAACTTCAGACTCTATCTAATTTAACATACGTGGTCTTAGTTAAGTGTCCTACTTCGTCTCCATAAGTCCAGAGAACTTCAGAGTGATGTTAATAGTATAAAGATTATAATAACGAAAGGACAATATCTCATAAAATCAAAAGTCCGTTAGACTCTAATAACATTATCAGTTAGATACTCAAAATCAAGACCACTCAATCATCATTGGTTTGATTTTAGTGAATAGACCCGAGACTTTGATTCCGTTGTCAGAATATCTATAGTTTAATACGGTGATGTATACCTTATTTTATTATCGATGTCGTGATCTGTGGGGTCTATATTCGTTCCTTTTCTTCTTCTTTTTCTTTTTTCCCGGGTCTGATGAGTAATCATTAACCTTAAGTTATTCGTTAATATTTTTACCTGAATTACTAAAGGCGAAGAAAGTTCATCGAAGAAATAGTTGGAGTAATGTCAATCGTTTTCGGTTGATACATATTACTTTCCATATGAAACTTTTGTGATCTTACCTTGTGTATTAAGTTCAATTAAATTACATTCATGAGATTTCAGTCATAAAACATGATAGATGAATTAAAACTAATACATAAATTAGAAGTCCTCTTCGAGATTGTTACATTTTTACATACCAAGTCTGTTTTAGCATTTTCTTTACATACACCCCTTTTCCTCTTACCATCTTATATTAAGTAATTATTAGTCGTGTAGTTATTATAACGTAATATGTAATCTTCAGACTCCATACACCTTCTTTTCTTAATTTAGTGTTTTATGGACAAAAAATAGTTACATATATTTGTAGTGTTTAGGTACGAAAAAAGTTAAAAAACAGTGGTTTAAGGTTTCCGTTGTGTCTCTTCAAAGGTTGTTTTCTGACACTTAAAATGAGGTCTTAGACTGTGTCTTACTTTAGGTCTCCAGTTCAGACTTCGTAAGACTGTTCTGTATGTTGAGACTAGAACGGAAACTTTTGAGGTGTTCCGTCTTTAAACTCTAGTTTTAAATGATTTTCTATTTTTCATCCCTTCTCCCGGAACTCTTTTATTAAAGACGTATTAAAGACGGAATGTCAATGGTGTCAGTAGGATTGGACAAAAGAAAAGGTTCACGACTTTTTCCTCTCTGATCCTCTTTTCCATAAGGGGACTGTTAGAATATAAAGTGGAATTAAAGGAAATAAATTGGGACCAGTAAAGGGAAAAAGTTTAACATAGTAAAGGAAGTCCGAAATCATGAGAAGAGTGGAACTCAGTTTCAGTGTCTATTATAGAAAAGTTTAAAACAGAAAATGTTACACCAAGTTTAAAATTGGTAAGGTTTTTGGGAGAGACTCCTAGAGTTACTGGAGAGAGGTCAACCAGAGGATGCGGATATAGTGACAAACAACCATTACGAATTAGTAAACGGTCGAACGGAAGAATGTGCTCACGAAGTTTATAGGCACGAGAGAGAAGAATATTATGGTATTAATTATACCGGATTGATTGTAATTAATGATTTATACGTAGTATATGAGTGAAAATGTTCACCAAATGTATGAAACGAGTAAATTAGGAACGTTGTTGAATAATACGGTGAAAATATCTATAATTTCCTGAAAGGGTTACAAACATAACTTGTGATCTCAGTCCTTAACTTGAGATCAGTAAACTGAGGTCTTGATAGTACTTAAGGTATGATATGACGTTCTTTTTAGGGTGGTTTTTACGATAGAAAACGTACAAATTGTACCGGATTTGTCATGTTAGATCCTCGAGTCAATACAAGAGACCTTAAGTCAAGGTTTAGAAACAGTTCTTTGATCTCAAAAAATTTGGCCTTATCGAAAGAGAAAGATAGTCTGTGTATCTCAACTATTAATTTCCCAAATTTGAGGTAATAAGAAATAATCCCTTACAAGTATTGTACCGTGTTTCCTTTAAGAACTGAAGTAATACGAGTTGAAAGTATGTTGAACATGTAAACATGGACACTGTCCATTGTGGGGAATGGTGCAAGTACGAGGTTTTAATATGAAGGAAACCAATCGACCGTTTACTTGTAAACCCTTGAGAGTATACTTCAACGACGGACGGACATGTGGTAAGACAGACCCCTCAATTCTTTATAAAAAGATGTGCAGTTATCATTACTAAGTTAATAAACTTCTAATAGTAAAGGATAAGGCCCGAAGGTTCTATCGTGCTCATCATTTCTTAGACGGACGGGTACGCCCTCCGTGTTCTCTACGTTCAAGCTCGGGACCTAACCCTTCTCGGGGACTTCGTCCTTTACCGTGGGGTGAGGTCATAAGAACGGACCATTTAAAGGTACCCGTCTCTTCGGACCGCCCGGTGTGTCGGGTACCCCGACGTCCTCGACCTGTACTGACTCATGTCATCGTGTAAGGGATAAAACAGTTTTATCTTTTGGACTATGTTCACTATTCTGACTATTTAGATATCAAATGTGTCCCTTTTTTTCTACCTTTAATAACCTCACCGATTTTCGTCGTAAATGTCGGAGTCAGCTTATCAGTGATATGAATTCGAGGTTTGTCTTCCCTGTTTTCCTTTAACTTTCTTTTACTTATTTAAGAACTTTTGTAGTTTCATAATAGATTTTGATTCACATTAGTCCTTAAAATTTCATAAGTGATCTAAAACTCCTCAGTTCATTTTAAGAATACGTTGATGATTCAAGTCCAAAACATTGGACCATGTTCTTTGTCGTAACGACACGTCATTTCTGTCATTAATCTGACTTAACACAACGAAAATAGTAAATGACAACGATATCTTAAGCAGTTTCACTGAATTAAAGAGACTTTGAGTCAAAGAAGAATAAAATAAAGGGAAAGAACGACTGACTACTTAGTACACTTCTACTTTTAAAATTTTTTTCACATATTTAATAATTCGTAAGACATATGCGTAGCCACACACACGACAATAATTTCCGTAATATTACCGAAAATTACGAGTAACTTACGAGTAAAGTCACGAGTAACTCGTGGCGGTGTGTTGTATACATTTTGTAGACTTTAGATACCATAAAGTCATTTTCACACCAAAATTTTTCTTAATGGAATGGTACAAAATCTTCTTGTAAAAGAATAATAATTTGTCTATATACGAATAACGTCTTTTAAAAATTTTCAGACCTTTTTCTAAAATTTTCATTTACATTAAATATTTAGGAACGTGATCATGATGTGGTCATATAATAAAAAACCCACACAAAGACACACTTATACATACACGGTTTTTGAAATTTTACAACTAACGTAACTGTTATATTTAACCATAGAACATAAAAGAGAATAGTATTGTAATTATAAAGGAGATACGAAAAGTCATCAAGACTTTTTATAGAATTATCAGTTAAATTATTATTTTGTAAATTAATTAATTACGATAAATTATTAATGATTTTATAAAATATGAAAACATTGTAAATTATTAAAATGACTGTCAATTTTTATAATTAAAATTATTAATTTTATAACATTATTAGGTTAGTATTATTTTTCGTTTGTTAGTTCAGTACAGAAAAAAGAGGTGTCAAATTATGGTCATAATGACTTTATTCGAAACCTTATCAAGTGACTGTTATAGTTATTATTATTTAGGTATAGACCGTATTAAAGAATATTAAATGATATATACTATTGTCGTTGTTAAATTTTTTTTAGTAAGGACTCGGAATTTTTAGAGAAGGTCCATTGGTATGGACCATCATAATAAAGGTCAAGAAGTGAACACTAAAAATGTAATATAAATTAAGGTGACATTTTCCTTTTTAATGTAACATTTCTGTGTTCTTTCCAGGAATAATACGTCTTTGTAGGAATCCTACCGTACTTCGGACTGTCGCTAACGACGAAGGTTCTTGAATTCCTTTGTTGGCGATGAGACCTTTCTATTTAGACATACCCCTACACTTAGAATATCAGTCCGGGAATGGAGAATAGGAGTAGACTTGGAATATTATGGTCGACCAGTTCTTTTTTCTTTGTCGAGTCTTTCGGAAGAGAAGAACATGAGAGACTTTGTGAAAAGAAGGAAGGACTGATAAATGTTTTACCTTCATACTCTTTTTAAGTTTCCGTTTATTATGTAATTTACAAAAGGTACCGACTTGTTTTGCTACAAACCGACACTGAAAGTATCCGATTATCCTTAGGACTCGGTTGTCAAAACGTAGACAGTCACAAGGAAACGTTTAGAGTTCTCTTGGAAATTTTACTCTATCTTCTGGTAGGTAACTCGACCAAACTTATATGTGACAGAGACTCTCGAGATATTTACGTCTAATGGACAGGAGAGACCCAGGAAGAGTCTTAGGGTACGAGACTTATACCTTTACTGTCAACTGTACATAGACATTATGTCGTAAGTTTCTTCAAATTGTATTCTCCTGATTAAATACGATTATTCTAGTAGTCGTTTCTTCTCTTCACGCTTTACGAAACAAAATTTTCGTTCTTAATTAACCTAATTATAAAGTAAAATTCGTCGGACGTACATCGATCTACTGATTATTTACACATACTCCACTTCATTATAAGTAACTTACATGAGAAAGAGGAATCCTTTCTTTATCACTCCTACAATAGATATAAAATCATTGTCCTTAGTTGTGACGTAAGGTAAGTGAATAAGTTGTTTATACATAACTTGTGTCAATTTACCTTCTGTGTCAACTCAAATGTCCTCTACTTTTTTACTTACTCTATACTATCTTAATGACAGAAGTTCATCGAAGTTCAATTACACTCTTATATCTATAAGAGTATTCTATCTCCACAGTATTCCCTTCATCGATCTTTCAATATCCACACATCTTCTACTCTTTATTAACTGTCAAGACCTTATTCTTTCCCGGAAAACTTCTTTCACTATGAAGTCGATCCTAGAACTTACCTTAATCTTTACACTTCTACTTTCTTTTCTTAAGTTCTTCTCTTTTATAATTCTTTCCGTTCCTTTAGAAATCATATTTGTATGTTTCGTCGAGTCAAAGAAACGAAAGATACCCTGATCTAAAGACATCAACGAGTCATTTAACAGCGTTCTAAATGGTGGATTTGAGGAATTCGGAGTCAAAGGAGTTGGTTTTCTTTAGATATCCTAATTCACTAAATATTTCAAAGGAGACCGAGTTTTGAAACTTTTAGACAGTAAATTTTGAGTTCCACCCCTCCCGTCCCTATTTGACCTTCAAACCTTTACTGTATATGTGTGATGACATAAATTTAGATATTAGTTGTTATTGTTTAGTTGTTCCTGGATGACATGTCGTGTTCCTTGAGACGAGTTATAAAACATTATTGGATTTACCCCTTTCTTAAACTTTTTGTTATTGATGTACATATAAATATTGACTTATTGTTACGACATGTGGACTTTAATTGTCCTATAGTAATTAGTTGGTATGGGGTTATATTTAACTGAAAATTTAGTGAAATTGAACCGATCGTTAATGAATAAATTGATTGAAATCCATAGTTACCTAAGGATCTTTAATTTACTACGTGTTATACACTTTACTGTTTTCTTTCTCTATTAAAAACAAGATGATGACAAGTAAATTTAATACTTCTCGATGTTGCGGAAACCTTCACGTGGACATACGGTATCAACGATTGAGATTACCCTATTAAAAACACGAAGGAGACGGTTTTTTTTTTAACACAATACTTGTTTGACAATTGTAGATTTTTTTTTTCAATCACAAAAAGAGGGTAGGACCCCAAATACCGACTTCTAAAGATTAGTCACAACAGTAGAAAGATCTTATAACAGAAAATAAATTTCTTTATCTTTAGTAACAACGACAAGTTAGCGTGTCAACACAGGTTTAGAAACACTAGAGAACCTGACGTCGTCCGGTCCGAAGGGACAGGAATTGTTGAAGGACCTTAAACAAGTTTGAGTGCAGATAACTCAGTCACTATAGTAGGTTAGTAGAGTAGGAGAGAGCAGGGGAAGATGAGGAGGGACGTTAGAAAGGGTCGTAGTCCCAACAATGACTACTCAATCAACGGAGAAGGATAGTGTACCGGTCTCATGACCTCGAAGTCAAAGTCGTAGTAAGGAAGATTACTTGTAAGTCCTAGCTAAAGGAAATCCTAACTGACCAAACTAGAGGAACGTCAGGTTCCCCGAGTTCTCAGAAGAGGTTTCGGTGTCAAGTTTTCGTAGTTAAGAAGTCGTAAGTCAAAAGAAATACCAGGTTTAGAGTGTAGGCATGTACTGATGACCTTTTTGTGTCGAAACTGATATACCTTGAGACATCCATTTCATTACAGAGACGAAAAATTATACGACAGCTCCAACCAGTATCGAAATGAATGTTTCTCGATCACAGAAAATTAAAGTACTGACGTCGGTGGTGGACGTCACTAAAACCTCGGGTTCTTTTATTTGATACAGTGACAAAGGTAACAAAGGGAGATAAACGGTACTTCACTACCCTAGTCTACGGTACTAGAAGTAAAAGACTTATGACTCAAATTCGTTCGAAAAAGTGAGAGAAGAAAGTGAAAGTAGTTCTATAAGAAATCAAGGAGAAGTGAAAGACGGTATTCACACCACAGTAGACACATAGACTCCAATGACTATGAAGAGGACCATTAGAACTAAGGTCGAACACTAAGTAGGTCGGATCGTAAAACATGAAACATGAGACATATATTCAGTTTATACGTTCCACTGTTAAACGCCCGTATAACTCATGTCGTGTAATTCTCGTAGTAGAAATCCTAAACTTTATCGAATCGATCTTAAGGTAGTGGAGAAGATCAAAACAAACATCACTAAGAAGGATTCCAGGTGAACTGAAACGTGAGGTTCTACAGACCGAGATCCACTCACTGGTGTGGTGGAACCAATAGACCTAGTACTTCTAGAAAAAACATATTGAGAAGACACATAAGAGTGGTGGAGAAGAATTATAGAAGGTGAAGACAATCCAGGAATGGAAAAGACAGGAAATGATAAGATAGAAACGTACTTTGCAAGGGAACCATAGAGATTAAAAGAACTTCTCCAGAGACAAGAAAGGACAAGATAACGAAAGGAAATAAAGAAACGTAACAAGTAAATCCTTCCGAAAGAATACAGAGAAACAATAAGAAACCTAGTGACATAAGTCTACCCATATATAAAGGAAAAGAGAAAACGGAAAAGAAAGAGAAGAAAAGAGTTAACAAACATTCCGGAGGAGTCTGTCGGTAAAACGGAAAAACGTAAAGAAAAAGAATCTCTACTAAAACTAGTGGTGTAGGACATATTACAGTGTTTGGAGACAGGTCAAGAGGGTGATGAGATAGTATAGATTAGAAAACTTAGATGAACAGTGAAGTTGACATATTGACATTCCCTAGACTGAATCCAGTATGGAATTTCCGAATCACCAAAATGGATGAAAAAATTAAATTCAGACTTAAAACGTTATTCCTCAAGTACTAGACCCGGTGTCAGTCGAGGGTCAGAACAAAAACGACTGGCATATCTCGAAAAGGTAGAAGTCGACGTTTCTTATATTAGTTGGACTAAATCCATAATTGGTAGACCACTACAGGGACACATCTCAACAGAGAACACAACGACTTTCTCCCACAAACGAGACTGGTCACGTAAGAGTACCGTTTTGACAATCGGAAACAGGACGAAGTAAAACATGAGGTTACGGTTTGAACGGACAATGAGGTCCATAGAGAATTGAAGGATGAAAACGTAAGGTCAGGAGATACTATTTTTCCTGTAGAAGACAGTAAGAACTCTAACGTGGGTTCATGACGTAAAGTCTGAGAAAACAACTGATCCCCCCGATGAGGTAAAGAAGATTCCCTAAGAACGGGATAATCACTTATATTACCAGTAGACTTAATATAAAAGGGTAATACCAGGTAAAATCAAGTGACTAAGGATTTTACGGTTACAAGTGATAACAGTAGAGGACAAACTGGTGAAGGTTAAATGGAACTAAGTACCTGTCTTGTAAAGTCCAAGGATACGGTATGACAAGAAATGTCGTAGTCTGAAATGAAAGTGGTGATCTGTATGGGTGTTGACCCGTAACAAAGGTGAAAATAAATTTCTTTATCTTTAATTCCACCATTTTAATGTAGGAAAATAAAAGGAATTTAACTACTTCGAGTTTGACTCAAAGTTTTTACGGTACTTCGAAGAAATCCATCTATATAAGGATTCATAAAATAAGAAAAGCAACGTTACCACTTACCTTAACAAAGGAATTAAAGAAAAAGATGAAAGAGTAATAAGCACATATCCTTACGTTCCCTAAAGACACACAACTAAAATATAGGACGTTGAAATGATATAAGTAACTAATCGAGATCATTAAAAGACCACCTCAGAAATCCCAAAAGATACATCTCCTAGTACAGTAGACGTTTGTCACTCTCAAAATGAAGAAGAAAAGGTTAAACCTAAGGAAAATAAAGAAAAAGACGAGACTAACGACACCGGTTTTGAAGGTCTTGATACAACTTATCATCGCCACTTTCACCTGTGGGAACAGAACAAGGACTGTCGGAAGACTTACCCTCTTTTATTATCGTTGACTTTGTTGACTGTTTGTTGATTAGAGTTTTTATATGTTCGTTGAAGACGTCGAGTTAAGGAAGATAAGGACGAAAGACCTCTCAAAAATAGTATTTACCTACAACTTAAAACAGTTTCCGGAAGAGACGTAGATAACTCTATTAGTATACCGAAAATAAAAAGTTAAACAATTACACCACTTAATGTAACTAACTAAACNAGACAGTAAGAACTCTAACGTGGGTTCATGACGTAAAGTCTGAGAAAACAACTGATCCCCCCGATGAGGTAAAGAAGATTCCCTAAGAACGGGATAATCACTTATATTACCAGTAGACTTAATATAAAAGGGTAATACCAGGTAAAATCAAGTGACTAAGGATTTTACGGTTACAAGTGATAACAGTAGAGGACAAACTGGTGAAGGTTAAATGGAACTAAGTACCTGTCTTGTAAAGTCCAAGGATACGGTATGACAAGAAATGTCGTAGTCTGAAATGAAAGTGGTGATCTGTATGGGTGTTGACCCGTAACAAAGGTGAAAATAAATTTCTTTATCTTTAATTCCACCATTTTAATGTAGGAAAATAAAAGGAATTTAACTACTTCGAGTTTGACTCAAAGTTTTTACGGTACTTCGTTTATCACTTTCGTCTATATGTCTTTTGATACAATTACCACAAATTAACCTTCTTTACTTCAGTTAATTGTCTACATTACATAAAATTTAGGGATCTATATTGAGGTTCTTGTTATAATCACAAAGTAATCGACTGTATGACGACTAGTGGATGATACTTCCCCTAGAAGGGTTAGCTCCCTAGCCTGGGTGTAGACAATGTAGAGGGTGTGACCGTCCGTCCGAGAAATGGTGATCACGGTGGAACTTTCGGGTATTGTTTATGTCTGTCGTAACTTTTTGTTATAGTCTATTACTGTTTACCCTTAATTAAAGATGACTCCTTCACTGTAAATTCGACTTTGGATTTCTTATTGTTTCTAGTCGGAAGCCTTCTAGTCCTCATTTTCACAGGGTCTGTCTCTCATATCGATCATAATCATCAGGCTATGTCTACTTTAGGCCTCTTCCGTTACCGTGGGGTGAGGTCATGAGAACGGACCTTTTAGGGTACCTACCTCCTCGGACCACCCGATGTCAGGTACCTCAGCGATTCTCAGTGTGTACTGACTCGTTGAAGAGAAAGTGAAAAGTGAAAATACGTAACCTCTTACTTTAACGTTGGGTGAGGTCACAAGAACGGACCTCTTAAGGTCCCTGTCCCCTCAGACCACCCGACGGTAGACACTCCAGCGTGTCTCAGTCTGTGTTGACTTCGCTGAATCGTCGTCGTCGTATCTACTTTAGTCTTGGATTCAAAAGAGTAGGTCTCATGATTCACTTCTCACCATTGTAAACGAATCTACCCTTGTTGAGTCCTTACTGGTCTAAACCCTTCTTACAAACATCAAAATTAATATTATCGGAATAATAGGTTTATAGGTGGTTGACCAGTCGCTTATTTTTTGTTAGATCATTATACGTTTGGTAATGCACCTATTTGCAGTCTTCACTATAGGATTTGCATTTTTTTTTTTTTTTTCTTTTTTCTTTTCGGTCTGAGTTTTTTGTTTGTTCCAATAACATAATTAGGTAAATACACTTTAAAGGTCCTCTCTGTCTTCCGTCTAGTCACCAACGGGCCCCAAGTCACATCCCATCTGACTAATGTTATCTCTTATTTGTTTTAAAATCTCACTAGTTTTACAAGGTTCTTTTTAAATACTACTACCAGTACGTTGAGATGTTCAATTGATTTTAGATAAAATAAAGACATATGAATATTCCGTATATAAAGTAGTGTATATTTCACATTGAGTTCTTTCGATATTTATTGTATCCCGAGAGGTGAATTTCTTTTATATTACATTCCTGAAATTTATCTTTTGAACGGTTTACATTAAAGTAAATAAAATATGATAATCTTAACCAGTTTTTAAAACCTACACGGATGACGTCCCCGGAACTTATATACAAATTCTAGAGAAACAGATCTTTCGTTAATTTTTATTCGGTATGCATAATCAAACAAAAGAGTAAATGGTAAATTATTATCGTGAAATATTTAATTCTCACATAATTTCTTTTAAGAAATGTCACCAATAGTGATCTCAAACTCTGAAATTATAATTTCTGTAATTAAAACTTTAAAAATAGGAAAACACACCGAACTTAAAACAAAAGTAAAAACACTAATTTTTATTAATTAATTTTATGAAATTTCACATTTGGTTGTTAAGTCATTTTTATAAAATCAAAGATGAAATACTATTTAAATTCCTCAAGTGACCTATTTGAAACTTAGTTACGGGTCAAAAACTTATTACATCGTAGACTTTCGGGGAACATTATTTCGAAATATTCGTAGGTATCTTGAACAATTAAATGGTTCGTATTGATAAAGGTAGGAGATGTTTCTCATACATTAACCAAACATTGTTCCGATATTATCTCTCTAAAATATAACAGTTTATATTTTAAACTAGAATTCTGTGACAATATCACCATTATTCCATCGATGAGGGACTGACACTATGTTAATTTCTGTTCAAAAGACGAAAACGGAGTTGTAATCTTCGAAAGAGGTTCAGATCTTCCGTTACCGTGGGGTGAGGTCATGAGAACGGACCTTTTAGGGTACCTACCTCCTCGGGCCGTCCGACGTCAAGTACTTCAGTGCTTCTCAGCCTGTGCTGACTCGCTGAAGTGAAAGTGAAAAATGAAAGTACGTAACCTCTTCCTTTACCGTTGGGTGAGGTCACAAGAACGGACCTCTTAGGGTCTCTGCCCCCTCGGACCACACGACGGCAGATACCCCAGCGTGTCTCAGCCTGTGCTGACTTCGCTGAATCGTCGTCGTCGTCGTCGTCGTCGTCTGACGATAACCCCAATGTAATGTTTACAGATTAAAAAAAATGGTAAATGGGTCCATTGACGTTTGAGTTAACAACTGAATTCTATATCTTTCTCACCTCCATGAGTCGTGTCGATAATTTGAATCAACCTTACCATGATAGTTAAGCGTTTTATAGTCGATAAGGTCCAAAACTATGCGACTGAAGAATCTTTCGTAGAAATCCATTGACTCAAGAAAGATCAGTTAGACATCCTCGACACTAGAGACGACGGTGGATAATTAATGAAAATATAAAAGAGGTCTTAGGAAATGTATATTAATAGAAAAACAATCTTCAATGTACTTGATATGTATATTAAACTCCAACCCGTAAAATAAAGTGTCAGATTGTAAACTAAAGATGTCACACTAATATGTTATTAAAGTACTTCACGATAAAAATAACTCTGACTTCGTCTCTTTCTTGGAAGTAAGTGAGACAATTATGAGTAACTATATTAAATAGCAAATGTTACTTCGTATCAATAATTTCTCCGAAGGGTCCACCGAGTCACCATTTCTTAGAAGAACAGTTAAGTCCTCTGTGTTCAAACTAGGGACCCAGACCTTCTAAGGACATCTTCCTTTACCGTTGGGTGAGGTCATAAGGACGGACCTTATAGGGTACCTGACTCTTCGGACCGTCCGATATAACAGGTACCCCAACGTTTTCTCAACCTATGTTAAATCGTTGTTTTGTTGTTTTTATCATTAATACATTTGAATGACGGAAGGACTATTGATATTCTTATAGTCACATGAGACTAGAGTAAAAATCTTTTCAATTTATGCTTAGACGACGACGACGACGATTCAGCGAAGGCAACACAGGTTAAGACACGCTGGGGTTTCTGCCGTCGGGTGGTCCGAGGGGGCAGGGACCCTAAGAGGTCCGTTCTTGTGACCTCACATAACGGTAAAGGAAGAGGTTACGTACTTTCACTTTCCACTTTGACTTCAACGAGTCAGCACAGGCTGAGAAACGCTGGGGTACCTGACGTCGAATGGTCCGAGGAGGTGGGTACCCCAAAAGGTCCGTTCCCATGACCTCACCCCACGGTAACGGAAGAGACTTTATGCTTAGATAGTGTATAATTATGCTATTAATACATTTTAATATATATGTATATTTTTAATATATATGTATATACGTACTCAAGTCAAGTCAGTGAGTCAGCACAGGCTGAGAAACGGTAGGGTACTTAGTGTCGTGAGGTCCGGAGGGACAGGTAGTGGTTGAGGGTCTCAAGTGAGTCTGAGTGCAGGTAGCTCAGTCACTACGGTAGGTCGGTAGAGTAGGAAACAGTAGGGGAAGAGGAGGACGGGGAGTAGGGAGGGTCGTAGTCTCAGAAAAAGTTACTCAGTTGAGAAGTGAACTCCACCGGTTTCATAACCTCAAAGTCGAAATGGTAGTAAGAAAGGTTTCTTTAGGGTCCCGACTAGAGGAAGTCTTACCTGACCAACCTAGAGGAACGTCAGGTTCCCTGAGAGTTCTCAGAAGAGGTTGTGGTGTCAAGTTTTCGTAGTTAAGAAGCCGCGAGTCGGAAGAAGTGTCAGGTTGAGAGTGTAGGTATGTACTGGTGTCCTTTTTGGTATCGGAACTGATCTGTCTAGAAAAAACCGTTTCATTACAAAGACGAAAACTTATGCGATAGACTCAATTAGTATTGAAAAGAAGGTTCCTCATTCGCAGAAAATTAAAGTAGCGACGTCAGTGGTAGATGTCACTAAAACCTCGGGTCTTTTTATTTCAGACTGTGGCAAAGGTGACAAAGGGGTAGATAAAGGGTACTTCACTACCCTGGTCTACGGTACTAGAAGCAAAAGACTTACAACTCGAAATGTTGAAAAAATGAGAGGTGAAAGTGAAAGTAGTTCTCCGAAAAATCAAGGAGAAGTGAAAGACGGTTTTCCCACCACAGTAGACGTATAGACTCCAATAACTATCAAGAGGGCCGTTAGAACTAAGGTCGAACACAAAGAAGGTCAGGTCGCAAAGAGTACTACATGACACGTATATTCAATTTATTCGTCCCACTGTTATATGTCGGAACTACATGAGGAAAAGGATAAATCTTGGTCAGACAACAAGGTACAGGTCAAGATTGACAACGAAGGACTGGACGTATGTCTAAAGAGTTCTCCGTCCAATCCACCAGACCATAAAGGTAGAGAGAGTCTTAAAAAGTGTCAAATAACACTAGGTGTGTCAGTTTCCGAAACCGTATCAGTTCTTTCGTCTTTATCTACAAAAAGACCTCTGGAGAACGAAAAAGCTACTAGGTCACCTACAACCGTTAAACTAGAGACCAAGGAGACGAAAAAGATTTTGGTCGAACTTGTAGTCCTTCAAGTGTCAAGTGCATAACGAATTCGGACCGAAACTCTTAAAACTCGTAATGAAATGATCGCACACTCTACTCACGTTAACACGCCATCAAATTCGTAAGAAACCGTAACGGAAAGAAACCCTGACCTTACTTATGACTGGAAAAGGTCAGAACACCGGTGACGACACAAAAGGTTTAAACGACCGTATAACTCACATCGTGAAAGTGTCGTAGTAGAAAGTCCTAAACTTTATCGAGGTGACCTTAAGGTAGTGGAGGTGATCGAAACAAGTATCACTACGGGTGAACTGAAGCGTAAGGTCCTACAGACCGAGATTCACTCACTAGTGTGGCAGTACTAATAGACCCAGCACTTCTAGAAAAAACAGGTCAAGAAGACACATAAGAACGGTGAAGAAGAATTATAGAAGACGAAGACAATCCAGGTATGGTAAAGACAGGAAATAACTCGGGTAGGAACGTACTTTACAAAGGAACCATAGAGATTAAAAGAACTCCTCTAGAGATCAGAAAGGGTAAGACAAGAAAAGGAGATAAAGAAACGTAACTAGCGACTTCTTCCGAAAGAATAACGAAGAACGATAAGAAACCTTGAGACGTAAGTCTACGAATATAGAAAGGAAAAGAGGAAAAGAAAAGAGAAGAGAAGAAAAGTGTCGATAAACATTCCGGAGGGGTCATACATAAATATATTAGTACCTTCGACCTTTCTTGAATTCGTGATCCTTTTGAGGAATTTAAACTTAAAAATATAAAACCTTCTATAATACTGGTAGTTTCCCCTTTATAAGTACTGTCTCTTCTTTCCGACAATGTTTATGAATCGGTCTCTCCCTTTCGCCCGTCAAAAACAAAGAAAAAAATTTCAAAGGATAATAAAAATCAACTCTTGTCCTTCCGTTATTTGTTTTGACAACTGGAACAATTCCTCTTTTGGACCGATTTTCGTGTTGTCTTTCNTTTGGTCGAATTTGTAGTACTTCAAGTGTCAAGTGTATAACGAATTCGGACCGAACCTCTTAAAACTCGTAATGAAATGATCGCACACTCTACTCACGTTAACACGCCATCAAATTCGTAAGAAACCGTAACGGAAAGAAACCCTGACCTTACTTATGACTGGAAAAGGTCAGAACACCGGTGACGACACAAAAGGTTTAAACGACCGTATATCTCACATCGTGAAAGTGTCGTAGTAGAAAGTCCTAAACTTTATCGAGGTGACCTTAAGGTAGTCGAGGTGATCGAAATAAGTATCACTACGAAAGATTCCGGGTGAACTGAAGCGTAAGGTCCTACAGACCGAGATTCACTCACTAGTGTGGCAGTACTAATAGGCCCAGCACTTCTAGAAAAAACAGGTCAAGAAGACACATAAGAACGGTGAAGAAGAATTATAGAAGACGAAGACAATCCAGGTATGGTAAAGACAGGAAATAACTCGGGTAGAAACGTACTTTACAAAAGAACCATAGAGATTAAAAGAACTCCTCTAGAGATCAGAAAGGGTAAGACAAGAAAAGGAGATAAAGAAACGTAACTAGTGACTTCTTCCGAAAGAATAACGAAGAACGATAAGAAACCTTGAGACGTAAGTCTACGAATATAGAAAGGAAAAGAGGAAAAGAAAAGAGAAGAGAAGAAAAGTGTCGATAAACATTCCGGAGGGGTCATACATAAATATATTAGTACCTTCGACCTTTCTTGAATTCGTGATCCTTTTGAGGAATTTAAACTTAAAAATATAAAACCTTCTATAATACTGGTAGTTTCCCCTTTATAAGTACTGTCTCTTCTTTCCGACAATGTTTATGAATCGGTCTCTCCCTTTCGCCCGTCAAAAACAAAGAAAAAAATTTCAAAGGATAATAAAAATCAACTCTTGTCCTTCCGTTATTTGTTTTGACAACTGGAACAATTCCTCTTTTGGACCGATTTTCGTGTTGTCTTTCAATCCACGTTTTCTTACAAAATTAGTTTTCAATAACTCCATGACTTTCAACGATGGAGGTGGACCCGTGGTTTTTTACTCTTAAAGTGGTGATTGTCGTAAAAGGTATAAACATTTTAAGTTCTTAGAGTCCTGGGTAAATAACCGATTGGTCGTTTGATTTCTATCACAAAGTAACACAAACAGTAGTCCATATCCCGGTGATGTATACTTTCATTTAGTTAAACGTCCCTAGTTAGTTAAAGGACCCAGGGAACGTAACATCTGTCTAAGAAATGGTAGAACTCGGTGGTCTCTTCGACTTCTATATAAAAGTTAAATGTCATTTGACTTAAGACTGAATATGTTTATATATATCGTATTTAGACTGTTAAAGTTTCTTAAATGTACGTTAATTGTCCGTTAGTTTTAGTCAACGTATTGGACTTCCAGATACAATATGTATAAGTAGATTATACCATATATACATCAAATTCTATTTATACCCATCATAAGTCAGTGACGTAGATTGAAACAAAGTTATTAATATATGTTATTAGATAAATCAACCATCCCCTAAATTAAGAAAGTTATGGTATATTAAAAAAAAAGGAAGTCTTTTTTATAAACTCAGCGAAAGACGGAAGAATCCGGAAGGGTCACCGTGTCACCATTTCTTAAACGGACGGTTACGTTCTCTGTGTTCTCTACACTCAAGCTGGGGACCCAGTCCTTATAGGGACCTCTCCCCGTACCGTTGGGTATGATCATAAGAACGGACCTTTTAAGGTACCTGTCTCCTCGGAACACCAAGTATCAAGGATCCCGGAGTTTTTTAGCCTGTGTTGACTCGTACATGTAGTATAATGACGGAAGAACTTGTACTACTTAACTTGTGTTTGATTTCTTCACAATTAACGAGTCAGTACAGACTGAGAAACACTGGGGTACCTGACATGGACGGTCCGAGGAGACAGGTACCTTAAAAGGTCCGTTCTTATGACCTCACCCAACCATAAGGTAAGAGGTCCCCTAGAAGGACTGGGTCCCTAGCTTGGGTCCAGAGATCGTAACGTCCGTCCAAGAAATGGTAGACTCGGTGTCCCTTCGGGGATTTCTAAACTGAGAAGGGTTGGGTCCTTAACTTGATCCTAGAGGACGTAACGTCCGTCTAAGAAATGGTCGATCCGATAGTCCCTTCGGGTTTGTGTTGTATTGAAAAACTATTGACGTCGGTTAGTATTTCTGGTCTTTATTAATATAGAGTATCATTAAGTTATTACAGGAAACTCGTAGACTCCTATACCTCAGTAAATGGGTTGTGTTTCAGATTTTATCGAAAGAAGTCAAGAATGTTCATATAAAATATCCATAAGACAAGGTGGTAAACAACGGTCAACTTTAAAAAGAGTCGATAGTCACAAAGAAGGGATGTTTTTTACTAGAAATATGTACTGATGATTAAAAATGAAAGTTGACACATATCTCATAATTTGGAATGTATTAACACTTCTTTACACATTTAATCGAGATTCCCTTGATAATCTTCATATATTACAACCTTTCAAAGGAGTCACTAAAAGACTATAGTTAAAACCGGTGAGTCTTTGGAGAGATAAACGAATGAAGAAATATAATAGATGATCAGGACGACGACGATTCAGCGAAGTCAGCACAGACTGAGACACGCTGGAGTCGGGTGGTCCGAGGAGGCAGGGACCCGAAGAGGTCCATTCGTATGAACTCACCCAAAGGTAAAGGAAGAGGTTTCGTACGTACGTACGGTTCAGCGAAGTCAGCACAGACTGAGACACACTGGGATACCTGTCGTCGGGTGGTCCGAGGAGACAGGTGTCCTAAGAGATCCTTTCTTATGACCTTATCCATCGGTAAAGGAATAGAAGATCCACCTACTTTAACGGTCTATAAATTTATGATCGGGTAACTCATCATTTTAATATATAACTTACACCCTGTGGTACTGATCAAAGTCCTTTATCATTTGTTTACATTTTACTATGTTAGACTTTACCATTGAAAGTTTATTGTAAGTCAGATTTAAATACGTAAGTAAATAAGAAGTAATCTGATCGTTATAGACTTACTTACTTAAGTTATTAAAAGAGAAGTACAAGGTCGGTTTCGTTTGTGTTCGTTAGGACAACAAAAGCAGTCAAAAATAAGTTTTATCTTTATTCTAATACTACAATTTTTTTTTAGACAGTCAAGTATTTCTATATTTCATTTTCTCCTTTTCGGTACAGGGGAACTAAAGAATAAAAGAATAGACTTTTAATTCATAGTAATTATGTGGAAAATTTCTGACACTCCTTTAAAATTTTACGACTGGCTGTTTGCACTTGAATAATAATAATAATAATTTATGTCAGATACTGATTGTTCTCGAGTCGAAGTTTAACCGTCCATCTTTTAAGATGGTTTAAAAGATTCATAAGACATCTCCTATACATATTGAGTTAAAAGTTAAAGAAATGGAAAACTTAAGATTATTCCTTGAGTTAAAGAAAGTTCCTTCTTAAATAATTATAAATGTCAAACGAGAAAGTAAAATTTTTCACAAAAGTCATCAAATAACTTCTGATCGTATGATCGGATACTTCGATAATCATTATCCGATACTTCGAGAATTATTTTCGTAAGTCATAAATAGATAAGAAAACAAGTGAGTCAATAAGTAAACTATTTATATATGACACATATGATCCGTCGTAAGATCTGTGAATTTTCTTTACCTTTGTCTTTTTTTTTAGGGTTGGGAGTTTATAGAATATAGGATCACTTTTCTTTTTTGTCTGTTTCATTCATACATTTCGAATATTATACAAACTGTCATACTTATGATTCCTTATCCCCTTTTTATTTTACGTTTCTCCTCTCTAATGTCAAAAACTGACCTATCAGTTCTAGTCCTGAACAAACCTCATATAAGGTCTTTGATGTCCTTCTTTAACTCTCGTCCTCGGTGAACCCTTGTTAGATACGTCCTCCTTCATCGTCGTTTATGTCTCCAGGACCCTCTCCTTGTACGTACCATACAAGTCCAGTCGTAACGTCCTATCTTCGTTCGTTCATCCTTTACTATCTTCTAATCTCATCTTCTCACTACCTTTAGTCTGGTACATCGAGAAACATCCGGGTAAAAACCGAAAATCACATTCTATATATCCTTCAGTAGTTTCAAAACTCCTCTCCTCATAGTACTAGACTAAATAAAATTCTGACTAAAAACATAATTCTTATCTTGTGACACTCCGTTCCCATCTTATTTCCTCTGTGAAGGAAGAAAGTCTATTTTCTAGTAACGTATTAGGTTTCCTCTCTCTTTTTATAGAGATTGTTCTCCTCACAGAATAATTCTCACGTCCACTATTGTGTACCAATCCAATCTGTGTAAAACTTCTGTCTTAGCGTCTTTAAAACTTTAAACCTACACTCGACACTGTCTTTCTACAGTTCCTATTGTGGGTCTATAATCGAACTCGTTGACCCTCTTAGATCACAGATAAGTGACTTTATTCCATATTTACACCCACTAAAGTTGTGTGACAACAACAACTCAGTGATTCAGTACAGGTAGAGAAACACTGGGGCACCTGACATCGGTTGGTCCGGGGAGACAGACACCCTAAAGGGTCCGTTCTAATGACCGTATTCATCGGTAACGGTAGAGATCCCCTAGAAGGACTTTGTCCCTAGTTTGGAGGTAGACGACTTTCCCGTTTTCCTAAGAAATGGTGACTCGGTGGTCCCTTCGGGACTGAAGTTTACATATCGTCATTGATTTAGTACTCCTACCTATGCGAGTATCTTTATTTCACAGGATTTGAGTCGGGATACCCCATGAGATTGTAAATCTCCATCTCCCGTCCTTCTGTCTTCTTATTTGTCTAACTCTTCCATCTTTTTATCCTTCTTGACACCACAGTACTTTCGGTTCAGTTCCGTAAAGTTCTTCTCTTACTGACATACATTTTACAACGACTATTTAATTCTACTTTGATTGTAAACTCGTACGTTGTATCTTCGGTAAAAACTGGGGTTATTCTCGACAAAAGCATTCTGTCGTTCCAGTTTACAGATTAACCTCACCAAAGACACTTTTCTACTTCCTCTTGTAAATTTAGATTTTAAATCAGTATGGATTTTTTACAACAAAAGAAAAAGGAGTATTTTTCTTTGGTCCCACTATTAATTTCCCTTTTCACCTTAGACTTCTTTCTACCAAAATAAAAAGAAAAAATTCTATCTTCCTTATTGATAGGAACACACGACTACTATGTTACTTCTCTCTCTTACCAATCCTGTTACAGAAACTCTGTCACACTCATGCAACGTAATCTGAGAATTTCCCCATCTGGATTTAGTTTTCGTATCTCTCAAATGGTTATTCCCTGACCTTCTGTCGTGCATCTTCGTGTCTACTGTGACACATCCACCCTGTCAGTCTAGAATATAAGACTATGTCCATATACATGACGTTTTTGACTTCTTGACGCTTCACGGTGTGACGGAGTCCCGTAGGAGATTTATAATAGTGAGTCTGTACATTAGTTTTTCACGTAATTATACTCACTCACAGAACACTCTGTTAAACGTATTATAGTAAACGTAAAGAAGATTATGGTACTGTCAAACTGTAGATGTAGGATAGGAAAATGACCTTTTTCAGAAGTCAATATATAATGTACGAAGTAATCGAATGAAAAGAGTTTTAGGTTTACAGATGTCTAAATGAGATAAACTACACTTATTTGTGGAACACTAACCTCAACGGTTTCACTATGATGTATCAGAGATGGTCAAGGTTCCGGGTAATCCTTATACAATTTAATTTTGACCCGTATTTGAAAGATGATTAGATAGAAGAAAAAAAAACAAGGTGTAGGTTCTTTTGTTGTTGTTTCACTCTGTTCTATCCTCGACATTGTAGTTTCTTTTTAATTTATAACTCGTTACGACTTTATTTATTTTTAACTTACTTGTAGACGTTTAGTCCGAGTCCATCAACAAACACTATTTTGACACTTAAGATCCGTAAGTAGAGTAGTCAAAAAAGTAAATATATGTAATTTTTTAGATCTTATTCGTAGTAACGATGAGAAGAGGTAGTTTTGGTTTTTAAGTACATGTGTCTATCCTTAGTGGACTCTAGAACACGTTTACGTCTAATACTAAACAACTCAGACTTCATTACAAATCTTAACGTGTAAAAATTGTTCCAGGGTTCAATATGGGGTACGATCACTAACCGTCTCGTTCAGGATTGGTGTCACAGAAAATCGTGAACGTTTCTTCAACTCTATTATTCAATCAATAAGTACGGATTAATAAACCCAAAAGAAATTTTTTTGTCTGCATTCATCTTAAAATTTTTATGACATCATCTAATATTCATATATCATACATATAGGAATCTTGTCGTATGTGTGCGTGTGTGTGTGTGTATATATATATACAAGTACGTACGATTCAACGAGTCAACACAGGTCGAGACTTTGAAATACCTGAGATCGGGTGATCCGAGGAGACAGGTACCCTGACTTATGTCCTCACCCAACAGTACAGGAGGAGGTACTCTAGAAAAACTAGGTCCCTAGTTTGGGTATAGAGGATGACACACAACACGACACGAATTAACGACTCAGTACAGACTTAGAAGTGTTGGGGTACCAGCTCCGAGGAGCTACGAGGAGACAGGTACCTCTAAGAGGTCCGTTCTTATGAACTCACCCAACGGTACGAGAAGAGGTCCCCTAGAAGGGTTGGGTCCCTAACTTGGACACAGAGGATGTCGAGGACGTGACGTCCGTTTAAGACATGGTGACTTGGTACCCCTTCGATATATTATATATATATATATATATATGTCCCTTCGGGGGTATATATCCCTTCGAGGAATTTTACAATTTTGGAGAGTCATTCTGTTTTAAGTATTGTTAAGGAGTTACGTTCTACTAAATGAGGAATAAAATAAATGGTCTAATGACAGATGTCGTGTTTCGGATTAACGTGTAGTTAGGTGAGTAAATAATTTATTGTTTTAGTTTCCTTGTCTCCAATTCAATTTTACCTTTGTTGATACAACTTAGACTGTGTGACTAGTGTGACGTTTTTCTTGTTTGTTTTGTTTATCGTAATAAATTTTACGTTAGGACATTCACCGTTATTTGCAAAACGATACTGAGGCGACACGACAAAAAGGGTGTGGACGAGGGTAAACGGTCCGATCTGACCGAGTCAGACCAGACGACTCCCTAGTGTTCGTAGACTTGTTTGGGGGAGTCCCGTCGTTATAGGTCCGAGATAGCGACAGAGTCTTCTCGAGGACTGTGTTAAGGGGTACTTGACATTAAAACAAATACATATAATTTTCGTGTTGTATCCTTTTATATTACACTGACTACTCCTTTCAAAGATGGGACGAAAGTATTTCGTTACTCGAGAGAGACTTTATGACGTTTTTAGGTCCCGAGTGTCACAAATACACAACAGAATTTACTACTATTCTTACGTCTTTTATGAGTTAAAGTCTTAACAGTAAGACTTCCCGATGAAGGACATTTGGTAATAGGAGGGTCAAATTCTGAATTTAATGTCTAACATGTCATTTATACGACAATACAAAACAATCACCCACTCAATGAGAGACTTTTTCCAGACTAAAATAAACCTGTAAGTACACGATAAATTCTCGAGTCGTTTCTCATTATGTAAGATGGAATCTAGTACATTACCAATATCCCGACGTAGAATTAGATGGAATTGTCTTTCTGTATCTCTATTTGGGTGTAAATAAGTTATTAAACATATATATGTATATACATATAAAGAGATAGTATAATTTACTCCATTTTATCTCAGGTTGTAAAATATTGTTATCAAATATAGTTACTGTAGGAAGAGTAACAAAATGTAATATCACTTGAGTACTTTTATTAACATAGTGATTATAATGGTAATTCTACTTGGTTTTATTTAAAACGTGTTCCTGGTTTTTCACCGATTAAGTAGTTTAAAAGTGAAAGATGTATTATGATAAAAAAGGGGTATTAGGATACGATGTTTCCTGTGTCAAATGAATTAGACTGTTAATAAAGATACTATATATATATTCTTAGGATCCCGTTTATATATTTGGATAATTCGGTTCTATATGAAAGTCAAGAACCACGTTCTTCATGAATTCTTGTATTATTATGAAAGTTTAGTAACTTATACCTGTATCTCTTATAAATACGGTAAATTATATCAAAATAAAAAATTACACTCTTACATAAAAAGGTGTATGATAGAGTAAACTAAGAGTGTTGGCGGTATTTTATTATTTATTTTCACACCAAAGAATCGGTTGTTAAAGATAATATATTTCGTAATAACAAAAACAAGACGTATCAGTTTATTAAAAGGATTAGTAGTAGTAGGAATAGTTGTTGTAGTAAAGATAATACATTCCTTTCTATAGTTAACGAAGAATAACCTACCGCCACTCAATTCAGTTCTCTTTTATACAATCAACCGGTCTTTGTTTCCCGATATACACTCCCACAGTTGTACCTTTATTCTTTCTCTCTTTTTCATGCACGTAAGGAAATCTTTAGAGAAGGTCTCAACCTTCCCTTCATTCCATAATAATTTGTAAATAACTCTTGGATATATATATAATTCGAGATGTGATATCCGAAACGAGTTTAATGGATTAGTACGGGGTTCCATCGATAACCATAGGAGTGTAACATCCACTTTTGTCTGTGTCTCTTCCATATAACGACTAGGACTAGTGTCGCGGTTGACAGAACGACATAGAGTGACACGCGTGATAAACGACTTGGGTACCATCCGTTCCGTGCCCGGTTCTCCGACCTTCTTCTACACTCCTCGGCAGTCTTGATGTCTATACAAAGAATAGAAGACCAACCGTGCCGTCGGTATTGTGTCAGAGACATGTCCGACAACGTGGTCGGTGTCGTCGTCGGTACTGTATTGGTATTGCGTCGGTATCGTCTCAGTATTGTATTGGAGTATGCTGTATTAGTGCCACCACGAGTCCCGTCGGGGCCACGTCGTCGCCGGTCCAGAAAGGACCACTGCCAGTACGTCCACACGACGGGTGTCATCAGGTCCTAGTTCGTTCATGGTACACTACACGTGTAGACCACGAAACACTAGAGTCGACAATGTACTAGTAATAAAGGTTTTGCTCCCGTTCTCGCTCTTCGACACCACGTTCTCTCGGACTGGTACAGTAGAACCGATTAAACGGGGAAGGGACTTCTCCCATATAGTCGTCGGATCGTATAGGACCCGATTACTCACCATCTTGGTCCTGATGTTGGACTAGGTGTAAGTTTTGAATTCGTAAAAGGTGTTGTACTACTACTTTACTTACTAGGTTATTTCAATCGTTTAAAGGGTCTATTTCGGAACAGTATCAGATTTATTTAGGTTTTTTTAATATTATAAATATACATCTCACTTCTCTTAGACATCATTGATCATAAGATTGATGTATTTAGGTTTTATACATCTAAGGTGTTTCTGATTTCGACTTCTTAAAACAAAGGTCAATTTATAGACTAACTAAAAATAATAGGAAATATACTATAGAATTTATTACACTTAAAATATATATAGAATCTATTCAAACTTGAGGTACTAGTGGAACGAATGTTACGAAGTATCAAGACTTCATTAATCACAAGTGAAAAAGGGTAACTCCACTTCTACATGGGTGTCAACTATCTTAAGATTACTTGTTTGTAGTTAATCAGTGAGTCTAGGAGATAATATACCGTGAAGATAATAAATCATGAATCAAAGATATTAAAGTCTTTGGTTTAAAGTTGAGGGTAAAAATCCAAGAACTTTTCTTATATAAAAGTATAAAGGTTTTACTCGAAAATAGGTTCTTTATTTTGAATGATTTTGAAATCATGGTATTCGTGAGGGTTCTTTCAAATTGGTGGAAGGAGTTTCAACGTATTTGTTAGTTCTTTAACAATCCTTAAGTGTGATTTACATTACAGTACGAAGTTTGTATTTTAAGTTGAGAGAATTACTTAGTTTATTTGTTTGAAGAAACGAGAAACATTTTACATATATAATGGGTGAGACCATGAGATTCCTCTTTATTTATCTTAGAGAAATTTACGTACTTACACACCTTCTTTACACTTCTTTCGTACCAGACAACCAATTCCCTGATTCTAAGAGTCCGTTATTTTTATCAGAAACTTCACAGCAATTGAGTTCTTAAACAGGTACCCTTTTATAGGAGTGATAAAATATTAGGGAGTTAAGTAGGATACTTCTATAAATTGTTTCTTAAGACTATAAATCCTACAAAAACTTTTATAAGGTTTGGAGATGACATACTTAATAACCAACGTATGTTTTAACAAGTGTCCCTACAATCATAGTTGTGTTAATTTTGATACACATGTTAATACTAAGAAAGGGGGTAAGGATCGTTTTTTTGGTTGTCTAAATAAAATTTGAAATTTCCAAAACTTATAGTATTAAGAACCTATTGTTCTCTGATAAACGTTTTATTATAAAAAGATAAAATGAGGAAAGATTTGGAACAATAATTTCTGAGGAGGAGTCTATGTCATCGTTTTCGGTTCCTTTTCTTAAACTTAGAGACACGACGCACGAGTCAACGAAGTCAGTATAGACCGTAAAACACTGGGATACCTGGTATCGGGCGGTCCGAGGATACCTATGTGTCCTAAGAGGTCCGTTCTTATGACCTCACCTAACGGTACGGAAGGAAGACCCCTAGAAGGGTTGGGTCCATAGTTTGGGTTCAAAGGACACTGAGGACGTAACGCCTATTAAAAGGTGCGTCAGTGTCTTCCTTCGGAGGTAAACTTAGATATTTATAGACAATTTTTAAGTTTTCAACAAATGAATTTATTTCGTCATAGTATATCCAAATTGTTGTCGTTATTGTTTTAACTGCAGGTGGTAAAGTCTTTCTTACCCTACCGTTTACTATTTATCGACTTTAAATTTTGTCCATTTTTTATTTAGAATTAAATAGTAGACTCTATATTAAAGATTTCTAGAAGGATAATATGTACAGAGATCTAATAAACTATTGACTTTTTGATATCAGGAGTTGAGGGATTTATAGAAAGTAAAAAAAGGGAGAAGGGAACTTAGTATGGTGAAAAAGGGTTTTACTACTTTACCTATCTAAATATATTATTCTCTATTTGAAATTTTTAAGTAATGTTGTTCGGTAAAAGGAATGTTTGTTTTAATCTAAAGTTATATCTTGTAACCTAGATAGATTAAATTTGACAGATATGACTTATAGACCCGAAGGGTCCACCACGGTCCCCAAATTTTTTTTTTTTTTACAACCGGTTACGTCCTCTATATTTCTCTGTGTCCAAGGTAGGGACCGAGTCCTTCTAGGGGACCTCATCCTTTACCGTGGGGTGAGGTCATAAGAACGGACCTCTTAGTGTACCTGTCCCCTCGGACCACCCGATACTAGGTGTCCCAACGGTTCTCGGTCTCTGCTGACTTCGTTGAATCGTGTCGTGTAAGACTTATGACTTTCACCTTCAGCGAATCAGCACAGGCTGAGAATACACTCGGGTACCTGATATGTCAAGTACCTTAACAGTCCCGGTCTTATACCTCACCCATTGGAAAGAGAAGAGGTCCCCTAGAAGGGTTAGGTCCCTAACTTGGGTCCAGAGGGCGTGACGTCCGTCTAAGAAATGGTTGACTCGATAGTCCCTTCGGGTTGACTTATGGACGCACACACAATCAACGAGTAAACACGGAGAAACGTTGGGGTACCTGACGTTAGGTGGTCCAAGGAGAGAGGTACTCCAAAAGGTCCGTTCCTATCACCTCACCCAACGGTAAAGGAAGAGGTCCCCTAGAAGGGTTGGGTCCCTAGTTTGGTCCAGAGGACGTGACGTCCGTTTAAGAAATGGCTGACTCGATGTTCCCTTCGGGTCGACTTATAGATCATCTTAGATTTAGTCCGCTACTTTACAAAGACTTTTAAGACATCTACCATGTGTTTATTACAATGTTAAACGTAAAGATCTTATAAAGAGAAAGTTACGTAGATTTTGAGTATTTAACCGTATATATTAAAATTACTTATGATTGACGAAAATATAGAAGGTAAATAATGTACAGAATAGATAAAAGTTTGTTACTTATAGGTTCTTCTTTGAGTATTTCCAGAGGTTTTTAAGTTCTTTGTTTTCATTCTGAGTTTTAGATGATTATCGTTAGTACTTTACGTAACTTTTTCATTTCTTTCTAATTGAATATCCACCTATCACTTTACGGTCAATACCATAAATCCTACACCGATATACTTATAAATGATATTTAGAAAAGTTGAACACATAAACTCTTAAAATTGTTTTACAACCTTTTATCTTGGATTAATTACGATAAACAGTACAATGATTTGAAATACGGTATATACTTAATTCTATGATGGAAATCACCAAAAGTGAAAGAAACTTGTACTCTATACAATTTTTTTTTTTTCTAAATTTTCGGATAATTGTTTGTAAAAGAGAAAGATGGAGTAATTAATATGAGTTTTAGATTTAACCCTGTGACCCGTAGGATGTATGTCTCTGTGTATGTGTCTGTGTGTGTGTCTGTGTGTGTGTGTGTGTGTGTGTGTGTGTGTGTGTGTGTGTGAACTCCAACTCTTTAAGGTCTATGTCGTATAATTTACGAAACTGGGCATAGAATCTTTCGTCGTGAAGAAATTTGTTACTGAACACAAGGATGACGACTTTTACTTAGTTCGTACACTTATATAAATAACCTTTCTTATTTATTCCTATGTTTGATATATATTTATATATATATGGTATTGACTTGTTTTTAATTAAATTTTGTGAAAGTAACTAATTGTTCATAACTAGTAACATTTATAACTCGAGGTTGAATATCTTTAATAAAATTTTTTAATCTTTCTGTCATAAGGTCCTAAAAATTAAATTCATAGAAAACAAGTTAGTATGTTTTAATTATGATGATAAGGAAACAACAATCTGTCGGGATCTCCGAGTCTGTCATTTCTTGAACGGACGTTACGTCCTCTGGACCCAAGACAGAGACTCAGACCTTCTAGGGGACCTCTTCCCTTACCGATGGGTGAGGTTATAAGAAAAGACCTCTTAAGGAACCTGTCTCTTCGGACAACCTAATATCAGGTACCTCAGTGTTTCTCAGTCTGTGGTGACTCGTTGATAGTGAAAGGAGACAACATAAATCACAATTCATGATGCTAAATCACCCGAAGGGACCATCGAGTCTCCAATTTCGCAGACAGAGGTTACACCCTCTGGACTCAAGTTAGGGACCCAGCCTTTCTAGGGGACCTCTTGCTTTACCGTTGGGTGAGGGTCATAAGAACGGACCTCTTAGGGTACCTACCTGCTCGGACCATCTGATGTCAGGTACCCCGGCGTTTCTCAGTCTGTGCTGACTCGTTGAAGTGGAATGATGCTAAATTTAGTTACTCTTCTTATTATGTCATTCTTTAGGTGAAGAATAAGTCTATATACTTTTTTTGACGTTGAATATCTTACAAGTACAATTTTTTTACTCTCTTTTTGTAAAATGATTAAAAATTTACTTAGATTGTTTACCTCAAACTCTTATACCATACGACCCCTTTTTTATCTTTTAATCTTCTGGTTTTCCTATAAACTTCTCGTCCTTTTCTCTTTGTTTTCTTTGTCTCTTAATCTTTCTTATTTTCGATCCGAATCACACCAGGACGATAAACTTTAATCACTGAAAACAAAAAAAAAAAAATTAGACTTCTTGAGATATTATAATTTTAACCCTTTTAAGACTATTTTAAAATTTATTTTCAAGAGATTTTTAAGTATCTCCTATTTTTAAGTCAGACAGTACGATCGAATGAAATTGTACAAGTATTACGATAGTTGTCAAACAAACGATTCCCACTACGTCTCATTCTTTCATGTAAAAATAGAGACTTACAAATATATTACCAAAACTCATCAATAAACTTCTCTACCTACTATCTCTTTTACCTTTTAATAAAACCTTCTTTACGTTCAATATTTCATTCCGAATTTAGATTTTAATTGAGGTTCATCACAACAAATCAGTGATTCAGGACAGGTTGAGAAAGCACCGGGGTACCTGATATTGAAAGTCCGAGGAGACAGGTGTCCTAAAGGGTTCGTACCTATGACTTCACCCAACGGTAAAGGAAGAGATACCCTAGAAGGGTTGGGTCCCTATTTTGGACGTAGAGGACTTAGTCGTCCGTCTAAGAAATAGTAGACTTGACGGTCCCTTCGGGTCTGAGGTTCATATCCATTACTTTTAATTTCGTCTGAGTTAAACCTAAGTCTTACTCTTTTCAACTGAAGATTAAAACTGTAACGGACTATTATTTGTTAAATACTTCTAATGAGTATCCATCCTAACTCATTTCCTTCAAATTTGTCTTTCCTCGTTTTTTACAATTGTAGACACAGTAGATGCACTAGATTTTTTTAGTTAGATATTTTTACTACTAGGTTCGTCATTCAACCTCTTCCTTTACCGTTGGGTGAGGTCATAAAAACGGATCTCTTAGGGCACCTGTCTCCTCGGACCACCCGACGGTAGGTACCCCAGCGTGTCTCAGTGTGTGCTGACTTCGCTGCGTCGTCGTCGTCGTCCGTCATTCATCCATGACTGAAATTGTTTTTCTTTAGGGGTTTATCTTAAGTTTAATTACAACAACAAAAGGTATTAAAGTAAAAAACCCCGAGGTTTTAGTAACGTCTACCACTGACGTCGGTACTTTAATTTTCTGCGAATGAGGAACCTTCCTTTCAATACTGGTTGGATCTATTGTATAATTTTTCGTCTCTGTAGTGAAACGGTTGTTTCCAGGTAGATCAGTTCCGATACCAAAAAGGACACCAGTACATACCTACACTCTCAACCTGACACTTCTTTGACTCGTGGCTTCTTAACTACGAAAACTTGACACCACAACGTCTTCTGAGAACTCTCAGGGAACCTAACGTTCCTCTAGGTTGGTCAGGTAAGATTTCCTCTAGTCTGGACCTACAAGAAACCTTCCTTACTACGATTTCGACTTTGAGATCATGAAACCGGTGGAGTACGCTTCTCAACTGAGTAACCTTTTCTGAGACTACGACCCTCCCTAATCCCCGTCCTCCTCTTCCCTGTTGTCTCCTACTCTACGGACCTACCGTAGTGACTGAGCTCTCTGTACTCAAACTCACTTGAGGCCCTCTACCACTACCTGTCCCTCCGGACCGCACGACGCTAAGTACCCCAGCGTTTCTCAGCCTGTACTGACTGGCTGACTAGACTAGACTAGACTAGAAAGGTATTTTATTCGATTTGATGATAGGTTATTATGGTAATTTCTGATAGGTTTCTTTTCCTCTTTATTCTATCTCCGTTTCTGTTAAGTGTACACTACTGACTTAAACGTCTTTATTTTTGTTTGTTTGTTTGACAAGTCTACAAAATTGTTGAATCTCTTCAACTCTTCCCATCAAAATTTTACTGTCGAAGTATTCTTGAGACACAACACTAGAATGAAACATTCTCGGTTTCAATTTTTTTTTTTTTTTCTTATAGACCAAGAACAATCACCCTAAAACACACACATACACAAATCAAGATATTCTCTTGTTTTTATTTTCGTCTTTACCTGAGACAATAACACTCTAAACTTCGAATATTTTCGCCCCCCCTGAAATTCTTTTTCTTTTATTCAACTGTTTCACTACATGGTTACATTTGTGAATAAAAATTACTCTCACATTTAGTATTGTTTATTGCATAAAAAATATTTAGACTGTTTATTGTGTTTGTATATAAGGTGTTTTATCATATTGAAGAAAATAATGACTGACTATGTTGAAAGAGATATATATATATTATACGGTTCATGTGACTATTGGTGAAATATATGTCTCTGAATCGTGTCAGTAAAAGCTGTTTTTTATGTGTCTATTAAGTTTAAAAGGAAAGAGTATATCTATTGAAAATGTTCAGAGGAAGTCGAAGTGTTGGACGATCATCACCATTCTGGTGCAATTTAAAATCTTAACAACAGTTTGATACCTTTTATAGGTAGTTCCGAAAAGAAATACTCGATATACTAAGACCGACCGAAGACTGAGGTGTGTAAAGTTCTGGACAAAAAGAGGTATTAAGTGTATGTATCTATCGGTCCTGGTAGTTATTATGCTTATTAGTGAATAGTTAAACCCGGGGTGTTAAGATATAATATTTCCGTTTAAAATTCCTCCTTTTTAGTCTTACCTTTGACTTTCGTCATAATTGATTAACACCTCATCGTGTTCCTTATGTTTCTCATTTCTTGTAAAGTCTCGGTACACTCCCATTTACACTTCATGTCACACTTAAACTAGATATCTTGGTATATGACTGTAAGATAAAAGAGAGACGTTGAAATCCCTTGTGTCTATTGTATTTCCGCATAGACAATTAGTAATGTAGATACATTTTCATACAGACTTTGACATATAAGAGTTGTTTATTTTTTATTTAATTATAAGGTCCTTAGAGGGTCAATTCATTAAAGGTAAATGATAGAGTCAAGTCAAGTCAAGTCAACGAGTCAGTACAGGTTGAGAAACTCTGGGGTACCTGACATTGTGCGGTCCGAAGGGACAGGTAGTGGTTGAGAGTCTCGAATGAGTTTGAGTACAGATAGCTCAGTCACTACGGTAGGTCGGTAGATTGTGAATGATAGTTAGGATTTAGTTTAAGGGTACTAATATGTCACATTCACTGTTTATGTAAGTTCTCTAATCAAGACTATCTCACGGACTTCTTGATACCTGTCTCCAAACAATTGTCACATGTCGTCCGCCATTCGATTTGGTGGGGGCTCTTCTTCTTTACGTTTTTCTGTTTCACCAACAGACTCCTCCGGAAATGTTTATCGATTCTTTTATTCTATTCACTTTCCGTTTGCTCTTTTCCTTTCTATATATGTACACTTACGTCTAAAGGTTTCTCGTCCCTCTCTATTCTTTCGGAAGGAGTCACTAGTCACGTTTCTTTATCTTATTGTGTTGTCTTACCCTATTTGATTTCTAGAGAAGTTCTTTTAATCTCTATGGTTCCCTTGTAAAGTACGTTTCTGTCCGTGTTATTTCCTGTCTTTACCATACCATTGTCTTCGTCTTCTATAATTCTTCTCCACTGTTCTTATGTGTCTTCTTGATATGTTTTTTACTATAATTACTGGGTCTATTGGTGTTACCACACTAGTGAGTGCATCTCGGTCTGTAGGACCTACATTTCAGTTCACCCGGAATCCTTCGTAGTGATACTCGTTTCTATCACCTCCACTGATTTAAAGTGGACTCGATGAAGTTTAGGATTTTCTTTTACGACACTTTCAGGACGTGAGTTATACGGTCGTTTAAACCTTTGGAGTCGTCACCGGTGTCCTGACCTTTTCCAGTCAAAAATAAGGTTAGGGTTTCTTTCGGTTACGTTTTCTTACAAGTTTGATGGTGTGTTAACGTGAGTAGAGTGTACGACCGTTTTATTACGAGTTTTAAGAGGTTCGATCCGAAGTTGTTATGTGCTCAGCTCTTGAAGGTCTACAAGTTCGACCTAAATCTTTTCCGTCTCCTTGGTCTCTAGTTTGACGGTTGTAGACGACCTAGTATCTTTTCCGTTTTCTCAAGGTCTTTTTGTAGATGAAGACGAAATAACTGATGTGATGTCGGAAACTGACACATCTACGGTTGTTTGACACCTTTTAAGAATTTCTTTACCCTTATCGTCTGGTGGAATGGACGGAGGACTCTTTAGCCGCGCGTCTAGTTCTTCGTTGTCAATCTTTTCCTGTATCTTGTTGCCTGACCAAGGTTTAACCCTTAGCTCATGTAGTTCCGATATGTAACAGTGGAACGAATAAATTGAAGGTACGTCTCATGTAATACTCTTTACGGGCCGACCTACTTCGTGTTTGACCTTAGTTCTGACGGTCCTCTTTGTAGTTATTGGAGTTGTACGTCCACTGTGATGGAATACCGTCTTTCACTTCTTGATTTCTCGGAGAACTACTTTCACTTTCTCCTCTCACATTTTCAACCGAAGATTGAGTTGTAAGCCTTTTGATTCTAGTACCGTAGACCAGGGTAGTGAAGTACCGTTTGTCTACCTCTTTGTTACTTTTTTCACTGTCTAAAATAAAAGAACCCGATGTTTTCGTGAAGTCTACCACTGACGTCGGTACCTTAGTCTTCCGTAAACGAGGAACCTTCTTTTCGATGCTGGATGGATCTGTTGTATAATTTTTCGTCTCTGAAATGAAACGACTGTTTCCGTGTAGATCGGTTTCGATACCAAAAAAGTCACCAGTACATACCTACACTCTCAACCTGGTAATTCTTTCGACTTGTGACTTCTTGACTACGAAAACTTGACACCACAGCCTCTTCAGCGAACTTTCAGAGAACCTGTCGTTCCACTAGTTTGGTCACATAGGATTTTCTTTAGTCAGGACTTATAACTAAACTATCTCACTATGACTTCGATTTAGAGGTTATGAAATCGATGGACTACACTGAGTCCATTTTTTGACTGAGTAACCTTTTCTGGGACTACGACCCTTTATAACTTATGCACCTCTTCCCCTGTTATCTCCTACTCTACCAACCTGCCGTAGTGACTGAGCTGCCTGTACTTAAACTCGTTCAAGACCCACAACCATTTCTTGTCCCTTTGGACCGTACGACATCGGTTCCCCAACGGTTCTCGGTCTGTTTCGACTCATGACTTGACTTGACTAGATATCACCTAACTTGTCTCAAGAAAGATTTAAGTACACTAGAATTAGCTTTATTCCCCAAACCGTCGAAAATCATACCATTTCTATTCTGGTATTACCTAACCCAATCCAGGATTTAGGTCACTCTCATGGGAATAGGTTTTCTTTTTACTTTTGTTTCTGTATTTCTTTTTTCACCATACTTCTGTCTCTGTCTATAATCTCACGGAGGTAGAACCATAGTTCATAATGGTTCTTGTTGGTCGTTGATAGTCTGTGATCTTCTCTTTGTGTCCCATTATAGATGGGACCTCAAAGGTTTCCTAGGTTGTGACGACTGGAAACTAAAATCTAAAGTCCAGGTTTTGGTTCTTTTATTCAAGGACAACAAAATTCGGTGTGTGCGTACCTACGTACGAGTCAGAGACTGACTCGGTGGGGTACCTGATATCGGAGGTCCTAGCAGACAGGTACCCTGAAAGGTCCGTTATTATAATCTCGTCCAACGGTAAAGCAAGGGGTCCTCTAGAAGGACTGGGTCCCTAGCTTTGACGAGAGGACAATAGAGGACGTAACCGTCCTTCTAAGAAATGGTAACTCGGTGGATTCTTTCGGGATGAAATTCGGTGGGTCAAACACCATTAAACAATACCGTCGTGACCCTTTGATTGTATAATAGAGATGTATCCCTGTAGAGGTTTCACTGTCATATAAACCCTTGACAACAAATATACGTGTCGATTTCTAGGTACCTTATTTCTCCAGGAGAGTCCTGTGTCGATTTTGTAAAAATGGTTGGTGTCAGTACGGGATTTAACACAAGGGTGTCAAGGGGATTGATTCTCACATAATTTACGAATTCGTTGAGTCATAGATTTCCATTTATTGATTACATGATAAAGACCCTTTTCTATTTTTAAGATACTTCATTCAAGGGAAAGGTACTCGTTATTATATTTTTGTAATGTTGTCTTACAATACGAACTGAACTTTAATAAGAGATTAAAAGTTTTAAAAATTACCATACATTGTTTATTCAAGGTTCCTGGTATAATTAACTGAGAACTACTCTCTTTGGTTATTTTTATGATAAACCGATGGTCTTAGTGGAGAGGTAGAAAAAAGGGGGGTTATTAATTTCAGAGAATATAAGACAAAAATGAAGTGTAAAGTTCTGAAAATTGTCATAGGACTGTCAGTGAAACCTCAACAGTGCCATTGACAATCTGAAAAAATTAACCGATTTTTCCTAGGGTGATTTACGAGTTCCAGGATCTTACATCATCAGTGTTACGGACCGTATTTGGACTTATAAAGAATCAATATTCCGTCGACCGATAAGTGAACTCCATAAAAAAAAATGTGATCATCATTACAACTATAGAGGTGTCTTTCCGTGACAAAATCTTAGGGAACTTGACATTCCTAGGTGTCTCGTTAAGTAAACTCTTATAAACGTAAGTATAATCTAGTCTTAATTTAGGTTTACGTTAGACAAATATATCCCAAGAAATCAACACGACCACCGAAAGAAGAATAGTTCCTTTTCGAGATCAACCAGTATAAATTGACGCGACCACCTTCCGGTTCTTTTTCGTAAAGTAATTGTATATGAGTCATTAATGGTTTCCGTGTATCTGTGTAGAGTAAAGATGGGACGGTAATACGAGTAACCGGACCTTTTACCCTAACCCGGTTCACCTTGACAGGGTTCGCGTACGTGACATATAAAGACCTTTCTCTTAGTGTATCTCACGAGATAACTGTTCCTCACCCACATGGAATCGTTGAGAGGGTACCTGTTAAAAGTCTCCGGGACCAGTTTTACTGGTTCTGACCAAATGGTGATTCGTAAAGTAGGACGAAATTTATAGTATTCATATAAATGTCACAATAAAGTTGTTTTCTTTGAAATTTAATAGTTTGGAAATTTATGATATTTTATTTTTACAAGAGAGTACAATGTGAGATATATCCGTAGACTTTACTTTCTTTTCTGGAGTCTTATAATTATCTTTGAAAAGTGTGAGTTTAGAATCGACTATTTTATTTTTATATATCCGTAATCCTTTGTCGAAGTCATTTACCGACACACTCACTTGTTATTCTTTCACAGGTGTCCGAGTAATATTTGAGAAACAGAGTTTATTTGTTTAACACCCACCGAGGATTACCGATTACAAGGAAAGTAGTACGAAGGTGGATCTCTACCCTCATCTCGACCGGATAACAACCGACTAAGGGTCGTCGAGTCACGGAGGGGACTCGTGGTCGATGACCCTCCCCGGGTAAGTCCAGCTAAGAGTGTGGGACGTCTTCTCCGTGCTTCGAATTACATACGGTGGTGAACAAGTAAGACAGTTGTGTATTAATCACGAGTCCCGTGAGGTAAATCCAGTCCTTTTGTTTCTAGTTATCTTGATCCGGGGGACGGGAACTCCTCAAGTGTTAGATCCTCAATTATGGATCATAGCTTATATGTATAAAAGATACCCCAGGTCACGGTACTATGTACGTATGTGTACCGTGATCCCCTCGTACGATCTCTAATCGTTTACTTTGTCCGTCAGTAAGAACGACAGACTTTCAGTTCCTTTGTCATTAGTTCTTCTACTTAATCATATATATATGTCTACAGAGTATATACAGATTAAGTATAAAATTTACAAGGAAAGATGTTATTACTATACGTTTAATCGTCCGTGTTTGGACAACCATTGTAGGGAAAATTCCTTTAAGGTGATCTTATTACGACACTATCTTGTCACATTGTGTAAGTACACATAAAACCGTCCATATCAAAACTTGAGTAATATAAAGTTCCATGTATATATATCACTGTGTACCGAAAGGGAACGAGACGGTAATTGGTGGTCCTATATTCTTCTGTATTTCTCACTAACATTATACAAGTATAAATCCCTTCTTTGACCTGATCCCTAAGTTTGTAATAGCAGAGAAGTCGATCGGACCTATCAATACGTGACCTAAAGAGTGATGGACATAATTTGTTTTCTCGCTACTAAACTTTCGAGTTAGGTTACAAGACTATATTACTTTTACAGAAACTACAATAAGATTCGGCTCCTAGAGTAGTGTTCTCAATCGGTTAACTTAGTAAAGTGGAGTAAGACCGAAACATAAAAATTTTTTACTGATACTATATAAAACGAAATAGAAAATAAAGTTGAATCGTTAGGTAAACAATTAAAAAGAGAAATTTTAGGAAATGTATAGTTAGTACTTATGTCTGGATTCATCATCAGTGAAATGCTCCTTCTGATCATGGTCTACTATGTATTTATTTAATCAGTTATTTTGAGAATCCCTAAGATTTCTTTCATTAGACTCATTGATAGTCCTACAGTTAATAGTTTAAAAAGATCAAAATTAAATTATTAATATTTTATCTCTTAGGTGTAGAATTCTTAATGTAAAGACCCAGGATAAGGTTCGTCGAATAAAAGGTCCATCTCATTCTCTCTTTAATCCAGATAAAGTAACTGAAATCCCACAGTTTACAAAGAAACCCCGAAGGGATCACAGAGTCACCATTTCTTAGGTGGACGGTTTCGTACTCTACGTCCAAACTAAGGACGTACCCCTTCTAGGGGATCACTTCCTTTATCGTTGGATGAGGGTTCCTGTCTCCTAAGACTACCCGATGTCAGGTCCCGTAACAAGAAATTTTACATTAGTATAATAAGTCGATGAGAAAAGTGACGACTTTCTATTGTGGTAAGAGACTCAGGATAAGTCGTTTTCTTAACGTTACTTATCTAGGGGTTTAAATAATCATATTGAATTTTCTATCCTTTCCCTTTAACCTTTGACTTAAACGTTTTATAAGAGGTACCACGTTCTTTGGGGGGAGACGACTTTGACGTTTGGTTGTCTGACATGGATTAGGTAGTTAATGAAACAGAAATACTTAGTCAAATTTTCATACACCATTTACTACCTTGTGTAAAATTTATGTTTCGGTCGTCTCTCAGTGTACCCCAAGATAATACTTAGTTTCAAAAGTGAAGAGGGACCAGGATACACAATGACATTGGTGACTTCGCCGAATATCATATATCCTGTGTCTCTCAGTGAGACGATTAGGCAGGGGTGTCTGGACTACCACGTGAGACGATGTTTTAGTGAAAAGTAAAACTTGAAGTTGTGGGAAATTATCTTACGGTCACGAAGTTTTTATTAGTATAGTATCGATTTCACTGAATCTTCGAGGTAAAGGTGACGTGCGTGGTGGGGTGTGAGACAGAGAGGAGGGGGGAAAGAAACGAGAATTGAAAAACGGATCTTTAGTTTAAGAAAAGTAAGAAAAGACTTTTAATTATGTTCCTCCTCCTTATAACAATATACTCTGTAATTTTTTATAAAGAAAGAGTTAATGGAAAAGAAATTCTGATTCTATATTAATAGGTTTCCCTTACTGAAAAGTAGTGTCTAAAGACAGGACTCCGTCTTCTCGAAAGGGAAAAGATATTCCTTTCAGAAGTAGCTTTTGGTTTGTTTTTGACAATGTCTTCTCTTGAGACCGCCGTCAAAGTCCCATTGAACGACCGAGAAAGAACCCGGACAGAATGAACCAAGATTTCTCTGAAAACTAAAGAAATTTCACTCTACAATTCCTTCATTGGATGACTTTGATGATTAGAAACTGATGACGACGACTCTTTTTACAAAGGTTTGTCTTGACGTACCGGAGGGAATGGTCCTCTAGTGGGATGTCTACTTACTTCACGACTTTACTTTTTCGGAGACTAAAGTTGACTTCTCATTTTAGCCACTGTCATAATAGTACTCATATTATAAGAGTCTTATAAAGAAACTCGATTATTTTATAAATTTTTATTTGTCTTATGTACTGTGGATTCGAACTTTAATTTTGGTGTGAAATTTTGGTTTCATCTGGATACATCTTTAATATGAAAATCAACAAAAAAAAAAAAAAAAATTCCCGAAGGGTCCACCGTGATCATCATTTCTTAAACGGACGGTTACCCGAAGGGACTACTTAGACTACCATTTCTTAGACGGACGTTACATCCACTGGACCAAAACTAGAGACCCAACCCTTCTAGAGGACCTCTTCCCGTACCGTTGGGTGAGGTCATAAGAACGGACTTTTTTAAGATGCCCGTCTCCTCGGACTACCGGATGTCAGGTACCCCGGTGTTTCTCAACCTGTGTTGACTCGTTGATTTGTGTGCTTTTTTGTTTGGTTTTTTCCGTAATGCAAGTCAAAACAAGTGTATCGTAGTCTATAATAAAGGTACAAAAATTAAAATTACATAAAGATAGTTTGAATTATTTTTCTTGATTATATAAAAACATGGATCATATGTATGCATTTCAAACCCTGAAACTTTAGATCTAAATCATATATTTGTTTACGGACTTATAAGTCACATCTACTAATTTACGATCAGTCTTGATACGATTTAATGTCGATACGTGTGTGTCTCATGTGTTTACTGTTTTATAATGTGTGTTGGTGTAAGTCAACGGAGAACGAGTTGTTCGAAATTAGTTTACCTTTTTCGATTTGACTTCTCGACGAAACACTTGTACGTAAAGTTATTTGGTATTACAAACACTTTACTCTTGTACCCTTTTCTCCTATAGTTATTTTTCTTTTGTTAAGGGGTACTTTTAATGGGTAAATGGTATAAAGTTCATGTTTAAATCCCTTATAACGACGTATGACTATGTACTATTATCTCGGTTCGAGTATGCATTTTTTTTTTTTTTAGGGTCACTGAGTATAAACTCATCCAGATCCTCCGGTCAAAAAGAATCGAATAAAGTTACATACGTACAGTCCGTTGACGAAATCATTTCTTTGAGTACTAAATTTCTACAAAGTAACTCTGTAACGTTGTTTTACATGGTGAGAAAGGGGTTTTATGGTTTTTTCAGAGTAAAGATAATGACCGTGGTAATATAGACAGTGTTCCCTTATTAATATTTCGGGTTATCGTTAAATTAACAGCAGAATCTTTTGACAATGATAGAGTCCTGACATAAAACCCTATTAGTACAGTTATGTCTTATTAATAATAAATGTTAACAAACTTACAGTTGTCCCACAGTACAGGTTGTATTTAGAAAGGTTGTGTCTTCCGAATTTGTAGTGGTGGTATAGTTGACAAGTTACGTTAAAGATCAATCGTTCTAGATATTTTATTATTGGTTTTTACAATGGAGTGTTTTTGATCAATCCACCACCCTTCTTTTCGAATTGATTCTGAGGGTAGATCGGTTCCTTAAAGTGACATTAAGAAACATATTCTAAGGTTTTAAAAGTTCTTTTATTTAACAAAACTAATATGAAAGTTGAATATAGGAGACTGAATTATTCTATATATTCTGTATAAAAGGTTTGTAATCGTATATCTGGTGTTTTAAGTTCTAGAGGAATCCTTGTTTCATCACTGTTTGAGAAACATCGAGGAATATCAAGAAGTATCGGTCTTGTTAGTTTGTTCTTTTTCTTTCTTTTAATTAAGTTTGACTTTCCTTCCTCATTTAAACAATGACAAACGTCTACTGTAATATAATCTCTTTTAGGATTTCTAGTGTGTGTGTGTGTGTGAACTATCTTGATTATTTGTTTTAGTCTTTCTTAATTCCTTTGGTAAAATACTACTGTAGTTTTTATTAATTTTATGGATCTTTATTTAAATTGGTTCCTCCACTTTATGGACATGAGACTTTTAATGACCTGTAACTACTTTCTTTACATTCCTCTATGTTTATTTATATTTCTATAAAGTACAAGTACTCGACCTTATTCATTATAAAAATTTACAGGTATGATGGACTTCATTAGATGTCTCAGTTATATTAGGGACAGTTTTAACGGTACTTTAAAAAGTGTCTTTACATTATTTGAAAAATTTGATAAATATCTTAGTGGTCTCTAGTTAGAAGTCTTTCTGGTTTCGACCCCCGTAGTGTACAGGACTAAGACTCGATATAATGTTTCGATATCATCAGTTTTGTCATACCATAACCGTAATTTTTTCTGTTTATCCAGTTACCTTGTATTGTCTCTGGTCTTTGTTTGGGTGTGTATATATCAGTTAATTAAGTAGTGTTTTCTTAGTTCCTATCTACTGTCACACCACGACTCTTTCGACGTGTCGGTGTACTTTTTCTTACTTTGACCTGGGGATGGAATATGGTACATATTTTTAATCGAGTTTTACTTAACTTCTGAAATTACATTCTGTACTTTGATATTTTGAGGATCTTTTTATTATCCGGTATTCGAGGAACTATATTCAGAATCGTTACTATAAAACCCCCTAAACTATGTTTTTCGTTTCCGTTGTTTTCGTTTTTAATTGTTCGACCCGATGAAGTTCGATATTGAAAAGACGTGTTACTTCATTTAGTAGCTGTTTTACTTTTCCGTTAGATGAATGACCCTTTTTTTTTAATAAACTTGGACTCTGGATATTTCAGTCTGAACTTAATCGTTGACCCCTGGTCTTTTGTCCCATAATTGTTTGAGGGGTCCACTAAGACTACGAGTGACTTCAAAATCCCCATGACGAAATCGGGCATTTGATTAGTAAAGGGATTTTTTAACGTTTAGTATATACGTCATTCTCCAATATAAGTTTTATATATTCCTTAAGGGTGTTGAGTTGTCATTTTTGTTAGATTTAGGTTTTACCCGTCTCCTAGACTTATGTGTAAAAGATTTCTTCTGTATACCTACTGGTTGTCTTTGTACTTTTCTACGAGTTTTAGTGATTAATAGTCCCTTTACGTTTAGTTTTGGTGTGACTCTATAGTGGAGCCTGAACAGTCTTACCGGTAATAGTTTTTCAGTTCTTTATTGTTCACAACCATCCCTACACCTCTTTTTCCTTGGAAACACTTAACAACCATTTTTACATTTAGTCTCGTCATTGATACCTTTTGTTCAATTTTTTTAGGTGTTTTGTATATTTTTATTTTTATCTTGATGGAGTACTCGATCGTTAAGGTGACAACTCATTGATCGGTCTCTTTTACAAGTGTCTTCATAATAAAAATTATCGGTTCTATGACTTTATCGGATTCGCAGGTCCCTGTTTACTTACCTATTTCTTCTACACGACATATACGTATTACCTTATCAAAAGTCGGTATTTGTCTTACTTTAGAACGGTAAAGAAGGTTGTATCCACATAGAATTCCCTTAATATGATTCATTTTATTCTGTCTCCTTTTGTTTATGATATAGTAGAGTAAATATTCATCCGAGATTTGGTTTTGGTTTGGATTGTTTTGTTTGTCAAGTGTCTGTGTCTCTTGTCTGACCACCTATGTTCTTCGTCCTCCAACCCCCACTCGTTTTACCCGTTTCACTTAGTTCTGAGTGTTTGAAAGTCAATATTTTGTTTATTCAGATTCACTACATTGTGTGACACACTATTGGTGTCAATTACTACGACACAATTTATAAACTTGGAAAGATTCTATACGTCTACTGTGGTGGGAATACCGTCTTTCACTTCTTCTTGATTTTTCAGAGAACTACTTTCACTTTCTCCTCTCACTTTTTTAACCGAATTTCGAGTTGTAAGTCTTTTGTTAGTACCGTAGACCAGGGTAGTGAAGTACCTTTTATCTACCCGTTTGTCACCTTTGTCACAGTCTGAAATAAAACCCCCCGAGGTTTTAGTGACGTCTACTACTGACGTCGGTACTTTAATTTTCTGCGAAGGAGAAACCTTCTTTTCAATAATGGTTGGATCTATCGTACAAGTTTTCGTCTCTGTAATGAAACGGTTGTTTCCAGCCAGATCAGTTCCGATACCAAAAAGGTCACCAGTACACACCTACACTCTCAACCTGACACTTCTTGCGACTCGCGGCTTCTTAACTACGAAAATTTGACACCACAACCTCTTCTGAGAACTCTCAGGGAACCTGACGTTCCTCTAGGTTGGTCAGGTAAGACTTCCTCTAGTCGGGACCCTAAAGAAACCTCCCTTACTACGACTTCGACTTTGAGGTCATGATACCGGTGGAATACACTTCTCAACTGAGTAACCTTTTCTGAGACTACGACCCTCCCTAACCTTTCCTTTCCTTTCAGCGAGTCAGCACAGGCTGAGAAACGCCGGGGTACCTGACATCGGCTGGTCCGAAGAGTCAGGTACCCTAAAAGGTCCGTTCTCATGACCTCACCCAACGGTAAAGGAAGAGTTCCCCTAGAAGGGCTGGGTCCCTAGCTTGGACCCAGAGGGTGTAACATCCGTCTGTGAAATGGGTGACTCGGTGGTCCCTCCCTAACCCCCGTCCTCCTTTTCCCCTGTTGTCTCCTACTCTACCGACCTACCGTAGTGACTGAGTTACCTGTACTCAGACCCACTTGAGGCCCTCAACCACTACCTGTCCCTCCGGACCGCACGACGCTAGATACCCCAACGTTTCTCAGCCTGTGCTGACTCACTGACTTGACTTGACTTCTCTTATTTAGAATTTTCAAGAGTAGTGTTCTTTTTTTTTTGGACATTGACACATATCACTGTCTACAATTGGTCTGAATACCACCGATAGAAAAAACGTTAAAATCCACGTTATACACAAGTGGATTTTGATTATTACAATATATAGTTAATATACAGTTATTTAATTAAAAATTTCCATTTACTGTTAAATTTTTTAGAAATAAATGTTTTGGTATACCATCCATCCAAATTAGGAACCCGGTATCGTACGGTTTGGGATAAGATAAAGTTATCGATCTTCATAATGACTCATCTTTTTTTAAAAGATATTTCGGAATCTTTAATATGTTTAAAAGTGTAAAAGTGGGGAAAAATAACTTTATAGTATAATCTTACTTTGTTATCGTCAGTTGACTTTCTTAAGCTCTTTCGGATAAAAAAACAGAATTAGAAAGTAAGTTTCTTCTTTAGTCAAGTCAAATTGATTGAATATAACTGGAAAGACAAAAAACTGCCAGAATCAGTTTTCGACTTTGTACGTAAGTTTCTCGGCAATCGTGAAACAAAAACATTATTATTTTAATAAATTTCACACCCGTTTTTTTTTACACAAACTTTTTAGTAAAGACAAGGTGTTCCATGTACTAATTATGACCTTTCAGTTGTGTTTACTTCATGAGCTTCCTCTGTCTTGTTTACGGGTCTTTTGATATCTCTAGACAGTGGAAAAGTGGTGTACTTAAAGACGTCGAGTCTCTTCTAATAACGGGAAAATTATAATAATATCAGTCGGTATGTCAACCTTTAAAGTGGATGAGGAATGAGAAGAATTATAGTAAATGGGTGTAGAGGTCTTTTGTTACAGTCCGTCTTTAGTCTTCAACTCTGTCCTCTTATTTTGTTACTCGTGTGAAACACTATCAATACGAGTTAAGTGTGGGAGTTCTGTATCTTTTAACACTATATACGGATCGGTACGCACAAGTGTAAATAAGTATTCAACCTTTTCGACGACTAAACGTCCTAGGTGGAGGCAATTGTCGTACACCTAAACGATATTTGACTATGGTCACGAGACCTTTGTTGACTCGTTTAATCCTTTATAGTCAGTTATAGTCTTTTAAACCTTTTGAGTCGTCACTAGTGTCCTGACCCTTTCCAGTCAAAAGTAAGATCAGGGTTTCTTTCCGTTACGGTTTCTTTCAAATTTGATGGTGTCTTAACGTGAGTAGAGTGTACGATCGTTTCACTACGAGTTTTAAGAGGTTCGATCCAAAGTTTTCATACACTGGATTCTTGAAGGTCTACAAGTTCGACCTAAATCTTTTACGTCTTGGTCTCTAGTTTAACGGTTATAGGTGACCTAGTGTCTTTTTCGTTTCTCTTAAGGTCCCCTTTTTTTAGACGAAGACGAAGTAACTGATGCGATTTCGGAAACTGTGACACCTAGTGTCGTTTGACACCCTTTAAGAATTTTCCTGTCCTTATGGTTTTGTGGAATGGACAGAGGACTCTTTGGACATACGTCCACTTCTTCGCTATCAATCTTGGTCTATATCTTGCTCCCTGACCAAGTTTTAACCCTTTCCTCATGTAGTTCCGACATATAACAGTGGGACAAATAGATTGAAGATACGTCTCATGTAGTACTATTTATGACCCGACCTACTTCGTGTTTGACCTTAGTTCTGACGATCCTCTTTATCGTTATTGGAGTCTATACCTCTATTGTGCTGGGAATACCGTCTTTCGCTTGTCTTCGATTTATTACAGAACCACGTCCACTTTCTCCTCTCACTTTTTCAACCGAATATTGAATTGTAAGTTTTTTTCTTCTAGTACCGTACACCAGGGTAGAGAAGTACCGTTTATCTACCCTTTGTTACCTTTGTCACTATCTAAAATAAAAGAACCCGAGGTTATAGTGACGTCTGCCACTGACGTCGGTATTTTAATTTTCTACGAACGAGGAACCTACTTTTCGATACTGGTCGTATCTGTCGTATAATTTTTCGTCTCTGTAATGAAACGGTCATTTCCAGGTATATTAGTTTCGATACTAAAAAGGCATCAATACATATCTATACTCTCGGCCTAGTATTTCTTTCGAGTCGTGGATTCTTAACTACGAAAACTTGACACCACAACTTCTGCTGAGAACTCTCAGGGAACCTGACGTTCCTCTAGTTTGTTCAGTTAGGATTTCCTTTAGTCAGGACTTATAAGTAACCTTCCTGTCTACGACTTCGACTTCGAGGTCATGAAACCGGTGGACTAGTAGCCTTTTCTGGCACTACGACCCTTTCTAACTTCCGTCCTCCTCTTCCCTTACTGTCTCCTACTCTACCAACCTACCATAGTGTCTGAGTTACCTGTTCTCAAACCTGTTCGAGATACTCGACCACTACGTGTCCCTTTGGACCGTACGACGTCAGGTACCCCAACGTTTATTACCCTGTACTAACTGGTTGACTTATCATGACTTGACCTATACGAACCCCATGTTTTTTGGAAACCTTACACTTTTCGTCTCGAAGTGTGTCTAAAATAGGATAAGTCGGAGTCAATAGGAACTAAATAGATGGACAAGTATTTTCTTCAGACTCTAATACCATTTCTTCTTTTGTCATCACTGGGTAAAGATTTTCATATGGTAAATATTTTGGACCGAACTGTAAGTCCTTTACAAAGGTACTGAAAGGAGTTAGTTTGTAAGACCGTGTATAGAAGATAGTGGTACGACGATATTGGGTAATAAGTTTTTCGTACTGTATATATACACTGTCAAGAATTTACACACTTTATGAATATACGGAAGTCTGTAATTAGGACTATAAGGAAATAAATCTTTATAATGTATACAGTTTATTGTGGATAGTTACCTGTAGGTAGAGTATACAAAGGAAAGGGTTCTTCGAAACAGAGTAGTGGAGTTGCTCTCCATAAGACAAGGAAGAGTCTTGAAGTCCGATATAGAGTAGATAAGATGACAGTATAAGTAGTTCTGAGACGAAAATAATATCAATTAACTTTTCATGTGAAAAAACATTACTTTAGTATTTACGGAATCCCGAAGGGTCCACCTCCATCACCATTTCTTGGACGGACGGTTACGTCCTCTATATTCTCTGAACCAAGTTAGGGACCCAGCTCTTTCAGGGGATCTCATCCTGTACCGTTGGATGAGGTCATAAGAACGAACTTTTTAAGGTACCTGTCTCCCCGATGTCAGATACCCCAGTGTTTCTCAGTTTGCGTTGACTCGTGTGTGTGTTCTCATATTCACGGAATTCGTTTCCCAGAAAGAAAAAAATATATATAAAGACGAAGTGTGATGTGTAATGGATTATAGGTCATTCTCTGTGAGTCATTCTGCGACCGTACTTCACCTACCTAAACTATTCTAAAGAGTAAGTTTAGAAACTATTCTAAAGAGTATTGTACACCAAACCGGTGTACAATACAAAGAGATCTGTTACCTAACCGAAGAATAATCAAAAAATAAAAAAAGAGATTATCTAATATTCCGAACAAATTTAGTGGGTTTTTCCTAGATTTTATTCCTCTGTACCCGAAGGGGTACTCCTTATATAGAGGAGTAAGTTTATATAAGAAAATCTTTCGTTTCCTTTACTCCCTTTTACTTTTCTCGTTATTTATCTTGATTCGCTCCACCGTGCGTGATTACTCGGTACGTTAGACAGCAACGACGAATCAGAGATTTCAGTACAGGCTGAGTAGCGCTGGGGTCCCTGACACTGGACAGTCCGAGGAGACAGGTACTACAAAGGGTCCGCTCTTACGACTTCACCCAACGGTAAAAGATGAGGTTCCCTTCCCTCGTCCTTAGTTTGGACGTTGAGTCCCTATTTTGGGTGTAGAGGACAGAGGAAGTAACCGTCTACCTAAGAAATGGAAACTTGGTGGACCCTTCGATCTATATGTGTTATTCTCTGGGACTTCGAAAAAAACAAACAAATTCACTATACTTATGTTATCGTAGAGGTGGAAAAGACCCTTTGAAAAGTTTATGTTTCTTCCCCATAGGTTCTTTCCTAAGAAGTTCTTTCTAACATAAACTCTTTCGACTATTACCATTTCAACATATCTATTAGTTTCAATTTAAATGACTTATTGAAAGTAAAGATCATTATGTATCTCGTTTTAAACAACTCCGAATTTTAGATACGATATTAAAACAATTAAATTAACTTGACGTTATCTTATATTTTTATTTATATATAGTTAACCATTGTATCCGATTTTCATATAATGAAAAGACGTTTATTTGTATGTGTGTGTCTTATAGACACATATATGTGTGGGGGTGTATTTTTGTATGTGTTTAAAACGGTTTTACAATTACGCAAATTAAGACTGTATATCGATTGTATAAACCTAGTATTATTTAACGACTATACAGTCGAACACCATTAATGGTTCTTATTATGACCATTAAATTCAACGTTATAAACTAAGGTATTAAATATTGTACTCTAGTTTACGAAAAATACAACCCATCTTTACTAAGATTCAAAAATGTCGATATATAATTTTACAAAGTAATGACATGTACTTCGATTCTTTTTTTAGGTAACATGAATCTTAAGTACTAAAAAATTTATTATAATTTATTCTCATAATCATTTGATAACGAGTTTTAAGAGGTTCGGTCCGAAGTCGTTATGCACTTGACACTTGAAGGACTACAAGTTCGACCAAAATCTTTACCATCTCATTGGTCTCTAGTTTAACGGTTGTAGACGATCTAGTAGCTTTTTCGTTCTCAAGGTCTTTTTGTAGATAAAGACGAGATAACTGATACGGTTTCGGAAGTTGACCCATCTAGTGTTCTTTGACACCTTTTAGGATTTCTTCTACCCTTATGGTCTGGTGGACTGGATGGAGGACTCTTTAGACATACGCCCAGTCCTTTGTTGTCAATCTTGATCTGTACCTTGTTGTCTGACCAAGGTTTGTCCTTTTCCTCATGCAGTTCCGACATATGACAGTGGGACGAATAAATTGAAGATAAGTCTCATGTAGTACTCTTTGCGACTCGACCTTCTTCGTGTTCGACCTTAGTTCTAACGGTCCTCTTTATAGGCATTGGAGTCTATACGTCTACTGTGGTGGGAATACCGTCTTTCACTTCTTCTTGATTTCTCAGTGACCTATTTTCTCTTTTTCCCCTGACGTTTTCAACCGAATCTCGAGTTGTAAATCTTTTACTTCTAGTACCGTAGGCCAGGGTAGTGAAATACCCTTTATCTACCCCTTTGTCACCTTTGTCACAGTCTGAAATAAAAAGACCCGAGGTTTTAGTGACGTCTACCACTAACGTCGGTACTTTAATTTTCTACGAATGAGGAATCTTCCTTTCAATACTGCTTGGATCTGTCGTATAATTTTTCGTCTCTGTAATGAATCAGTCTTTTCCAGGTAGATCAGTTCCGATACCAAAAAGGTCATCAGTACATACCTATATTATCAACCTGATATTTCTTTCGACTCGTGTCTTCTTAACTACGAAAACTTGACACCACAAACTTCTTCTGAGAACTCTCAGGGAACCTGACGTTCCTCTAGGTTGGTCAGGTAGGATTTCCTCTAGTCAGGACACACAAGTGACCTTCCTGACTACAACTTCGACTTTGAGGTTATGAAACCGGTAGAGTACGTTTCTCGACTGAGTAAACTTTTCTGGGACTACGACCCTTTCTAACTCCCGTCCTCCTCTTCCCCTACTGTCTCCTACTCTACCAACCTACCGTAGTGGCTGAGTTACCTGTACCCAAACCTACCTGAAGCTCTCAACCACTACCTGTCCCTCCGGACCCACGACTCCAAGAACCCCAGGATTTCTCAACCTGTACTGACTCATTGACTTGACTTGACTTTTATTATAAAATGAATGTTGAGTCGACAGTCCATTTCAGAAAATAAAAACTGACCCGGTAAAAATTTCAACAACGACTTAATCAATGTTATGACTAAGACGAAATACAAAACCAGAAAAACCGGTCCTCCATACATCCTAGAATCGAAGGACCGGTCCCTAGCTTGTACGTGGGGAAGGTAACCTTCCGCTTCAGAATGAACAAACTGATGGTCGCTTCCGGGGTTTATATCAGAAGATTTTAATAATTTATTTCCGGGTTAGTATTTTCAATATGGAAACTGAATAAACCGTTCAATTCTTGTTTTATAGATATATTTACCCGTACAACAAGTGACTATATACATACATACAAGTGACTTATCACTCCTAGTAATAATGTTGAAATTTCTACATCTAAAGGACCGGTAGAGTCATAAGAAAGTGTCATAGGTGAGTGGTAAAGATCTTTCTATTTCCTTTTTTTTACTAAAACGGTTATGTCTGTGTAACAGGTTACCGGTTGTAATCAAAAAGTGAATCAACGTTGTGACAGTGAACTTTATAATTTTAAGATATAAATAAAACATCAACACGAGTATTAGGGTGGAATAGAAAATGTCAATCCAGAGTAAGAAAGTATTTTATTGATCCTTTAGACATTATTATGGATAAATTACGTGACTAAAAAAAAAAATTAAGACTGATTACTTATTGTAAGTTTTACGAACCTTTCATTTGTGTATCTTCATGTAACACTTTACCACCAAAATTCTTCTCAGGTATATCATTACGGTTGTGGGATATCATGAATGTGAAAATATAAGAACCTAGGGATGTGAAAATATAAGAAGGACACAGGAATTTCATTGAGACCGTCCAGTCATAATGAGTATGAAACTTCTACTCTTTTTTTTCATGTTTTTTCAATTGATTGAACAGTCTCCAGTGTATTGTTGATTCACCATCTCCGTCTTAAATTTGCATTCTTTATACCAAGGTCCTAAGTATATAATTATGGATTAGTTTCGTAATAAGAGAGTTTAGTAAAGTAGTGTCTGTTTTATAACAGAAATAGGGTGTCCGGTACTCAAACTGACACAAAATAAATGTACACAGAGGTGTCAACTCGTCTCCGGGACCATGTGTCGTCAGTAAGTTTTTTATAAAACTGAACTTAATTCTTTAATTCCCTTGTACGGTGAAATCTATAGATAAGGGAGTACTCTTTCGTATAAGTATAGATCCCTCGTCTTAGTTTCGTTTAGAAGTGTTTAAACTTTTGGGTCCCTTCACTAGACAAAGCAAGGGTTTAAGTTGTTCTATGATTCGACCGTACGGAAAACCTCTCCTCTACTCCTTAAATTCGTTTTTATCTACTCCATTAATTTATGGTCACACCCTGTATACCGAGTCTCTATCGGACGGGAACCTTTGCTCAGTAAGCGTTTCCCTTTCCTCCGATCCTTCTTTCCAAAGACTCTTACACTGACACCCAGTACCGGTTGTCATATGGACTTCCCAGAAACAAGAAATTTCAATTTTTTTGAGTATTAATAGGTATGGACTCTAGTGCGTCTCGGTCTTACAGGGGTCACTAACGAATTCATCGGACAACCAGTCTCCTTGTAGTGGTACTTTGTATCTCCTAAAAAAAAAAGAAGAAACTAATGTTAAAGTTGGAAAAAAGAAAAAGTCGGTGAAATGGGGATTAAAGACAAAAGTAATAAACAAATTAAATTAAAGAATCTTTTCGATACAGTATTCGGTAGACTACTGAAACATTTACGTTTCTCGGTTACAACACATTGTCTGTTAGATTACTGTATCACAAATCACAAGGGATTTCGTCCTCTGTCTACTTCTCTTTGCCACTTGGCCGTTGGAATCGTATTAATTCTGTTCGGACTCACGAACGGTACCACGGTAATGTAATTAGAGTGTAGTGACCGTGGACCGATTTTAAATACTCTATACATTTTCCCCGGAAAGGTTGACTGGAACTATTCCGTCTCAATAAATAGTGCACTCTCTTATCAGTCGTTCGATCCCTCTTACTCCATATAATCTTTATTCAACCGTCTCTCTAAATTCTCGTCACCCGACGTTCTGTGAAACTGTCTTTTCTAGTTCTCTTCATAAAGGTCATGATACTTGAAATTCGTAGGAACTATTCTTTTCGGATTTTGGTATGTAGTACAATTATTCGTTATATATGCTCTTCTCCGTTCTCATTTGGGGTTCAAAATTTGAGCACGGTCAAGTAAGTGAATTAAAATTCATAAAGAAATGACTTAAGTACTCTGAAACACTGGTGTTAGCTAAGGTTTACTCAAGTGTGGGTTTATTTATTCGTTTTATATGACTAACACTCAAGGAAATAGCTAATAACATAAAGGTGCCGGATGATATCTCGGACTTTATAAACCTAGGGTTGTTTGGTGGTCTAGAAAGATATCGACCGACGATGGACAAGAAGTTCAGAGTCAAATGTATAGTGGAGATGTCTTTCCAGAAAGGTCTAGTGGGGTAGTTTTTGGATGGTGATATACCTTTATTGAAACCATAGTGGATATATAAATAATGAAAGAAAAGGAGAAACCTGAGTTCCAGGGGAGAGAAACGATAAATGTAAACACGGTTGTATCTAGGTTTTAGATCTTTTCCTGTATGTTAGGTTGTGGATCTTTTCCCGAAACGTTGGGGTACCTGATATCTCAGGTACCTTAAGAGGTCCGGTCTTGACACCTCATAAGGGGTCATATAAGAGGTCGGAAAGGAAAGAGGTCCCGTAGAAGGGTTAGGTCCCTAGTTTGGTTCCGGAGGGTGTGACACCCGTCTAAGAAACGGTCGACTCGGTGTTCCCTTCGGGCTCTTATGACCTCACCCATCGGATAGGGACGAGGTCGTCTACAAGGGTTGGGACCTTGACTTGGGCCCAGAGGACGTAACGTCCACCTAAGAAATGGTTGACTCGATACCTTCGGGTCTTTTCCTGTATCAATCACGAAGTATTTATATACAGTTTACTTACTTTACAAAAGAATAATTTATTTATCATCTTAAAATTTGACCTTTTTATTACTAATAAGAAATTTTACAGAAAACCATCCATATATGAAAATAAAATTTAGTAACACAATAGTCATACTTGTGTAACTGCTATGGACTATTACCGATGTGAAGTGATTTTTGAAGTAACACTATTTACAGTAATAGTTTAATTAGATGAGACTAAATAAAAATTTTTAGAGTCTGGAAAAGTTGTCACCTGTGATGACAACGGTTTTATACTGTTCGGAAGAAGTCGGTGTTGGTCCATATATGAAGTTTATAAAGTTGTTCTTTATACCTTCCTGTGTTTCACGAAAACAACGACAACCTTAAAACAAATAAGATACAGGTATATTTTACATAGTGTATTTTAGTACCATCGACATTAGACATCTTTGACGGTATTACATACACTGTAAAGTAAAGACAAGTACCCGGTTAATCAGTCGTGTTCCCAGAGAGTAAAACACATTACCCGTTAAACTTCTAAAGAAAAATCGACACAGTTTATATTAACTTAAATATGAGATTATTTTGTCTCTACCTACCTATTTTAAGACATAAATATGTTACTTTCGGAATACCAGAAAAGTTACTACCCATGTTGTCGTGTCGAAATCACAAAGTGTATTCTTTTGGTGTCACCCAGTTCGTCTAGACTAACTAAACCCCGTTGAGGTCATGGTTATACCGAAAGAAACGTGTCAATTTAAGACGAAGAGACAGTAAAGAATAAACTATTAAGAAGATACGTTTTCGTGATTGATCGATTTTAGTCGTTTAGTGTGTTTTGTTGGAAAGATCTAAAAATGATATGAAATTTTGATGTTAAAATTTTCAATCCATGTACACCGTCGACAATAAAATACTACTTTCAATCTTTTCGTTAGAAATTTTTTTAGGGGTCTAATAAATTCGTTTGTATTGTTATGAACGTTCTTTTGAACTGAACGGAGTCGAGGATCATATCAATCAGTGAAATTTTTAGGTCAATTGTACGTATGTGTATGTTTTTTAATTAGTGAATTTCACAAACAAACCTGAGACCTCGAGGTAAGACCTAGATACAGTCACCATGTCCGATATTCCTATGGAGTTCCTAGTATTTTCCAAACCTAATAAAAGAAACGTACATGTATACGTCTAATAATTTAAAAGTGAACATTCTTTAATAAAGTTATAAGTAATATAGTCTCAGTAATTTGTAACAGGTAAATTACACTTAAACACGTAAAATTACGTTTTATAGTTAATAATTTATTGATATTTCTTATTATTCAACACTCTCACCTTCTCTCATTCACTTGATGGATGACTTACAGAGGTAAACTTTATTTAAAGAAAACGAGAGATCCTAAAAACGTCTGTTATTATATTACTAGATAGATATTTTATAGTATAAATTGCAAACACCGATTTGAAGGGTTCATACAGCTCAGAAATAAATTTAGATGAAGAATCGTAATGATTTTAAGGTATTCCTTTTATAAATTTGTAGAACGTTTAGTATCTTACAACGTCTCAAGATAAACGTTACCCTTACAACTTTCTCCCACTTTCCCCACTATACCAGATATAAAGTATTAAAACATTAAATTGCTAGAATAAAATAATTTCTTTTAGTCGACGTATGAATAATAGTAGTTTCGTTATTCACAAGTATTACTAAGTTTCCGATTAAGTATCTGGTAGTATAGAATAAAGACAAGGAAGGTTAGGATAGGTAAAAAGAGAGACAGAAGTATAATTAAATTACTCTATTGAAAACGAAAAGATTAATCAGTTTCCTGGTCACCCTAGTAGGAGGAAATTTTTATACGGTTAAGAAAGTTTTCAACCACTTTGAATTAGTAAAAGTAATAAACACAACCTTATGTATGAAAAGGGAAATTTTAATTTAACCTTAGAGTTCTTACGTGTCCAGTAATCAAAGATCTCTCCCATGAATTTAATTCCTGTCATGAAATTGGATCTTTTCAAGAGTGTATTTATCCGATTTTTACGAATTAACATTTTATATTTACACTAATAAGAGATTTCAAAATCTTCTGTTAATAAATAGGATTGTCTTGACACTTGGGAAAAAAATTTAACAGACAGACGGGATAGTGGGGTGAATTTATACATGGTACTCTTAGGTGTTAAAACAGTCAAAACAAGTAAAGATGTTGAAGGGTCTTTTCACGGACCGTGTATTGTTGTCTGTAACTGGGATGTAAGTAATAACTTACTTACCTACATATTTACTATTCTTCGGTTTTAGACGTGAAAGAACTGATTTAGTATAGGCACTATGTAGTAGATACTAAACGCTAAAAGGAAATTTCACCTTTTTCACTCACAATCAGTGAGACGACCCAGGTTGAGAAACGCTGAGGTACCTGACATGGGACGTTCCTAAGAGACGGGTACCTTAAACGTCCATTCTTATGACCTCACCCATCGGTAAGGGAAGAGGTCCCATCGGAGGGTCAGGTCTAGTTTGGACAAAGGGTGTAACGTGTCTCTAAGAAATGACAGACTCAGTGGTCCCTTCGGGGTTACACTTATTTCTGTGAATATTTCCGTTAGACTCACGTTTTAGAAAGATCTGGAAATACGTTTTAAAATTAACAAAGAGTGATTGTGAGTTGACCTGTCAAAGTAATAAATAAATAAAAATACAATTTTTTGTGGTTCATTATAAAGGGTTACTTTAAACTCACTGTTTTCAATGAGGACATAAGAAAATAAAAAAATTACTCTACTAAGTCTATCGTCAAATCTGTCGTATAAGTAAGTAAATAGTCTAAGACTAACAACCAAATGGAATACTGAGGGAAGTAGGTAAGTAAAAGTCGAATGAGTAAAACGTGTTTCGAGTTTGTTGGATATCTTATTAAAAACCAGAGATATTGACTTAATGTTACCTTTTTTGTTAAAACAATTTTTCTTGACTACAGTTTATCTAACGAACTTTTATTTTGTTCTAGGATTTAGTGGTACACTACGGTTGTGTGTTACTTAGTTGTTACTCCAGTCATCAAGTAATGGTCACACTTGTGATCGGTAGAGTGTTTACATCGTTATCAATCCGTATATCCGTAAAAAATGATCATCGTGTACGAGTAATTGAACAAGGATGTCGTTGGTTGTATAAAAATTCCACTGTACTTTTATTAAAAAACAGTTTGAGTCCATGTAGTCCTGTGGACCTCAGTCTTACCAATTAAGTAAAAATTATGAACTTTCTTTATTTTTTAGAAATTGTGTACGATCTTCCAATTTCTTCTTACTTCACTAATTATCAAAGGGGTTACTGTTCACACTTTTTTAGTTATAAGTTATAAAATTGAAAAATTATTGTTTAGTCCGATTTCAAACTAGTTAGTGAATAACTATTTTTTTCTCGACGAGTGTCTGTACAGAATTTACAGAAAGTATAAAAAAAAAAGGACTTCACTTGTCGTTAAAAATGAACCGTAAAACGTCAGTCTATTGGAATAAGTGGGGTTTCAACTAAGATCTCGTTATCTTAATCGATAATCTTTCTTCATTCGGTGTCACTTTCCTCTTTTTTTTTTTTTGGACATCTTAAACATTACTTTCTTATTCTTTACCTTAATTTGAATTTCTTCCAGACTTCTGAACCTTTGTCTGATACTCTGGTCTACCTCGGGACTTTTAGATGAGTGAGTTTAGAAGGTAACGTCTGTGGTCTTTGACTCCCAGTCTCTCCCATCTACTGAATGTGTGCTGGTTTGTCAGTCTTGACCCAGTCACCTAAACTGAGTGAATCAAGATATGAGAAAGTCAGAAGTAAAACCTGTTTTTTTTTTTTTTTTTTAACTCCCCCACTTTAACATTAATTTACCCGAAGGGACCACTGAATCTACCATTTCGTAGAAGGACGTTACGTCATCTGGGTCCAAACCAGGGACCCAGCTCTTCTAACGGACTTCTCCCTTACCGATGGGTGACGTCATAAGAACGGACTTCTTAAAGTACCTGTCTCTTCGGACCACCCCAAGGTAGGTACGTTTCTCAGCACGTGTCGACTCGTTGATTGTGTTGTGTGTTACCACTATTTTTTACCGCTCTTTTTAGTGTAAAGATATCCATAATGCATGACTTTAACAAGAAGGGCGGAGGGAGTCATCATAGTTATCAGGAATAAAAAGAACAAGATTTGTCGTGTTAATTTTAAAATTTTCAGTCAACTTTCCCAGTGTCTAGATGTAAAGAGAAGAAGAATGAGATTAATCAAATGATCAAGGTAGTTATATTAAATCGACCAAAAGAAATTTGCTAGGACTACCGTAAACGGAAAAGGAAGGGGTTATAAGTTTTGTCCTGTGTTTGATGATATAAACATTTTATCATATCAATCTACGACATCCTTAATCACATAGTAAATTTTCCGGACGTCACCCACTTTTCACAAGAGACTTTAGTATTAGAGAATAGTTTGATTTCTGAAAGAAGAGTTAATTACGGTGTCGATCAGTTTATGTCTATAAGCCCTTTACCTTTCGTAGATGAAGGAAACATTGGTACTTAGAGAAATTTTACAATAAACATAATCAGTTCGAATGGTGTCCAAGATCAGAGTCGAGAGTAACTCAGAGAAATACTGGTTCAAATATTAGTGAAATCTACAGACCCGAAGTAAAGGGAATGAATATTTTACTCTTTCAACCTTTTTTCAATAGGGACTTGAGGACGGTCCAATGAAAAAATATACCCATCACAATGTAACACACTGTAACAGATTTATCGTCTTATCAAATAAAGTCCTAATGCATTACTGGTAGTCTCTTGCAAGACTATTAGATTCTTGACCCCGTAAAAGATTTTGTATTGAAGATGTACTAGTTTAACAAATCACGTTACAATCCATACTGTAGTTTATTAAAATTTTATATAAAAATGTAGGACCGTGTATTCTATATATCTGTCTATCTATAGAAAGTTAAAATATTTAAACAGGACACTACTTACCGTATCTAAAACGTCGGACCTAATCTGTTACATAAATAAATGAATCTGTTGACTAAAATTATATCACGAAATGTTGTGTGACTTCGTCTCAACGTGTTTAACGGGACCAATGATAAAACTTTCTATTTATTTGTTTTTTAAGATGATACAGTGTGTCTATCCGTGTCTTAAGTTTACTTGTCTTGTTACGACAAACCCTTTACTACCTTTTTACTATATGATTAAATTCGAAACACCATAAATTACTTGGTGTATTACACGGTATCTCTGAGATCCCGAAAATTACGTCTTTAAAAGGTCTTTGTTACGTGACGGAACATTCCGCTCTTGTTCTACCGTTTCTTAACTTTCTTTGGTCTCAATGGGTCTGCCGACTTGTGTCTCTCGAACCCGTTCACTATTTTAACTTTACCCATTCGGACTGATTATGTTTGTTTTTAAAATTCTTTACGTACCAATAGGAAAAAGGGTTTATGGTCAGTGTCGACAATTATTACTAGCTCGATTTCATCGAGTAACTTGAGAACTTTAGTGAACAAGAGGGACATAGACAGAAATGGTAGTATTGTAGGACACTATACCATAGTAGTGGGATTAAATAATGTCTTCCTTTGTCTGAGACTTCAGTGCATGTATTGGTCTGACAGGTAGTGTAAATAGAGTCTTTGTAAAGTTCCGTTCATTCTCATTTACTATACAAACAATAAGTGTACCCGTTTTCGTTACCTTAGATAAAATGTGGTGAGTTGTAACAAAACGGGTTAGATTGAAGACCTTGGTAATCTCAGTGAACTCTGAAGAGACCGAGGTGGAGTCTGGGTGACTTAGTATTAGAGGTCCCTTCGACGGACCCTTAAACAATTAAACTTCACAGAGGGGTCCACTAAACCCACTAATCGGTTCAAAACCTCTGACATCATCATGTTGACTTTCAATTCTCCTATGACAGAAGATTCAAATCCTACAACTCTTCGTTTTACGTGGGTGACGTTTTAACTGGGTTAGGCCAAAGAGAGAAATGTTTGTCCGTACTATCTACAGAAACAGTGTTCACTCATCTGTCTGACGGTTTATGGTGGATATAAAGACCCAGTCTCTGTCTAACCTTGAGGTGGTTCTCTTTGACCCGTAAGCATGAACCAGATAAAGGTACCGCCCCTGTTTTGTTAAGATTAGAATGACTAGAAAAGTAATTTCTTATTTCGTTAGAGTCCCGTAATTGACGACTGTCATTGTGTCTGGTACCTAAAGTACCTAATTGGTTTCGTGTTTGTAAGATCTTGTGCAGACATCTTGTTGAGAAACAAACACATCTTGTCCTCCGTTTTTACATTATTCAGACTCAACTTTTCTCAAATTAATGAATTATATTATAAACAATAAATTCTTAAACACGTGGGTAGTCGTATCGTTGTCAGAGAGTATCTACGAATCTCTAAGACAATACTATAGTGTATTATACTTAGCATGAGTTGTCGAAAGTTTCGTGAAAGTGTATATAATCGTACGAAATAGAAATGTTATTTCGACACTTCACCTATCCTTAAGAGTTGTTTAGTTTTCCTAATAATATTAATTTTACATAAGAAACGTCTTACGTTTATGGGACTCCACAAAGACTAAATGAAAACCAAAGTACGTTTTGTTCTATATGTAGTGGTGAATGTGAGACACTTTTTGTTAAAGGTTGAGATTTTATAAGTAATTTATGAAAAAGAATTTACCTTTTATTAAATACGTTACGCCTAAATCGACGACTTAAACTCGAATTTTTTCTTTCACTTAGTTCATTAGTCCGACATGACGTAATTTACAGTTCGTATATCTAGGACTAAATAAAGTAGTCTTGTCAAAGAATCGAGACGACGAAGTTGACGAAGTCAGCACAGGTTGAGACACGTTGGGGTATCTGCCGTCGGGTGGTCCGAGGGGGCAGGGACCCTAAGAGGTCCGTTCTTGTGACCTCATCCAACGGTAATGGAAGAGGTTACGTACTGTCACTTTTCACTTTCACTTCAGAGAGTCAGTACAGACTGAGAAGCGTTGGGGTACCTGACGTCGGATGGTCTGAGGAAGCAGGTACCCTAAAAGGTCCGTTCTCATGACCTCACCCCACGGTAACGGAAGAGGTAAAGAATGGAGATGGTTTCCGATTTAGGAAAGGGGTTGAGTTACCGAGTGGATTTCTTATCACTGATATCACTTTGTGATCTCATTTCTAAAACGAGTACTATTAAACTTAAAAAAATTATAAAAGATGTTCAATTAATTTTAAGTTTTTGTTTCAACAATAAAAAGCTCGAAAATAAGTGATCGTTAAAATAGGAAATAAGAAGGAATGACTCTAGGGTTTAAAGATTGTAACAGAGTCATTATAAAAAAGACAATCTTTTTAAAGTTTCTATTTGAAGTTTTTTTTTTAAACAAAAAAGACCTATTTCACTCGTGTCGATCCTTTCAATGGTACACTCCTCTTGTGATACTTTCGGTTTATAAGTTTATGGTTAATGTTGTTTCTTGATGAATCCGTGTGTTATTAAATAGTCAATAATAAGTTGAATTATAATAGTTGTCCAAGTCCTTTGTGTATTCAAAAAGAGTCTCTCTCTGAGGTAGACTCAAAGATTAATTTAGTGAAAACATATCAAGAAAAAGAAGGGACGTGTTTTCCAGAAAGAAAGGGGAGGTAAGAACGAGAGGAAGGAAGAAACAACTATGACAAATGAAGGTTCGGACGGAGACTTGAGAGACAGATTAATCGAGAACTATCTAGACGACGGGACAAAGGTGTTTGTAAATTAAGACGGCAGTCAGGGTAAATGTAATGTCGTACAACGTAACAGAAAATGGTCGGATTAAAACAAACTCACTTACATTTAGGGTAATTTGTCAGTGGATAATCTGACACCGTATATTTGAGGTTTTCGGAGAAATAATGTTCTGACTTGTATTCCGGGTTAACTATTTTCTAAAGACCCTGTAAAGTTAAACACCAACTGAAGTTTATAAGACAGACAAAATTCGAATCCGTCGAGTCAAAAAGTTTCATAGACTGTCTCATAAACTCATAGAAAGTTTGGGATATAAGGTACCGTACTGTATTATTTGTAGTGAACGAACGACCGAAATCTTTTTATGTATGTAAATGAATGTGGATTTGTATACAATTTCTACATAGGAAGGGGAAAATCCATAAAATAAAAAGGGGTACCATTATGTTGATATAATAAAAGTTTTCTGATATGTTGCCACAAATGTTTATAGTCCTACCGAACGTCTACGGAGACCTTTCTCGAGAAGAATTTATAATTTGTTGACACGTCTTTTTCACAAAAGACTATTCAAAAGACTTCTCCCCATTCTGTATCGTAAAATTCTACGTCGAGTAGGTCTCCGTTCTTCTACGACCGTAGTCTCTGTCGAGACAGAGGATTAATCTTACGTTAAACTATCGTGGTTTTTTCTCTTTGTACTAAAGTTTCTAGTAATTTTCAAGACCTTCCTCTGTCATCGGTTAATAGTCTCAATCACTATAAATATGGTTATTTATGTTCGTCTAATCACAGTCGATGACCAAAGATAGATTCACTCCCGAGTCACATCTGAAAGCGGTTTCGACTCACTTAGTAAGTCGTGATACCAGTGTAGTAACGCACCAAAGTTCATTCCCACTCTTACCGAAAAAAAGGTAAAGGAAGACCATTATTTGAGTCTTTCTGTGGGTACTTCACATTTGGGAGCACGTGTTTTAATAAAGAGTGGGGACGTCCGAACAGTTTCGGTTATAAAGTCCCTTCGTGTCCAACGACTTCCCCTGACACTAAAAAAAAAACTGACGACATTCAGAGATTCCTTTTGTTTGTAAGGTTTTCTCTGACGTCGGTTTTAACGATTATTGAAGTGTGTCGAGAAAACGGTACTACTGTTTTAGGTGTTCTTCTGACTTATTCGTTACCCACTCCGCCAGTCGGTGTCGATAGACATATCTTTATTTTTATACAATGCCATAGTTTACGATCAATACCTCAGTTGGATATAATTCTTATATTTGTGAGTACCTATGTCAAAACTATTTATATACCTGACATTTCACTTATTAATAATTGTCTGTAAGTCGAACAACATTCTTCGTATTTTCTTCTAATCACTTCGTTTCACCTACCAAATACAACAAAATTCTCGTATTTACCTTCCCTTTACCCGTTTTATGTGTGATGATACATATTGTTTCTATTCGGTGTTCCTATGTAACATGTTGTGTCCACTTACGTCCGTAACGAAACATTATTGAAATTTACCTCATATTAGAAATTTTCATAACTTAGTAATACGAAGTGTATACTTTCATTATATTATAGTATTTAGTTAAAATTTTCTCGGATTTTAATATTTTGTTGACTCTTAGTCTTTACCTAGACATTATATTCTCAACGTAGTTATGAGTAAGTATAAATGTTATGTGTCGAAGAGGTCATTTATTATATATTTAGATTTAAGAACTTATAAGTCCGGGTCTTTATGGTTCCTCATTTGATATCTTCGTTAAAAGAATCTATTATCCAAGGAATATAGAGAGATGTATACAAAGTAAACCCAATTCTGAACTAATCTATAATACACATACTTAGACTGTACCAACGAAGAGAAATATAAGTAATGTATCAAAATTCCTGTCGTAATGATGTTGTAAACTATCTTAGTCTATTTCGTATTACCGATGATACTCAAAGTAAGACCAGGGGAACTAACAAGGGAATACCAGTGTAGTTTGAAGCGACTCCGATCCTAAAGGTTCCCTCTCCGTACGTAATCAAATCACAATGAATAAGGGTTTTATCAGTGAACTGGATGATTAAACGAAGAACACCAAGTGATTTCAATAGAAAAAGACTGTATAATTGTAATATAATATTTTATACTGATTGAAGATTTCCTTTAAAAATCACGACACGGATCTTTGTTTAGTTCTCTATTTATTATTCATATAACTACCTTCAACATTCAGTGATTTGGGTACTAAATTTTTTATACTACAACACTTTCACAACGTGAGTTATACTGTCGTTTAAACCTTTTGAGTCATCACCGGCGTCCTGACCTTTTCCAGTCAAAAGTAAGATCAGGGTTTCTTCCTGTTACGGTTTCTTACAAGTTTGATGGTGTGATAAGTGTACGATGAGTAAAGTGTACGATCTTTTCATTACGAGTTTTAAGAGGTTCGATTCAAAATTGTTGTATACTTGACTGGTATCTCTTTAGTTCTCTTAAGGTCTTTTTAAAGACGAAGTAACTAATGTCAGTTCAGAAACTGATGTACCTACTGTTGTTTGACCTTTTAAGAAGTTCTCTACCCTTATGGTCTGGTGGAATGGACGGAGAACTCTTTAGGCATAGTCCAGTTCTTCGTTGTCAATCTTGGCCTGTACCTTGTTACCTAACCAATGTTTAACCCTTTCCTCATGTAGTTCAGACATATAAGAGTGGGACGAATAAATTGAAGATACGTCTCATGTAGTACTCTTTACGTCCCGACCTACTTCGTGTTCGACCTTAGTTCTAACGGCCCTCTTTAAAGTTATTAGAGTCTATACGTCTACTATGGTGGGAATACCGTCTATCACTTCTCCTTGATTTCTCGGACAACTACTTTCACTTTCTCCTCTCACTTTTTCAATCGAATTTTGAGTTGTAAGTCTATTGATTCTAATACCGTAAACCAGGGTAGCGAAGTACCGTTTATCTACCCCTTGTTACCTTTGTCACTCTCTAACCCGAGGTTTTAGTGACGTCTACCACTGACGTCGGTACTTTAATTTTCTGTGAACGAGGAACCTTCTTTTCGATACTGGTTGGATCTGTCGTATAATTTTTCGTCTCTGTAATAAAACGGCTGTTTCCAGTTAGATCACTTTCGATACTAAAAAGGTCATCAACACATAACCTGGTATTTCTTCCATCTTACGGTTTCTTGACTACGTAAACTTGACGCCACAACCTCTTCTGAGACGCGTAGGGAACCTGACGTTCCTCAAGTTTGGTCAGGTAGGATTTCCTTTAGTCAGGACTCATAAGTAACCTTCCTGTCTACGACTTCGACTTCGAGGTTATGAAGTCGGTGGACTACGTTTCACTCAACTACTACCTGTCCCTTCAGACGTACGACGTCAGGTACACCAGGATTTCTCAGCCTGTACTGACTCACTGACTTGACTTGACTATGCTTGTCGGTTGACTAACCTTTTCTGGGACTACGACCCTTTCTGATTTCCTTCCTCCTCTTCTCCTACTGTCTCTTGTTCTACCTACGGACCATAGTCACTGAGTTACGTGTACTCAAACTCGTTCGAGATCCTCCACCGTTACCTGTCCATTCGGACCGCACGACGTCAGGTACCCTAACGTCTCAGCCTGTGCTGACTCGCTGACTTGTTGTTGTTTGGGTACTTCGAAAGATCTAGGTGTGTCCAGAGACATAATTGATATAGTAATTTTTTTTATTAAAATCATTGAAAAATTTTATTTATGGACATACAATATGGTCAGTATTGTATATTAGACATACTGATAACTACCTAATGTTTTAGAGACTCAGTGTCAAGGAGAAATTTTTCATCTTTTTTTAGATTTAAAAATTCTAAATTTATCCTGGTAAGGTATTTGTTGATACACACTTGAATTATGTTTATTGTTCGATATTATCTGTGATCCATATGTCATCACTTGCTTGGAGAAATAGTGTCTCGATATTACTTCTTCCAGTTTTTGGTGTATTAATGTTGAAAACTATTCGAGATAGGACCTGTGGCTACCGATGTCGAAACGTAGAAGTTGTACACAAAGGAAAGTGGAAAGATAAATACCTTAAAACATAAAAATTTCAGTTAGACAGGGTTCCTTAATAATATTTAACTAGGGAGACGGATAGATACCGTGTTCATTTGTTAGTGTTTTAGGTAGAGATCAGTTACTCTACTGGAACAAGGGACAAGTGTCACTACCCTTAGACTCTACTCCGTACAAGTAACGTGATTCTTGTGTCGGCACTACTATTATACTCTTGTCTTAACGAAACCCGGTGAAACAGTTTTAATCCCCTTTCAGACCGATTCTTACTTCGGCTTTCTCTTTTCATCTCAACTCTATGTTTCTGTCACTCTTCCACAGGATTACCGTACCAGAGTGGGAGGGTCTAGATACATACAAATTGTGGAACTTGTAAGGACCTGAAGGGTAAAAACACTCGTTTGTGTCAGGGAATCAAATTCGATCAAAGTCTAATCCAAAGTTAGTAGATGTTGGTTTGTCCGATATTAATATCCATGTCTCCTGTTATCGTCTCATTTTACTCCTTTGTATCACGAAGTTCGTCTCTTTTATAGTACTTCTAAGAGATGCTCTATTTTTTTATACAGTCACATAAACACCTTGATACTTGTATTATTATGATAATGACAGTGGTATTGATATTGAAAATATCGAAGATCCAGAACTAATCTCCGGGATTCTTACTATGGGGATATCACCGAAGACGGTCTGATAGAAAAGTAGACTTCGGACATAAAATAAATCAGATGACCCGATAGTTTATCTTCCTAAAAAAAAAAAGATTTACGTCCACAATACATTTGTCTTTCCATCGTCTCTCTTTATGAATCTAAACCCTTTCGTCTATTCACCCTTCGGAACCATTCGGTGATCCGACTCCTGGAATCCTTTAGGTTCTTATCGCATCGTTTTTCCTCAAAGTACTGTATGGACTATGCTTGTGACCTTTCCTTTGATCCATAAATTCCTAAGGGGTCAAAACGGATTCCGATCGGGACCGATGTATTAAGTAGTATAGGAAATTTACTTTAATCCACTAAACTTTATCACGAAAGGTGATCATAATTAAACTTTCTGAACCAAAAACTCTTCCTATTTATGTCGTTAAAACTTTAGACGGAAGTGAACAAATAAGACTAACAAAATTCATTCATCAATTTTCTGTCACATCAATTTTCTGTACCATAAGAAAGATTCATGAGAACTTAAGGATTTTAGACTATTAACCTCATTGAAACCTATTGACTTTCAATGAAACTGATTGTCTTCGATGTGAGTCGTTTTATCTTTCCAAAGTCCTCTTTACGAGACTCAATCATCTAAAGTCTCTCTCTTACATATTAATGGTTATAAGAAATGTCAAATAAATAACGGCATAGAGTTCTAGGACTGAGTCGGTACGAATGTGTTCGTCTGAAAGGGAATGACAGAAAGAAACACATAGATACCACTGATAATTATATCATGGACTCACTCTAACAAATTTAGTTTCCCTCAAAAACGGACTTCCTCCCGTCGTCTTAACCCGGGTTACCCTCAAGACTCATACACTCCCGTCTTAAATCAGATGACCTTCCCGTCAATGATCGATCCCTAAATTGATGACGTCGTTCCAAAATTCCTTCTTTCATTCACTGTTATATTATCCCCGAAAGAACAAGAGAGTGAAAGGGATGCATCTCAATAAAACTATTTTGTTTTTTGTTTTTTGACTTAACCCGTCTGATTGAGATTTAATACCGTAGAACTTAAATCTTAAAGTTAGTGACTCAGAACTTATTGTGAGTCTAAGAGACAGTTTGACTAAACTATCTTCTCAATTACCTCTTATAAATTGGACAGTCGGAATTGTTTTTAGTCATATTTTTATACTCTATTTATAGAGGGATAGACCGTATATAGGTTTAGGAATTGATATTTTTAGGGTATACTTTTATTAATTAAATTTACAGTCTATATAGTAATTTTCTTTTATTAAGTCTATTTGTTTCATCGTCAGTAAAAATCTAATCTTTTTTTACTGTCTGTGGATAAAAATGACGTACCATTTCCGTAGACAAAGTCTAAAAATTAGTGAGATAAACGTAAAAATTTCCGTGTTCAGTATACATACATATACGTAAGAACATATTTATGTTCAAACATGTATATAATAAAAAGATCTCCGTCTCCTTTTTCTTTCAAGTAAGACTGTGGGTGTGTATTAGTACAAGGGAAGGGGAAAGTAGGGGTTGTGGGAGTTCAGTGGTGAGATTCAGACTGATCATGGAAGGGACGATGGGAATATATATGTACATATGTGTGTACGTATATTATTGTGTTCACGACAAACTATACTCACACCATCAGAAATAGTACTTTTTAAAAATTCACACTTTGTACAAAATTAAGTATATGAAGTTACCCTTGTCTAGTATCTTTAGTGGAGATAACAGATTATCGGTACGTGAGTTATCCGGTTGTTTAAGTCTTTCGAGTTTTTACCGGTGTCCTGACCTTTTCCAGTCAAAAATAAGGTTAGGGTTCCTTTCCGTTACTGTTTCTTAAGAGTTTACTAGCGTGTTAACGTGAGTAGAGTGTACGAACGTTTCATTACGAGTTTTAAGAGGTTCGATCCGAAGTTGTCATGTACTTGACTCTTGAAGGTATTCAAATTAGACCTAAATCTTTTCCCTCTCTTTGGTCTCTAGTTTAATGGTGGTACGTAACCTAGTATCTTTTTCGTTCTCTCAAGGTGTTTTTGTAGATGAAGACGAAATGTCTGATGGGGTTTCGGAAACTGAGACATCTAGTGTTGTTTTACACCTTTTAAGAATTTCTCTACTCTTATGGTCTTGTGGAATGGATGGAGGATTCTTTAGACATACGTCCAGTTCTTCGTTGTTAACCTTGATCTGTACCTTGTTTTCTGACCAAGGTTTAACCCTTTCCTCAAAATAGTTCCGACATACAACAGTGGAACGAATCAATTGAATATACGTCTCATATAATACGTTTTACGGTCCGACCTACTTCGTGTCCGACCTTAGTTCTAACGGTCTTCTTTACACTTATTGGAGTCTATACGTCTACTGTGGTGGGAATTTCGTCTATCATTTCCCCTTGATTTCTCAGAGAACTACCTTCACTTTCTCCTCTCACTTTTTCAACCGAACTTTGTGTTGTAAGTCTTTTGCTTCTAGTACCGTAACCAGAGTATTGAAATACCGTTTATCTACCTTTGTTACCTTTGCCACTCTCTTAAATAAAAACCCCTGAGGTTTTAATGACGTCTACCACTCACGTCGGTACTTTAATTTTGTGTAAACGAGGAACCCTCTTTTCGATACTGGTTGGATGTGTCGTATAATTTTTCGTCTCTGTAGTGAAACGGTTGTTTCCAGAAAGATCAGTTTCGACACAAAAAAGGTCATCAATGTATACCTACACTCTCAAGTCAAGTCAAGTCAAGTCAAGTCAGTGAGTCAACACAGTCTGAGAAACGCTGGGGTACTTGACGTCGTACGGTCCGGAGGGACAGGTAGTGGTTGAGGACCTTAAATGGGTTTGAGTATAAGTAACTCAACCACTACGGTAGATTGGTAGAGTAGGAGAACAGTAGGGGAAAAGGAGGATGGAAGTTAGAAAGGGTTATAGTCCCAGAAAAGTTTACTCATTCGAGAAACGTAGTCCACCGGTTTTATAACCTCAAAGTCGAAGTTGTAGTCAGGAAGGTCACTTGTGGGTCCTGACCAGAGGAAATCCTACCTGACCAACCTAGAGGAACATCAGGTTCCCTGAGAGTTCTCAGAAGAAGTTTGTGGTGTCAAGTTTTCGTAGTTAAGAAGCCACGAGTCGAAAGAAATATCAGGTTGAGAGTGTAGGTATGTACTGATGACCTTTTTGGTATCGGACCTGATCTACCTGGAAACAACCGTTTCATTACAGAGACGAAAACTTATACGATAGATCCAACCAGTATTGAAAGGAAGGTTCCTCATACACAGAAAATTAAAGTACCCCGACGTCAGTGGTAGACGTCACTAAAACCTCGAGTTTGTTTATTTCAGTCGGTGACAAAGGTGACAAAGGGGTAGACAAACGGTACTTCACAACCCTGACCTACGGTATTAGAAGCAAAAGACTTACAACTCGAAATTCGTTTGAAAAAGTGAGAGGAGAAAGTGAAAGTAGTTCTCCGAGAAATCAAGAAGAAGTGAAAGACAGTATTCCCACCACTGTAGACGTATAGACTCCAATAACTATAAAGAGGGCCGTTAGAACTAAGGTCGAACACGAAGTAGGTCAGGTCGCTCTTGACCTGATATCTCTTTCGACTCGTGGCTTTTTAACTAAGAAAACTTGACACCACAACATCTTTTGGGAACTCTCAGGGAACCTGACGTTCTTCTAGGTTGGTCAGGTAGGATTTCTTTTAGTCGGGACTTATAAGCAAAATTCCTGACTACGACTTCGACTTTGAGGTTATGAAACCGGTGGACTATACTCCTTGACTCAGTAACATTTTCTGCGACTACGACCCTTTCTAACTTCCGTCCTCCTATTCCCCTGTTGTCTCCTACTCTACCAACCTACCGTAGTGGCTAAGTTACCTGTGACTCAGACTCGTTCGAAGCCCTCAACCACTCCTGCCACTTCGGACCGTATGACATCAAGTGCCGAGTGTTTCTTAACCTGTACTGAATCACTTCCTTGACTTGACGACCTAAAACACGAGGTATATTCTCTCTAAGGAACCCTGTGTACTGATTAATCATCTCCTGAAAGTTACTCCGTTCTAAAGAATGAAGGTCACTCTACGAAAGAAGTTCTTTCAACGGTCAACAGTTGTTAGTGTATAGTACACGACACGATAGAAAAGGACACACACACACATAATATACAGACACAAATACAATGAATACTCCTTACCTTCGAATAATGTATTACACGATTGTTTCGACTGTTTCTCTTTCATAGTCATTGCAAGAAAACCAATATCTTATTGTAAGATACAATAAGAAAACCTGTTTATAAGTTGTACATGGTGTATCATCCGTAATACGATCCATCATATTTGTATTTCGTGTTTATTGTTTTTTGAGAATAATATCACGAATCAGATTGACTTGTTCTGATTTTTTGTGTTGGTGTTACTTACACAAACAAACTCAAACATTTTTACTAATAAGTTCAACTTTCAATATTCTCTGGGGTCTCTTTTTCGTTGACAAAGGTGTGGAAACCTACAAAAGATACTGATGAAGAAGGTTTATAATGTAGATGGTTGAACGTGACAGAATATTTCGTCTTCTAAATAATACCCTTTCGTTAGAGACGAAGTCGGTAAATCTACACTCATCGTCAGTATTATGAGAATAGTCGGGTTCGTATAAATTCTAATTTTACTGAAAATGTGTCGGGTACCGTTGTACAGGACATCTACCATTGTTAATTAATTTCTCTTGTATCTCCATGTCTACTAAGATTCCTTGTAAAGATTCATGTTAAGTATCAGGATATATATAAAATTAGTCAAGATCACATTAGAATAGTACACAAAAATTTTCCGAAATGTGACTAAAAATAAAAGTACCTTTCACCCTTGTTGACACAATTTTAATTCAATTAAAGTAGCTATCACCATTTAGTCCAGGAAAATACTTTCCTATTTTACACGAAACTTACACACTAACTTAGTGTCCACGGTAAATCGAATAAGAGAGTTTGTAATTGAGTCCTATATATATAAATAGATAGATAGATAGATAGATATATATATATATCCATTGACTAGAATTTTCCAGTCAAAATCCATTGACTAGAATTTTCCAGTCAAAAGTAGGGTCAGGGTTTCCTTCCGTTACGGTTTCTTACAAATTTTATGGTGTGTGAACGTGAGTAAAGTGTGAAATCGTTTCATTCGAGTTTTGAGAGGTTAGGTCCGAAGTTGTTATGTACTTGACTCTTGAGGGTCTAAAAGTTCCTGAATCTTTTCGGTCTCCTTGGTCTCTAGGTTAACGGTTGAAGGCGACTTAGTTTCTTTTTGTTCGCTTAAGGTCTTTTTGTAGATGAAGACGAAGTAACTGATACCATTTCTGAGACTGACGTATCTAGTGTTGTTTGATACTTTTTAAGAATTTCTCTACTCTTATTGTCTAGTGGAAGGGACGGAGGACTCTTTAGACATACGTCCAGTCCTTTGTTAACCTTGACCTGTGTCTTGTTGTCTGAAAGAGTGGGACGAATAAACTTAATATACGTCTCATGTAGTACGTTTTACGATCCGACCTACTTCGTGTTCGACCTTAGTTCTGACGGTCCTCTTTATAGTTATTGGAGTCTATACGTCCACTGTGGTGAGAATACCGACTTTCGTATCTCCTTGATGTCTCGAAGAACTACTTTCACTTTCGACTGAATTTTGACTTGTAAGTTTTTTTATTTCTAACACTATAGACCAAGGTAATGAAATACCGTTTATGTACACCTTTGTTACCTTTGTCACTGTCTGATAAAAGAACCCGAGGTTTTAATACCGTCTACCACTAACATCGGTACTATAATTTTCTGCGAACGAGGAACCTTCTTTTTGATACTGTTTAGATCTGTCACATAATTTTTGTCTCTGTAATGAAATGGTTGTTTCCAGGTAGATCAGTTTCGATACCAAAAAGGTCATCGGTACATACCTACACTCTAAACACGGTATTTCTTTAGACTCAAGGTTTCTTAACTACGAAAGCTTGATACCACAACCTCTTTTGAGAACTCTCAGGGAACTTGACGTTCCTTTAGATTAGTCAGTTAGGATTTCCTTTAGTCAGGACTTAAAAGTAACCTTCCTGACTCCGACTTCGACTTTGAGGTTATGAAGCCGGTGAACTACACTTCTTAGCTGAGTAAACTTTTCTGGGACTACGACCATTTACAACTTCCGTCCTCATATTCCCCTACTGTCTCCTACTCTACCAACCTACCGTAATAACTAAGTTACCTGTACTCAAACTCGTTCCAGGTCCTCTACCACTATCTGTTCCTTAGGACCACACGACGTCAGGTATCGTAACGTTCCACTCTATACTGACTCACTGACTTGTGTTGGTAGATATACATATGTTTTCATATATGTATATTTGTGTATGTATGTATGTGGATATAGAAAATAAGAAAATACACCACAAGTTTATTAATCAATCTATATTATTCTTCGTAAGTCTTTTGATTCCAGTACCGTAAACCAGGGTAGTGAAGTACCGTTTATCTACCCCTTTGTCACCGACTGAAATAAAAAGACCCGAGGGTTTAGTGACGTCTACCACTAACGTCGGTACTTTAATTTTCTGTGAATGAGGAAACTTCCTTTCAATACTGGTTGGATCTGTTGTATAATTTTTCGTCCCTGTAATGAAACGGTTGTTTCCAGGTAGATCAGGTCCGATGCCAAAAAGGTCATCAGTACATACCTACACTCTCAACCTGATATTTCTTTCGTCTCACGGTTTCTTAATTACGAAACCTTGACACCACAACCTCTTCTGAGACTGAGAACTCTCAGGGAACCTGACGTTCCTCTAGGTTGGTAGGATTTCCTCTAATCATGACCAACAAGTAACCTTCCTGACCACGACTTCGACTTTATCTCGGTGGACTACGCTTCTCGACTGAGTAAACTTTTCTGGGACTACGACCCTTTCTAACTCCCGTCCTCCTCTTCCCCTACTGTCTCCTACTCTACCAACCTACCGTAGTGGTTGAGTTACCTGTACCCAAACCCGTCTGAGGCCCTCAACCACTACCTGTCCCTCCGGACCGTACGACGTCAAGTACCCCAGTGTTTTTCTGTTTTGACTCACTGACTTGACTTAACTACGGGTCTGTGTTTCGTTTACCAGTTTTTAGTGGTAAACTAGTTGTAATGTATACGCACACACAAAAACGAGACCCAATGTTTCAGTCTTTTGATTCTAGTACCGTAGATCAAGGTAGTGAAGTACCGTTTATCTACCCCTTTGTCATCTTTGTCACTCTCTAAAATAAAACCCCCGAGGTTTTAGTGACGTCTACTACTAACGTCCGTACTTTAATTTTCTGCGAACGAGGAACCTTCTTTTCGATACTGGTTGGATCTGTCGGATAATTTTTCGTCTCTGTAATGAAACGGTTGTTTCTAGGCAGATCAGTTTCGATACCAAAAAGGTCATCAGTACATACCTACACTCTAAACCTGGTATTTCTTTAGACTCGTGGCTTCTTGATTACGAAAACTTACACCACAACTTCTTCTGAGAACTCTCAGGGAACGTGACGTTCCTCTAAGTTGGTCATGTAAGATTTCCTTTAATCAGGACTTATAACTAACCCTCCTGACTACGACTTCGACTTTGAGGTTATGAAACCGGTGGAATACGTTTCTCGACTGAGCACCTTTTCTGGGACTACGACCCTTTCTGACTTCCGTCCTCATCCCCTGTCGGACTCTACCTACTGTGGTGGTTGAGTTACCTGGACTCAAACCCATTTGAGACCCTCAGCCACTACCTACTCCTCCGGACCACACGACGTCAGGTACCCCAGTGTTTCTAAGTCTGTACTGACTCGCTGACTTGACTGACTTAATTGTTTAGACTTATAAAATTGAATTTTATATAAATTGATATTGAATGTAGTTTATGAATCAGTTTATCTCTTTAGTCCAAAATTTCTGACATATCGGTCACAGATTATTCGTAAGAGGAGTATTGTTGTTTTTTTTGAAAGTCTCATAAATTGATGAAAAGTTTTTATAAAATAGTCCAAGGAAGTCTTGTTGACATCATTTCCCTTTCACCGTCTCTTACTATGAAACGTAAAACAGACACCCGATTATAATTGTTCTCTTGTGTTAAAAATCCGTCTTTTGATTTTCATGTGATTTCCCATATTTTATATAGAGTAAAAAGAGGTCGGATTTTGTGTAAGTCTCCTAATACAAAAATCGTCATTTGACAAAATAAGAGAGGTAGTCAGAGAGTATAGTAAGTATTACAATTCGGAATGGTAATATCGATAATTAATGGATTTTTATGTATATATGTATATATACATATTTAAAGAAAGTTGGACATTGTATATTATGTACAATAGACAACCATAATATGGGTCAGAGAAAGAGTTTTTGACATTGAAAATTTAAAGAGTCTTTGTAGATGAAAATATTAATATGTATACCCAATATAAGTTTGACATGAATATTATAAAAAATTTAAAGAAATTTTTATATGCAGAAATTTAAGTTTTTATCGAGTATAACAGATCTTCGGAATCTTGACAGAAGTTCAATCGTTTTACAACTTTACATTCTTAATTTATATCATCTTATTTGGTGTAAAAATTTGGTATATATTTGTCTTGATATTATGTCAAGATAAATGGATGAGATTTGTCGAAGTTTTCAGTCCAGTCCTTTTACTTACTGACATCCCTCGAACTATCTCACATTTGTAAACCTACGTATTTAGAGTAAGTCCAAGTATAGGTATATGGGGCTCCCGTTTCGGTCCGTACTTCGGAAGCGTACAAAGGATGACCTGACCCAGTATGCACCGCTATAAACGACATACCAGAACACTACTCCGCCGCACCCCTCTTGGTCGACCGGTTCCGATTACGTGGTAGACCCGACTTTTTTATAACGGTTAAGGTAACCGTCTCCCCTTTCTCACTCAAACATTAGCTCGATATTTAGTATTCGTCCAGAACGTTCAACAGTTAATTTTGAGACTATATAACTACAGGAGTTACGTACCCACTGAAGAACGAAAAATTTATAGTGATAAATGTATTATTTTGGGGAAATTTATAGTTAGAAATGGATTATGTTTAATGAGTTTCGTGGGTATTCTTTGTTTAGTCGTGTAATTCTTTACACTGAATCTCTTTTTATTTTTTTTCTTCTATTTAGGCAACTAGTGTCGACACCGTCGTAAGGACTCATAGGTCTACTATTATAAAATTGAAATTTAAATTTCGAATTTAACGCTATTAAAAGTGACTGACATAATAGAAATACGTAAAGAGACAGAGTTTTCTCTTCTTTTAGTAATATAATCGTGGGTAAATAAGTATGTGTGTGTGTATGTGTTTAATAATAAACTGTGTTGAAATCCTTAATCACTTTTCTAGTGTCAAAACACGTTTCACAGACACTTAGTATCTCTCCGACGTCACTATACCCTTCCCAATTGTTATTATATTTCATTGATCCTATATCATCGGTAGGTTATTACTGTTGACGTAATACACTACATCCCTTTCCTATGTAAACGTGTCAGAGATAAATTTATAAAAACAATGAAAAATTAGTCTCATTTACATACTTAATATCAGTTTTTTGTCTCTTGTATTTTAAGTTTTAATCGGGACTTTAAAAACGGTCCGTAAGTAGTTTAAGTAGTGATTTGAGGAGCGTCAGTTGAGTTAAAACAACACCAAGTCGTCGATTCAGTACGGGTTGTGAAACGTTGGTGTACCTGACGACGTGTGGTCCGAAGGGACAGGAGGTGAGGACCGTAAATGAGTTCAAGCACAAGTGACTACGCCACTACGATAGATTGGTAGAGTAGGAGACGGTGGGAGGAGAGGAATTTCCAAAATAATAAAATAAAAAACTCCAACAGAGTTAATCTACTGGGATCCTAACTAGTTCGAGACAACGGTCAGATATTTTTGAAGACCCTATTAGTGGTCTGTTCTGTTGAGTTTGTTATACACTTGTCGAGATATAATCCATGAAACTCACTTACACTCACTCGCTTTCAACAAGTCAACATAGGTTGAGAAACGCTGAGGTACCTGATATATTAGGTACGTCAAGAGGTCCCCTTAGAAGGGTTGGGTCCCTAACTTGGCTCCGGAGAGCGTAACGTCCGCCTAAGAAGTGGTCGACTCGGTGGTCCTCGATTAGATATTACTATATAATCGTTGATGTCCCTAGTGGGACTACTAGTCTTGGCTTTGATACCAATATAAACTAGTTCCAACTTCATAGTCTCTACCGACCTGTTTATACTGGTCGAAAAGTCGAAAGATAGTTAAAGATGAGTAGTTATATATAAGGACTCTGTTTTATCCTATTAATATTTTACTTTGTTTTTTTAGATCAGTTCACATTTTGTTTCTTGACTACGAAAGGTTATTCTCTTAGGGTAGACGAAGATTAAGTCTTTTTCCGTAACGAGATAACTTGAACTTTGCGATATATATTGTCAAAAAGTCATTACACGTATTTATAAATTTTAGTCTACGATCTTGACTCTCTTCACAGTTTTATTTACGTAAGTTTCTTTACTTTAATTTAATCATATAGAAGAAGTCGGAGATAAGAGAGACAAAGACAGGATCCACCGGATATGGGAGTGGTAGATGGAAGTTGGGTAAAAGGTGGGATGAGACATGGAGTCTTCCGACTCTGACGGAGAGTAAACGGTTGACCGAAGGTAGACATACACTTGTTGGACTCTTTTGGAAGTCCTCAAACCTCTCGTTCTCCTGTCTCTGAAGGGTGATAAGTGATCCTGACCCTGGTCCCACTCCGTTCGTTCGTCGGGTTTCACACGTTAAATTCTTCCTTGAGTGAGAGTCCATGATCGGTGTAAATCAGTACGGTAAAAACATGGTTCAGACGGAGGGAGTTGTTCATATTGAGGGAGTTTTATGTCAGAGCACCACTAAGGTTGAGAGTGACCTGAGGGTATCGTGACCCGTCGTATTTCCACTATTATTGAGATTACAACGATTAGAAATAGAGCAGTAGGGAATAACATAAGAGCGACCGAGTGTGGACAACAATTTAAGAGAAAGGACGTCACTGAGACTATTTTACAGTAAAGTCTCAAATTTCAATCGGATGTTCATACAACAATACGTGTAAACTCATAAGTGTTAAACCCTGATGATAGCAAAGAATTTATTTGATTATAAAAATTCCAGTGATAAATATATCTTCTTCACCGGAATTTTAATTAACCGTCGTCATATATTAGGTGAAAAGTAATGACTTATTTAAATAAACCAAAGTAAATAAAAAAAAATTAAAAAATTAAAAAAAAATAAAAAATTTAAAATTTTAGAAATTAAGAATGTACGCAAGGGTTTGTACTTGGGGGGGAGGGTGGAGGGAGGGGTGTTGTAGAGAGACCCAAAACCAAAGTAAATTTTAATTGTAGATATACTATATATACTCTAGTTTTTAGTAAAATAACTTTGTTTTTAGTTAGACAACAACTTACACTAAAGAGTGAAGAAGTAGGGATGGACTTTACTGTAAAAATTTGTAATTACTTTGGAAACACTAGTTTTGTTTAGTTAAGATAACTTCACACTATGATAAAACGAACAAAGAATCTTCGATTTTTAAATATTAAGTAAAACAGTGTTTACAATATTTTAATTTCACGAAAATAATTCATTACTGTATATATTTCGACTATTTAAGTAAAACATTTTCCGTTTTGACTTATGTTATCTACATTTTATCTAAACTTTATATATTGTTAATTCTCTGTTAAATAGTGGTCCATAAATATTTATTGGTAAATGAATGTGTCGAAAAACTATTTACACAAGTTATGACATTATAGAGTTTATTTCACTCCTTACAAAGGGTTTTTTGAACTTTCTACTACTATCTTTCCATATATATTACACGTGAGTTCGTATTAAAATTTGATTGACATATATATATATTCCTATATATAAATGTATATTACCAGTAATCTTTACTAACAAATAAAATTTCTATAAACACTGGTTTGTAGGAATTTTATGATATATTTTTGTATAGTTACATTTAATTTACGCTTTTATAAACTAAAACTTTATCAAAGTCTGGTAAGTATGTGTGTGTGTGTGTTTTGTTTTATCGTTCATTTATTTTTATATAGGAATATACTTCTGTCTTTTTGTCACGACTTTAGACCCCAAAATTAATCTACAAGTGAACTTTACATTTACTAACCCCCTTTACATAGTAATAAAATGACGTTAAGTAAGAGTGATTGTCGAAAAATTTTCCTCATAGAAAACCCTTAACTTATAAAGTATTTCTTACATTAATTTTCTGTTAAACCAGACCGAGGGACTTAGATCTATATCAAGCCTTAAAAACCGGAGAGATCAGTTCTGAGACAGTTAAGATAACTACAAGTGAGGAAAACGCGAAGTTTTAGTATAAGGTGTAATGTACCATTTTCTCTAGTCAAAGATATATCTCGTTTTATGGAATGTATCAAGAGTGAAGTACCTATGTATGTTAGTGTTGAAGTGTATAGAAAGACACATAGATTAAATCTTCTATTTTTAACTTTTAAACGATATGAGGTGGAAAGGACAGTCTTTAATCTTTGGGTTTAAAATATAATAGACACTATTTTATCAAAAACAAAAACAAAAACAAAAAACACCCTTCTCTTTGAATCCTCATCAAAAGGAATGACCTCTCATGTATAGAAAATTCTTTGGTAGTATAGATCATGAAGTCGGGGACGGTTCAGATGTTCCAGGAAATTTCTTTGAGGCATATCCATTTTATTCTCAAGAAGAAAGGACAAATGTGACCCCTTGAACGAGGGAGGACATAGATCCTGAGATGGTAGGAATTAGAACGAATACTAAGAATGGTTTTTGAAAGTTATACTTTCAATGATTTTGGAAGTTATTTTCTTAGTTTCTTATACGAGAAAACGTGTCAACGGATGTGTTGTTTGTCGTGTCAGTTTGTGTATCGTTTTACTACAAAGACAACTCTACCTTTAATCCACTTACTTCTCGTAGATTGCCTGTATCCTTTACAGTCTAGTTGGTTACGAATAGCTTCAAAGTCTTTGACCTTACGGTCCAGGATTTAGTAACGAAAATTTCTCATCTACGGTAAATAAGTAAGATCTTTAATGTATATAACCAGAAATAAGTAAGACATCATTGAAGGAGAAAGTTGCACTTTACGAAGAGAGATGTACTATTATTTTTAATAGAGTTATTGTCCATTGTAAATAACACTCGAGTCAAAAGGTTCACGTTTGGTGTCCCAATTTCCGAATGTCTCTAATTTAGTCAATTAGCAGTATTGTTAGACACTACATCGATAATGTTAATAACTGGGGTCAAATGTTTAGATCCTTCATTGTGTTTTAATTGTGAAGACTCCAGTATGTATGGGTCATTACTTCGTTTATATCAGTATCGATACCAAAAAAGTCATCAGTACATGTCTACACTCTCAACGTGATATTTCTTCCCACTCTTGGCTTCTTAACTACGAAAACTTAACGCCACGACATCTTTTGTGAACTCTCAGGGAACCTGTCAATTCTCTAATTTGGATAGATAGGATTTCCTTTAACTGGGACTGATATAAAGACGAAATAACTGATACGGTTTCGGAAACTGACACACCTATTGTTATTTGACACCTTTTAAGACTCTTTCTACCCTTATGGTCTGGTGGACTGGACGGAGAACTCTTTAGACATAAGTCCAGTCCTTCGTTGTCAATCTTGACCTGTACCTTGTTGTCCGACCAAGGTTTATCCTTTTCCTCATTCAGTTCCGACATATAACAATGGGACGAATAAATTGAAGATACGTCTCATGTAGTACTCTTTTGCGACCTGACCTTCTTTGTGTTCGACCTTAGTTCTAACGGCCCTCTTTATAGTTAGTGGAGTCTATACGTCTACTGTGGTAGGAATACCGTCTTTCACTTCTCCTTGATTTTTCGGAGAACTACTTTCACTTTCTCCTTTCACTTTTTCAACCGAATTTCGAGTTGTAAGTCTTTTACTTCTAATACCGTAGGCCAGGGTAGTGGAGTACCCTTTATCTACCCCTTTGTCACCTTTGTCACAGTCTGAAATAAAAAGACCCGAGGTTTTAGTGACATCTACCACTAACGTTGGTACTTTAATTTTCTGCGAATAAGGAACCTTCTTTTGAATACTGGTTCGATCTATCATATAAGTTTTCGTCTCTGTAATGAAACGGCTAATTCCAGGTAGATCAGTTCCGATACCAAAAAGGTCATCAGTACATACCTACACTCTCAACCTGATACTTCTTCCGACTCGCGGTTTCTTAACTACTAAAACTTGACGCCACAACCTCTTCTGAGAACTCTCAGGGAACCTGACGTTCCTCTAGGTTGGTCAGGTAAGACTTCCTCTAGTTGGGACCCTAAAGAAACCTTCCTTACTACGATTTCGACTTTGAGGTCATGAAACCGGTGGAGTACTCTTCTCAACTGAGTAACCTTTTCTAAGACTACGACTCTCCCTAACCCCCGTCCTCCTCTTCCCCTGCTGTCTCCTACTCTACCGACCTACCGTAGTGACTGAGCTACCTGCACTCAGACTCACTTGAGGCCCTCAACCACTACCTGTCCCTCCGGACCAGACGGCGCTAAGTACCCCAGCGTTTCTCAGCCTATGCTGATTCACTGACTTGACTGACTGACTAAGTGACCTTACTGAATACAACTTTGACTTCGAGATCAGGAAACCGGTAGATTTACGTTTCTCGGTTAAGTGACCTTTTCTGGGACTACGACCCTTTCTAACATCCGTCTTCCTCTTCCCCTGTTGTCTCCTACTCTACCAACCTACCGTAGTGACTAAGTTACCTGTCATCAACCTTGTTTGAGTCCCTCTATCAATTTCTGTCCCTTCGGACCGTACAACGTAAGGTATCCCAGTGTTTCTCATCCTGTATTGAATCGGTAACTTGTTTTTGTTACTAACCGTAATTACGATCTGTTATAAACTTCTTATGTTACGTATAGAAGAGTTTCAATCGTATGTATTAAATACCCTTTTCAGATTCAACAAATGTGTTTATATTATATTTTTATATCACGGGTTATATAAGAAGTAACAAAATCATTTGTGTATTATTGCTGTCAAAAGGTAACTATAGGCGACTCCTGACTAACCAAGGTCCTCGAGGGACTACGTATGATTGTAGACGTCTTCGAGTTAAGGGAATGTATTTTAACAAATCAGGTCACTTTCGTCAGTGAAAAGGGTATAGACACAAAAGTTCAGGTTTATAAGTTGGATCACGATTAATCTCAACTTAGGCTTCTACGTCTTGGACGTCTAAGCCGTCTGGATGAAATAGATAAGAATTCAGTGTATAAGAGAGATGATTATAAATGAGTCAGGATTGGTACACGTTCCTTAACAGGATCCACGATAATTTAGAACGGATTGGAGGGGACTCTAAAATGAAACTCAGAGTAATGACTTGTAGATACATATTATTACCGTCCCTGTGTCTCCATTACTATATCGTAATAAATTTTTATTATCGAGTTATTACAGTCGTACCACAGTGGCAGAATCCGTAGTCCTTTTCGTCGTCCCAGGACTTTTGAGTCTAAAGTTCGTGATTACTCGTCACTATCGGTTGTCTTGTCACCAGACAACAAACTTTTCTAACCACTTAGAAATATTATCAAAAGTGTTTGATAGAAAGAAAAAGTTAAGACAAACAAAATAAGTGTCATGACGGTGTATCGTACCGTCTTTAAAGCAAACAAAAATCAAACTGTAAAATTGATGGCACAGGATGTAATCTAGTCAGTCTTTATCAGAGGTTTACACTGAACCTCTTTTGTCGTAAAAAAAAAGTGATTCCATATTTGAATATCAGAATATACGAGTAAAAAGAAGGAAAGAATGGGTCTAGTAACCTCGTTTTTACCCTTTTCAGTAATGTAGTCGTTTAATCAAGTGGGTTCCTCATCGGAGTTTGGTGTGCAATTAAACTTGACAAGTTTATATTTATGAATTTTTCCTTTCCTAAGTAATGAAAACACCACAAACGACCAAGTAACGTGGTAACATTCTCTAACAGTTATTCGTATAATGTAGATTGTTAGACGGGAAGACGACTTGTCCAGACTCTTATAGATGAACGTATAATACGAAACAAAGTTAAAAACACACACTGGGTATAAGTGTACGAGACCCAAATTTGTAGAAATTTATGAGAGTTAAAGTGAATGATTAATGTATTTTCGTTATATTCGTCAGATTATATTTATATGTATCCTGTGAATTTATTTTATAAATACAACAATATATCACAGTCGAACGGAAAACAAAAAATTGGTCCTCGAAGTACTTTGACCGACTTTTACTATGTTTATGTAGACGTAAACAGAACGTTCTTACGGGTATCGAAACAAGTTTAAATATTTCATAGAGTCAGGTGTATGTGTGTGTTTTTTCTACTTCTTCGTAACGAGATCTTTTGGTATAAATTATCACTGATTTTCGATTCTATATTTGACTCTGTTCTTGTCTCCTCAACCGTCTCACACTTCCCTCGGTGAGTTTGTTAAGGTTTGATCCACGGTCTCAGTTTGTTATATGTATGATGCAATAAAAATCTCTAAGTGTTTTATATTCCTTTTATGTTAATGACTATAAAAAAGTCTACTTTGTAATATTTACTTGGGCCTCTTAGACCAAAGATTAGAATCGTTACGAAAGCTGAGTATCTGTTTATATAGAGAGGTTACACGTTCATAGTAATAAAGGCAGACAAAATAAGTCCGTAATTTTTCTATTTAAAATCTTTTTTACATCATTGTGAAGACGTACACGAATTACGTCTATAGATATTTCGTTTCTAAGAATTAAAGATTGTATTAACGAAACTACATTCTTCTACCGACCTCTTTGTTTTCTTAAAGGAGAGGCTAAAAGAAAGAAATCAATCCTTATAATAAGGTAATTTTTAATAAAGGTAGTTAGTACGATTTTCTAAATCTTAGAGACCGACCTAGGAGTGATGGTCTACCATATAAAGTTATTCGAAAATATTATGAAATTTTCATGACATTTGAAAATGAAAGGACTAAGGTATAGAACGGGACAAGAAGGATATCGAAGGAGATAGTGTTAGTATGAGACTATAGACTTTTAGGAGTGTATAATATGATGGTAGGGATAATAAAAAAGAACACGAATCTAAAAAAAATGGTACAATTTATTTCCATTCGAATTTACAATGTGTAGTAATCTCCGGTAGGGTTAGGGGTTACTACATATTAGACTTTCGAACCTTACCTTATTTTACTTGACTAATTTCTGGTTTCTGGTTATATGTTGTAGATTTCTTTGTACTATGTCTTTATAAAGTTTTGAATAAGATGTCTTTAAACACTCTTTACATTATATATTATATAGAGTGTTTGAAGAATCAGACATGATATAATACACAAAGTCTTTGCCAAGTAAGTATTGTGATTATAATTTTTTGTAAGTATAACTGGTCTGTAGTACGATCCATAACCTGTATGTAACCATTAGTACTGTTTAAATCCTGAGGACGATCATTGTAAATATTTTTTTTAGGAATGTATGAGTATCTACTATTTATACCTAAGTCTCCAATACACGGGTGTTAAGATTCGTAATGGTTAAGGTGTCTGTTATTATAATTACTTAGAGGGACGTATTGAAGGGAGTTTTGGGGACTATGATGTTCAGTAGGATTAATAAACGAAGAGTTTATACCTATGGTACCCGGTCCACTATAAACTTTATATCCCGTTTATGTTAAAACTTTAAACCGTTTATTTAATATAGGATAAACAAAATATATTTGTGTACTTTAATTTTTAGGTGTTGATTGGAAATTTTATTTTATACAGAATTTCTTTTACATTACAAGAGTCGTTCTTATGATAAAGACATAGTAGACGGTGGTCCCTATTCTCTCCCTTTACCTGTGTAGTACCGTATTGACATGGAACATCGAAAACTATTAGGAGAGTAATAGTGGTAATCAACTTCTTCGTGGACTTAAACCTGTCCCACTAAGGTAGTAGACCATCTGTACACTGAACACCTTTTAGTGTATACAACACTTGGAGTTAAAGGGGTAAACATTATCCTCTTTGAATGGTGGTGAATGATGTTTTTTATATTATATATTTAATGGACCGTATCTCCTTTAATTTCTCGATTGTCGAGAAAAATTGAAAGGGACCTCACTGATCTATATATGACTGTTCTCCTATTATATAAATTGTCTTTATAAATTATTACATAATCAGAAATTCATCTACATTTGATAACTATGTTTTGGAAGGGTAAAGTCTTAGGAATAAAGTCGAGACAAGTCATGTTTGTTTAGTTTAAACGTTGTGTTCTCAAAAATAAGGTATTGATGGTTCACAAACTTAAATACTCGGTTTTTTTTCCCACTTAATCTAAGATGAAATAATGGGATATATTAACGTCAAGTTATTTCCTAATGTTTTATACTCAAAGACCTAAAAGATTCGTTAGTAGAGATAAAAATAATCTATTCAACATAGAGTTTTCAGTTTCTTAAACACATTAACTTCTTTCTCTACTTACTGAGAACACTTAAAGGTTTCCCTATTTTGTAATACTAGGGGATATTCTGTACCTATTTATAAAATCAAAACGGTTCCATTAATCACCTTGAAAATTTTTCTACCGTGAATAATAATAACAATTCTTTTGTCTGTATTCATACACTTACGATAAAATAAAGGTACATTTACTTAGTAGAAAGGAAGTAACACTTCGATAATGGAGGTAAGTACATGTTTTCGTTATCATATGTAAATCCGAAGTCTGTCCTCTCTACCCGTCTAAAAGAGGGATAAAGAGGAGAAACTGTTTTGTGAGGTGAATAAATACAAACTAACATGGGAGACGAACTAGTACATTTATATCATCATAAAGAAATAGGCGTCGATATTTCTGTAGAAAAAAGGGGGAAGATTGGTCCGAAGTCAAGTGTTTAACCCTCTTTGAGACAGGTTGACTCTGAACTAAAAACATTTAGGACTTCTGTTCGAGATAAATGGATCGTGTATAAATTATAATTAATTCAGGACCTCCAACATTTCCTTTGCAGAGCACCTCTAAAAGGACTTAAAAATTATATAGAATCTTAAAGTGAAATTTAAACACATCTGGAATATCAAACGGGTGGTAAAAATTAGACGTTGTTGTAAAGGGTTACATAGTAATCAAAATTACTTAAGTTTCGGTAATAATTACTAGTCATTGACTTTTAATTTGACTGATCGAAATTATATTCCAACTTACGAATTTTAGTCTCTGTCAGAAACAATGATTGGTACAAGAACAAAGTCCTTCGGTACAAAAGGAACTCTGTCGATCGGATTGTTTATGAATTAAATTTTGTCTTCTCGTCTTTTCTTCTTTGTAAACAACTTTATCTTCCTTTAGTTCATGTGTTTTACTAAGATTTTATCCATTGAAAGGATTAAAGGGTTGTATTTATTTTCGTTTATACAATCGGAGAGGAGAAAAATGTCAATATGAAACCAGAGAAACCTTTCAACTATTCGTTACGGTCTTTACCTCTAAAGTTTGGTATGTCCATGGTCGTCATAACGACTTGTACTAAACCGATTTCTGTGAAGGTTGTCTTAGTTTTAAGTTCCTTCTTTAAGTTCTTCGTAGATAAATCATTCTTGAGTTTTATAAGTCAAGTCAAAGAGTCATCACAGGTGAGAAACGTTGGGGTACCTGACGTCCTACGGTCCGAAAGGACAAGTAGTGGTTGAGGACTTCGAAGGAGTTTGAGTACAGGTAACTTAGTCACTACGGTAGGTTGGTAGTGTAGAAGACGGTAGGGGAAGAGGAGGACGGAAGTTAGAACGAACCGTAGTCCCAGAAAAGGTTACTCAGTCAAGAAACGGAGTCCACTGGTTTCATAACTTCAAAGTTGAAGTCGTAGTCAGGAAGGTTACTTATAAGTCCTGACTAAAGAAAATCCTAACTGTCCAACCTAGAAGAACGGCAGGTTCCCTGAGAGTTCTCAGAAGAGGTTGTGTTGTCAAATTTTCGTAGTTAAGAAATCGTGAGTCGAAAGAAATCTCAGGTTGAGAGTGTAGGTATATACTGATGACCTTTTCGGTATCGAAACTGATCTACCTGGAAACAACCGTTTCATTACAGACACGAAAAATTATACGACAGATACAACCTCTTCCGTTACCGTGGGGTAAGGTCATGAGAACGGACCTCTTAGGGTACCTGCCTCCTCACACCACCCGACGTCAAGTACTCCAGCGATGCTCAGTCTGTGTTGACTCGCTGAAGTGAATGTGAAAAGTGAAAGTTCGTCACCTCTTCCTTTACCGTGGGTGAGGTCATACGAACGGACCTCTTAGGGTACCTATCTCCTCGGACCACCCGACGGTAGATACCCCAGCGTGTCTCAGCCTGCACTGACTTCGCTGAATGGTCGTCGTAGTCGTACAACCAGTATTGAAAAGAAGGTTCCTCGTTCGTAGAAAATTAAAGTACCGATTTCAACGGTAGACGTCATTAAAACCTCGGGGGTTTTATTTTAGAGAGTAAAAAGGTAAGAAAGGGATAGATAGACAGTACTTCACTACCCTGACCTACGGTATTAGAATCAAAAGACTTACAACTCAAAGTTCGGTTGAAAAAGTGAGAGGAGAAAGTGAAAGTTGTTCTCCGAAAAATCAAGAAACGAAAGACGGTATTCCCACCAAAGTAGAGTATAGACTCCAATAACTATAAAAGGGTCTTTAGAACTAAGGTCGAACTAAGAGTACTTGTGATACTTTTATAAGTCATTGTCTTTTTACACAGTCTTTCATGTTCATCTCTCTTGATTAAACTTCTACCGTTTTCTTACTTTCTAAGGACTCTTATATTTTTAGAGTAGTCTTTGTCCATTGGAATTTCTTAAACAAGTTTCTTATTTTCTACACTTCCGTTAGACCAACACTGTGAACAGTGGGGGATCTAGCGGTCCCAACTAAACCGACTAGACCGACATATCCGTCCACAAGGGAAGAAGGGAGTGGTGAGGTACACACAGGGAGAGCTTCGTCACGTGAACTACCTTCTCCTGTTGGTAGGGCCTATTTCCTCCTGGCCAGAAACCAGTTCTCATTCGTTCATCGAGACGAAGGGACGTTTTTGGAGGTTTGTTCGAGAGTTTTTTGTTTTCTCTTACTTACTTTTCAGACACATTTAATTTGTAATTATCGTCCATTGTGAGTAAATTGTATCGATCATCTTAGACGTATACACCGTAATTGATTTTAACATCTTATTTTTGTTCTTGTACGTTTACCCTTTATGTGTAAATCCGTGGTATATCTTTAAGGAAATACTTTCTTAGACCGGTTCATCACGGATTTTGGACATCTGTAACTATGTTATACCACAATTACAGAACTCTCTCCTTACTGTTCTCTTGTACTTCGGATGTGAAGTTCTCTTGAAGGTGTCCTATCAACAATTTTAATAACAGACACTAACTCCTTCCTCTCTTACCGATTGTTTATTTTCGTAGTAGGACGACTGAGTCTACCATTTCTTAGATGGATATCACGTCCTCTGGGTCCAAGTCAAGGACGCACCCCTTCTAGAGGACCTCTTCACTTACCGTTAGGTGAGGTAATAAGAACAGACTTTTTAAAGTACCTGTCTTCTCCTACCACCCGATGTCAGGTACCCCAGTGTTTCTGACTCGTTGATTATGAAAGTGAAATTAGAAATTCTTAAAATTAGGAGTTGAATTTACGATCTGTTAGTTGGGATTTAGATAAGACAATTTGGGATTTGGTAGGAAGCCACTGTATGTATGGTCGTTGAAAGGTAAATCTGTGTGTGTCGAGATAAAGAGTCGTTATAAATCGAGTCACCCCAAAAATGTCATATCCGTCAGACGATCCGGTAGAAAGGGTTAGAGGTATTTCGACAGAGATGTAAAGAAGAGCAAGGTGTTTGAAGGTATTGTGACAGTAAGAAGAGAGAGTGTATGCAGGAACTGTCAGAGGAAGTTACTTCCTTGTCCGGTGATTCAATATTGAGGTAATTGAAACTCACAGACATGAGTGGAAAGAAAGGGTTCAGTGTTACTTTTCCCTGGAAAAAAATGTCAAGTTTCAGTTAATAAAGAGACTGTACAAAAATTGGGTAAGGGAAGGTAGGGAAAGTCCTAATTTTTATAGAAGGTGTCATTCAAATAGGAGAATAGAGGTTTCAAAAGTTTTGAAGAGATCAATATGTAAGATGTAGAAATATAGGTATAAAGGAGTTATCTTTGTTGTTTTTGTTTTGGTTATGAGTTGGTCACTAGTTATGACCTGGGGACAGTTCCCCTGTGAGTCAAAGGTAAAGGAAGAAGGTGTCCGTTAGAATTATCTTATTATATAGGCACGAGAGACGACAGGGAGGGGGCGGGAGAGAGTAGTGACTTCAAATGGAACGTTTCCTGTAGTTGACGGAGGTTTCAGTTAGTTGACGGAAGTGTTAGTGAGAGAGAGAACTTATAAAAAAATATTTTAGGATATTGGGGTTAACAAGAAAGAACCGGAAGAAGGTCTGTTAAAATGTTAGACGGATGGGACCTTTACAACTCCAGAGTCTTAAGACAGGAACTTTAATAAAAGGTAAGAAGGTCATATAAGACCGACTAAGGGTCTCAAGGTAGTTAGGTACTCCACTACTATGATTTTAGACATAAAAATCGGAGTTGTGAAGGAGATTAGAGATCTGTACTAATATGTCATAGAAGTGGTAAACAAGGTTTCTATTGACCTTGATTTACAGGTTTTAACTTAGTGACAAAAAAGAGGAGTTCGGACGAAGAGGAGGACATAAAGAATTGAGGTATTTACCGTGGTAGTAGGTGAGTCGGACATCGATTTCTTGACCCGTATAAGGAGGGATCCCGAGTAACAGTCGGAGTAAAAAGAAATCTTTGATCCGGTTTCAGGTCACAGGACGTAAGGAGTCGTAATTATTTGATAAAAGTCGAGGAGTTTTACCGGTACATAAAGTTTGTAAGTATTGGACCTGACAATTATGACCTTTTCGAGAAGGACGTAATTTAGATACCTGTAAAGTCCAGAGTAAAATTCTTGAAGGGACCACCACGTCACCAATTCTTAGACGGAAGGTTACGATCCCTGGACCTAAACTAGGGACCTGTCCTTTGAATTTAGGGTGTACGTCACCCCGTTGATTCGGATGCGTTAAGAGTTGATCTCTCGTGTACGTGGAGTTCTTCTCTCGAGTTTGCGAAGTTGGTCTATCGGGTATGTGAGGTTTCTGTCTAGGGTGTGTGGTGTAGATTCTTGGTTGTGTCGGATTCTAGTAATTTCGAATGTCACTTTTCTTAGTAGGGAACTTGATTACTACGGTGTCCTCATCTCCCCACTTCGTTTTAAGTGTTCCTGTAAAATATGAAATATTCTAAAGGTCTAAATGAGGAATTCTTAGACTCGAGAAGATGATTGACTTCTTCAATTCTAAGAAGTCTTGTAGAAATCTTGTCTTCTTTAGTGTTATCAAACATACAATTCTAGTGATTTCGAATGTCACTTTTCGTTATACTACTTGTGACTCAAAATACATTAGTCTCTTTATATTAGATATTTTCAAAGTTTAATGCAATGAAATACAGTACATATACAGTCGTATATTATATACGTACATTCGTATATTACATACGTACATTCGTATATACATATTTCATATCTATCTATTTATCTCTCCTTTGTTTGTCTTACGTTTAAATTGTAATTTTGTAATTATTCCGTGAATTTTATAAAAGAAGTATATTTTAATTTTATGTATTAGTTTAAATACTTACAGTTTAATTGTACAAATTAATAAAATAGTACCGATGAGGTAATAAATAAATAAAACTTTAGTCTATTTGACAGTTGATTCCGAAAAAGTAAAACTATGTGAACCATCTTGTTTGTGATGAAGGATTACATAATGACCGAAACCTCTCGGAAATGGTTTTTATTATTTCTTTTTGATTAATCAGAGGATCTTAGGGATAATTGTATTCAATAAATCTCTTACGAATGAGACTTGTTATATATAACAGTTTATAAAAGATATTTAGGAGAATAAATTATGAAAAGTACGAAAAATGGATAAAACATGGTTATAAGAAGATCGTGAGTTACTCTAAATTAACCGGTTTCAATATCTCTATTTATTTGAGGTCTCAAAAAAGTAAGGGAAATATAGTGGATTGTATACTGACCGTAATGAGAAGTGTAAGTGTTATATTGATACGTAGAAGGGACAGTTTCCTTCGATATTACTCCGTTTGGATTCAGTCTTTTGTTACTGGAAAATTATAAGACTTCTGTAAAAGTTATACAAAATGTTATGCTATTCGACTGTATATTTTATAATACTGAATTAAACGAAAATAAGTAATTTTATATGGGTGTAATGTATTGTTGCGTACTGTTTTTATTTAACACTTAGATTTATATTTATTTTATATTTGTTGACTTTCACAAATGTATTAATATATAATACAAGGATTAATATAGAGACTTGTAGTTCTTTTTATATAGACAATTGGATCCTGTATGTGAATTACTTATACTTTCTCTAAAAGTTTTTAGTTTTACCAAAAGACTTTATATATATAAATTAACAGACAATAATAAAATGAAGTCAAGTCAAGTCAGTGACAACACAGGCTGAGAAACGTTAGGGTACCTGACGTCGTGAGGTCCGAAGGGATAGGTAGTGGTTGGAGACCTCAAATGAGTTTGAGTACAGGTAACTCAGTCACTACGGTAGATTGGTAGAGTAGGAGAGAGTAGGGGAAGAGGAGGACTGAAGTTAGAAAGGGTCGTAGTCCCACAAAAATTTACTCACTCAAGAAGCGTAGTCCACCGGTTTCATAACGTCAAAGTCGAAATCGTAGTCAGGAAGGTTACGTATGAGTCCTGACTAAAGGAAGTCCTACCTGACCAACCTAGAGGAACAACAGGTTCCCTGAGAGTTCTCAGAAGAGATTATGGTTTCCAGCTTTCATAGTTAAGAAACCACGAGTCGAAATAAAACCCCCTCGGGGGGTTTTATTTCAGACGGTGACAAAGGCGACAAAGGTGTAGATAAACGGTACTTCACTACCTTGGTCTACGGTAGTATAATCAAAAAACTTACAATTCAAAGTTCGGTTGAAAAAGTGAGAGAGAAGGTGAAGGTAGTTCTCCGAGAAATCGAAGTGAAAGAAGGTATTTGCAGAAGAAATCTGTCGGATTTTATCAAGTCAACCTAGATGACTATAAATACAGTTTGTACTTTATAAATGGAAGTCAAGGCAAGTCAACGAGTCAACACGGGCTGAGAAACACTGGGGTACTTAGCGTCATACGGTCCGGAGGGACAGGTAGTGGTTGAGGGCCTCAAGTGAGTCTAAGTACAGGTAACTTAGTCACTACGGTAGGTCGGTAGAGTAGGAGACAGTAGTGGAAGAGGAGGACGGGGGTTAGGGAGGGTCGTAGTCTCAGAAAAGGTCACTCAGTTGAGAAGAGTACTCCACCGGTTTCATGACATCGAAGTCGAAATCGTAGTAAGGAAGGTTTCTTTAGGGTCCCAACTAGAGGAAGTCTTACCTGACCAACCTAGAGGAACGTCAGGTTCCCTGAGAGTTCTCAGAAGAGGTTGTGGCGTCAAGTTTTCGTAGTTAAGAAACCGCGAGTCGGAAGAAGTATCAGGTTGAGAGTGTAGGTATGTACTGGTGACCTTTTTGGTATCGGAACTGATCTGTCTGGAATCAGTCGTTTCATTACAGAGACGAAAACTTATACGATAGATCCAACCAGTATTGAAAGGAAGGTTCCTCATTCGCAGAAACTTAAAGTACCGACGTTAGTGGTAGTCGTCACTAAAACCTCGGGTCTTTTTATTTCTGACTGTGACAAAGATGACAAAGGGGTAGATAAAGGGTACTTCACTACCCTGGTCTACGATACTAGAAGCAAAAGACTTACGACTCGAAATTCGGTTGAAAAAGTGAGAAGAGAAAGTGAAAGTAGTTCTCCGAAAAATCAAGGAGAAGTGAAAGACGGTATTCCCACCACAGTAGACGTATAGACTCCAATAACCATAAAGAGGCCCGTTATAACTAAGGTCGAACACAAAGAAGGTCAGGTCGCAAAGAGTACTACAGGAGACGTATCTTCAATTTATTCGTCCCACTGTTATATGTCGGAACTGCATGAGGAAAAGGATAAACCTTGGTCGGCCAACAAGGTACAGGTCAAGATTGACAACGAAGGACTGAACGTATGTCTAAAGAGTTCTCCGTCCAGTCCACCAGACCATAAGGGTAGGGAGAGTCTTAAAAGGTGTCAAAGAACACTAGGTGTGTCAGTTTCCGAAACCGTATCAGTTATTTCGTCTTTATCTACAAAAAGACCTTGAGAGAACAAAAAAGGTATAAATGGAACCGACGAATATTTATTTGTCGATGAAGTCAACACTCGTAGATAAATAAATAAGTGTGTGTGTGTGCATGTGTGTACCTCTGTGTTGTATGGGGGTTATGTTACGAAATTTTTCTATTATTAAATATTAAGTAGACACAAGAAAAAGTATATTTATTCATTTTACGAAAGTATAGACGAAGGAGGGGGGTTTTTTCACGTGTTAGATTAACAAGTATAAAAATTAGGTTGTTCTGATAACAAAAGGTAAACTTTATGTTATAAAGTTCGTCCTTTTTCTTGAAATATTTATTTTCGGAGGGAACCATATGTGTTTAAGTGTTTGTATGAGGTAGAGGGGTAGAGTCGTGACACTACCGTAATTCAAGTAGGTACTGCCTACCAACGAAACGGTCTTATCAGTCGGTACTCCGGGAGGTGGGGTAAATAAATAAATTGATGTACCGTGACCCTTATGGTCCGTTATTTTAACGTAAAAGTAGGTATCGACTAAAGGTAAATCTCGAACAGTACAATTATCACTTTATTTAACGAGATTAACGGTCCTTTGAAGTAGTTTAAGTGTAAGAAAGGAATAAAATAAGTTATAAATAATAATCCTGTGAGGTACAGAATTGAACGGACCGACCATTTTCGTCAGGTCAAAGACTTAATTACATATAAGATCATCAGTCAAGTCATCGAAAATAAAAAAGACTATTAAAAGATTATATTACCAATTTTAAATCTACATAAACAAGTATAACGAAACTCCCTTAAATAATATAAAGGGATGTTTAAATGAATGACTTATTAATACTAAACTATGAACCCCTTTTCTCCCACTAAATTTACTTCGTTTTCAGTTAATTAAAAAAATTGTAGTAAATACTGATATTCCAAATTGACATAAATAAAGTTCCACCATAAAAGTTGACTGGTTTTACATAAAACCAAAGATGTTGAATAATTAGACACTATATGAAGGTTTAGGTGAACTATACAAAATTCTACTTTTTACATTCATAGTGACTTAGTATTTTCTCTTGTCTGAACTGTTATTTTACGTATATTTACGTATATTTTGAATTTCGTTCTTCCGGATGTAAGGTTAGACTCGATATAGTAAATGTTGGATGCAAACATCGTACTAGTGAATTAGAAAGTTTCGGAATCAAAAGGGAAAGTGATTGGTTCCGTAATCTAATCTGCCAGGGATCCAGGTGTAATCAAGATTTTAAAGACAATACGATTACTATTTCCTTCTTTTCTACTCGGATCATATATCAAGTTGACTCTCGTCTCATCGAGAGGTCATGTTTGTAGTCTAGGATCTTGGAGGTCGTTTTCACTTTGTGAAGTGACTTTTTGTTTATTACGATTAATGACCGTCTGTGTTTGTAAAATTTTCGATGTAGAAACGTTTATATAATGTTATAATAAACTTAATATATTATTTCAGATGGGTTATGTTTAATAATTTTATACGTCCTTATCAATAGAACATCATAAAATTCAGGTGATTGTTCTGTCACAATTCGACGATAAGATTTTCCGAAAAGTAGTTCTTAAAATTCCTTATATCGGGTCCAAACATCGAAAGACTATTAAATAGATTTACTTCTCGTAACTCTTAACTTCCTTTGTTCACGAATCATTCAAAGACCCTGAATAAGAATGGTTATCGTAAAGAAACCCTATAAAACTATAGTGTTTCATATACTAAATTCGATGTTCGATCTTTGTATCTCCTTAAAGTGTATCATCGAAATTTATCGTCCACTAAACTCTGTTTCAATAATAAAAGAAACTTTTATTTTTCTGAATTAAGTAGAGGACCGAGGTTTTGTCCGGGGTTTGATGTTAGACTGAATTTCATAAGAGTTTCTCATTAGTTTCCAACCAATTCTAAAAACTTGTTAACGAAATAAACAAGAGTTTACAAGTTTCTTTATTATCTAACTTCAGGGGTTTGGTACTTTGTATTAGTTCTCTATTGAAACGAGACTTAAAAACTCTTTCGTCAACGACAAAAAATATAGAAATAGGTTGGGTGGTTAGACTTCTTTTAGTGGATGTTGAAGTTATCTTATTGACTATACGTCGACTTACCCAAGTCTACTCTAAATGAATAATTTATTCTTATGAACCAACGACTAAGACTGTATTTTCTGTTACTAACTCTTTCGTATTCGTATTTAGAGACCATTTATAGTTATTATCTGTAACTTACAATTGACTTAGACTTAAATATACCTTGAGGATCAAGACTTACAATGAACAGTTTAATGTCATATAGGTCTAAAAAAAGAGTATTTACTTTATCAATGTTTCTTATAGTCTTTTTTAAAGAAAAGAGGAAGGAAGGAAGTAAGTACATAGATAAATAACATCTTTTGTCGTTCTTAAGACTTTTAGATTTTGGTATGGTATGAAATCCGTGATCAATATTTATTACTCAGAGTCCTCTGTCAAAACAAATATTGTAAATCTCAACCGTAAAAGAGACGGTTTGTACAGTAGGGGTGGATGTAAGTAAGAGGTTTACCATAAAGATATTTTCTGAGACTTCCTCGTACTTTTCTGGTCTTCCATAAAACTTCAATATATCAAACTGGGGATCTGTAGAACGTAGATTCCGTAGTTTCCCACTAGTTATATATAACTATTTCATAGAATCGAAATTGAAAAAGGGTGGAGTTAAGTTCTCTTATTTCCAACGTTACTACTCATCTTTATTTCAACACTCGGTTTAAGGACTGTCAAGAGGTATATCCTATGACTCAGTACTTTGAGTCCGTACATAAAGGAACTACCAGTCCAACTAATTTACACAACTTCGTTATAAGTCACTTTACAATCGAGATATTAAAGTGGATTGAATTTCCTGGTAGTGAAACCATCATTTTCATTTAAAGTTAAATATCCGTACGACCCCCTTGATGTAATCTTCTCAATAAATCTCCTTTATAAAAACATCCTAAACCCGGATATTGGAGTATAACCCATATTTAGTGGGGTCGTCTATTTTGTTTTTTCATTATGTAGACTCCAAGAAAAGTCAAATTTTATATGTTTTAACGTTTTTAGTAAGTCAGACTTCCTCTTATTAGACCAGGTGTCTAAATTCTACTCGTAGTGTCTTTTAAATTACTATTCTTTCGAATAAATTGGTAATTATATTTCGGAGTTTAAACTTTTTTATCGTTATCATATATTTCTTCCTTCGGATACTGGTGAATTTTAAATTAAGGACTATGGATTGAATTACGAGACACTATATTCTTAAAATAATAAATATGTTATGTTCCTTTCTATATTGGTTAGTTCACTAAAAGTAGACAAGTATAAAGGGTTAGTAAATTCTGACATTCATGTAACTTTTATATTAGGAATTCTCTACATGTGACATGATTCGTATAAATAAGTTTTTATAAAGAACTTATGAATATTTTAAAACAATACTTAAAATCGTTTCTGTTTAGTTTCAAAGTCAAAAATAACAAAAAACTGAAATTTTACTTCCGTCACTGTTACTGACACTCTAATAGTACTCTGATCTTCTGATCTTTCTCTACAAATATATTATTTTCCATAGATCATGTCACTAACCCGTATCGTTATTTATAAACAATGGTAAGTGACTATGTCCTTGATTTACTCATGAGGAATTTATCATTAAAATTCTACAATTAATTATTTTATTTGTTTCTCGTTACTTTCCGTGAAGTCTATTAATGAAACATATAAACGTTGAGTAGAAAAAGTAATTCATCGTTAAACACAGTATTGAAAGTTACAGTATATTCGAACGTTCATAAAAAAATTTCTTTAGTCTCTGGAAATTATAAAACAAAAAGTCTCATTTTAATACTGTCAGTACCCTGAAGGGACCGTCAGGTCATCAATTCTGAGGTATGAAAGTTTCGTTCCCCATATCAAACTAGGGACCAGTTCATTGATTCTAGGGTGTACGACGTACCGTGTCGGTTTTTATACTATCAACATAACAATACTTACTATTTTCACTCTTTAAATTCTTGAACATACTGTATAAATTAGAGTCTTATAAAATCGTAGGATATATTATTTTTTCTTCTTTTGTTTTTATGACTTTGACATGGAGTTGTACAACTCGTCATAAAATTTTCAATCTCAAGGTATACACTTCATTTTGGAATTCCTAGATTGAAAGGTTTACAATTCCCTATTACATTGACTAAGGTGTCTCCATCTATGTAAAAAGGTACAGTCGTTTGACCAAGATATTATTTGAAGAGACAATTTACAGTCGAATAACAGAATTTCAGAGTATGATATAAATAAAAATTAATAAAGTAGTGTAGGTTTTAATTTTAAGTGGTAAGAGGAACAATGTTGGTGTTAATAATTATGACTGTGTTAAAATTATAGAAAATTAAACGTAAAAGTAAATAAATTTATAGTAGTACAACTTGTGACAATTAATTGTGAGATAACAAGTCCTGTAGTGTAAATACGGGCACAGACCACAGTAGCCGTCTCTCTTACTGTACTCATTATAAGTCGGACGAAATCACCTTGCCAAACCCCTCCCTCCGATTCTGTAAGTGGATTAATTGGGTTCTATAAAGAGACTTGTGAAGTCACTGATAGACAAAACCAAAAAGTATATCTATTATAAGTAATGACGGACATTGAATAATGTGGATTGTACACAATTTTTCGGTACTCTGAAGTTAAATAAATGATAAAGAACGTAGTTAAGGAATTCAATAGAATCTGTTTAGTAGATTCGGAGACGTAAACTCGAAGTATTTGTTTATATGTCAGATTTCAAAGAACGTTTAGTTTGGTTTTAAACTCTCTTTCTAATTTACTTTTTATATAAAAGTTGTTTCTTTACTTTATCAAGTGAAAAGAAGTACTTTTAGCCTTTTATAGGTAACCGAGAAGTTGAATATCTCGAAGTTACAGGTTATTTTTATATTACACTCAGTATGTGCATTAAATTTACAAGATCGTCGGTGTTAATTATACATTTTTCGTTGTCCATTTTCAGTAGATTTATTATATAGATTATATATTTTTTATAGTACATTTTGATATGTAATCATATTTCTCTACAAAATATAAGAAAAGAAACGTGATAGAAATTTAAAAAGTACGTAAAATATGAATTTCGTATAGGTAAAACCGGTGTAAAGTTCACGGCCTATCGACATACACCGATCATCGGCACCATAGTCCTGTCTACATCTCTTACATCCAAAGGACTCTCATCAACGTGCATGGAAAGATAGACATCCCGGATCCTATGATGACCTGTATATCATCTTTAAGTTTTTATAAACAATTTGTTAAAAAAGTTTCATTATTAAATCTAATCTCAACCTTAGTAGTTAAAAAAAAGGAATCCAAGGTTAGTCTACCCGAATTTTTATACATAGAACTATCATGACCGTCTTATTTCTTATTTATGTACCCTTCTATTTTTTTGTCCCATTTTTTTACTCCATTATTTTCTCTTTCTGTCGTTTTGTTTCTTCCATATCTTGTCCTATCTAAAAATTTTTTTCAACATCTTCCCATTTCGTTTTACGGTGGTTGATAAATGCCGTGAAGTTAAGAATTTATTAATAAAATTGTGACAATTGTAAAATCTCGTATATTGACTTACAGGTAATGTCGATATTTAGAATTATAGAGTGACATAAATGATGACCAGTAAAAATGAACATTTCTGTTGCTTAAACAAAGAAATTGGTCGTTGCAAACTTGATCAGAATAGGTATAATGGTTAAAGTCTCAGACTCACCAAATTTAAGTAGACGAAGTGTACTCGTCACGTTATAGAGGAAGTGTTGTTCAATTCCTTTTGATATCAGTGGTTTTAATTTACATCGTTCGTGTCAATGTTTATGTTTACCTACCAAGGTCCCCCTTTTACCCTCCATCCTCCTCAACCCTCTGACCCTAATTGTGTATATGTGATAACTATGATACATACTTTATCTATTGATTGCTCTTTTATGACATCTCGTGTGTGTCTTGAGACGAATTGTATGACACCACTGGACTTATCCTTCTTTCAGGTGTTTCCTGCCCAAGATACATATACTTACAGACTAAGTGAAACGATGTGTCATCTTTGATCGTGTTATGACATTTCGTTGGTATAAGGTTATTTTTAATTATTTTTTCTTCTTCCCCTCTTCCAGGTGTGATATAGTAACTTCACTTAACTAGTATACGTAGGTGGAAAGGAGCTCCAGATTTGGAAAATTTTAGGTGTTTATCCTGGTAAAAATTTCTTGCATAAGTATTGTTTAAACTGTTTATTTTCCTAGGATGGTCAATTTGTTCATCATTCCTTAGGGAATCACCCCCCTCTAAGTTGCTCTGTGCGACTGTTTACGTCTCTTTCATTGTAGGTGTGCCATTAGACGCGAATCAGAGAGTCGACATAGGTTAAGAAACAGTGGGAAACCTGACATTGGTGGTCTGAGGAGACAGACACCCTAAGAAGTCCGTCCTTACCCAACGGTAAAGGAAGAGGTCCCAAGAAGGGCTCGATCACTACCTTGGTCGTAGAGGACACAGAGGGCGTAACGTCCGTCTAAAAAGTGAACTACTCGTTAACCCCTTCGGGTAGTCTATGTGGTGTTAGATGTCTGAGTCTTTTCGGGACCATTTGTTCATCTCTTTCTGTCTCCTGAGGGACCCTGTCAAGACGAGTCAAGTCAACGAGTCAACACAGTCTAAGAAACACTAGGGTACCTGGTATCGTATGGTCCGGAGGGACAGGTAGTAGTTGAGAACCTCTAATGGGTTTGAGTACAGGTAACTCAGTCACTACGGTAGGTTGGTAGAGTAGAAGACAGTAGGGGAAGAAGCGGACGGGAGATAGAAAGGGTCGTAGTACCAGAAAAGTTTATTCAGTCAAGAAGTGTAGTCCACCGGTTTCATAACCTCAAAGTCGAAGTTGTAGTCAGGAAGGTTACTTGTGACTCCTGACTAGAGGAAATCCCACTTGACCCACCTAGAGGATCGTCAGGTTCCCTGAGAGTTCTCAGAAGAGGTTGTGGTGTCCAGTTTTCGTAGTTAATAAGTCACGAGTCGAAAGACGTGTCAGGTTGAGAGTGTAGGTATGTACTGATGACCTCTTTGGTATCGGATCTGCCTGGAAACACCTGTTTCATTACAGAGACGAAAATTTATACAACAGATCCAACTAGTATTGAAAGGAAGGTTCCTCATTCGTAGAAAACTAAAGTACCGACGTTAGTGGTAGACGTCACTAAAACCTCGGGTTTATTTGAGTCGGTGACAAAGGCGTAGATAAACGGTACTTCACTACCCCGACCTACGGTACTAGAATCAAAAGACTTACAACTCAAAATTGAGTTGAAAAAATGAGAGGAGAAAGTGAAAGCAGTTCTCCGAGAAATCCAGAAGTGAAAGACGACATTCACTGTGAAAGACCCTCCACTGTGAGGTCACATTTATCCGATTTTCGATCGTCCACGTTCGGTGAGAGAACGAAGTCTTTAGGGTTTCCCACCTCGTTTCGATCAATACAGTGGAGCGTCCACCACAGTAGACGTATAGACTTCAATAAACGACCATAAAGAGGGTCGTTAGAACTAAGGTCGAACACGAAGGAGATCGGGTCGTCAAGAGTACTACATGAGACGTATATTCAATTTATTCGTCCCACTGTTATATGTCGGAACTGTATGAGGAAAAGGATAAACCTTGGTCAGACAAGGTGAAGGTTAAGATTGACAACGAAAGACTAGGCGTTTGTCTAAAGAGTTCTCCGTCCAGTCCACCAGACCATAAGGGTAGAGAAAGTCTTAAGAGGTACGATAACTCCTTTGTCAAGTTCAGAAGTTAAGTAAATAATCGAAAACGGAACTCCATTGTGGTGGATCGACTTGGGGTTTCTTTCACTTCTAGGAGGAAACTGTCCGTATCTCAAAAATTCAGAAAGAGTCTCAGAATATAAAGTGTAGTATCCGAGACAAAACCCCACCATCTCTCTCCCTCTTATCTCTATCGTTCATCTTCTCCTTGATAAACCTGGTAAGGTCCTTGGATTTGTCCCTTCCTGGGACGAAGAAAACACTATAACCCCGACCCCCCCCCCCCCCGTCACAGTATTAAAGGGACAGAAGAGCTATCTGGTAATACTCCACTTCGTTGAGAACAAAAGACAGTATATTGTAATAATAAAAATAAATCACCCTCAGACCACCATTTAAAAGGTTTTGAGTAACTAAATTCTTAATATATACAAAAACAGTTAGATTGTCGACAGAGGGTTGACCTAAAGTTTGAGATACTTGTATTCTTACGGACCATGGGTGTTTAAGTAATCTAGTCATGAGTTATTTATAATCAACCTTTTTTTTAGTGACTATAAAACAGTCCATGACAAAGTTTTCATATATTTTGATTACCTTGTGTAATTTTCTCATTCGAGTAAGATTTAATAAACTTCATACATTCATAATATACATCAGAAAAAAATTTCATTCTATATTGAGTCTATATGTGTGTTCATTGAGAGTAGAGAAAAATAACTGCACGAACTAATTCTACCGTTTGTCGTCTTCATATACACTGATACAGTTTAACTTGTCGAGATCCACCACGTCTACCATTTCGCAGACAGATGTTCCGCCTTCTGGACCCAAACTAGGAACCCACCCCTTCTAGGGGTGGACCTTTTAGGGTACGTGTCTCCTCGGACCATCCGATGTCAGGTACCCCAGCGTTTCTCAGCCTGTGCTGACTCGCTGAAGTGACATAAGTGATATTTCACTTCCTAGAGTTTGACGAAAGAAGTAGAGAAGGATGAAGGAAGAGGGGAGAAAGGTAAAGGGAAGAAACGATAAGCAAAGGAGAAGGAGGAAGGAAAGGTGAAGGACGGAGAATGAAGATAAAGGCAAAATTTAATTTAGAATCCGTTTTTCAACAAAGGTTCCTTCTACTATTGTGATTAAAGAATAATCCATAGGGTTGGAGTCACGTCTTCGTTTCTAGAAAGATTGTTGACGTATCTATATCTGGAAAGGTTGTTTGTTTAATTTACGTGATGAAGAAAGTGTAAAAGTTGGGTGTGGTATTAGTTTACTTTACATTGTGTTACCTTCGGTTTGTTCGTTAAATTCAAATATTCTTTTACTAGTTATACTTCAAAAATTCCTTTTTTTTAATGATTTTAGTAGGGTTGACACTTTCAAATATTCTAGTTCCTTATACAAGATTTTCAATAGTACCCGATCATCACACAGATTTTTAATGTTTTAGTAAGTAGTCACTTTTAGACATTCAAAAAGTTGTAAGGTTCACGTCACTTCTTAAGATCTTTTTACACCATTCAGAGAAGTATACCCTCTCTATTTCCTGTTCCGTCTGTTAAATCTTTAATTACTTTTATGTAATGCCTTCGTATAGGGACAACCTGTTGTTAAATATAACTAGTTAAAATATATTGTTTCACAATTTATATGTCAAATACTATGAAACTCAAATACGAATTTATTTAAATCTTTGAATTTTCTTGACTATATGTAAAGTCTACTATCGTTACATTAGAGAAGTGATAGTTTATACCGTTCATTTACTATAGTTGATCTTTACAATGTTGAAAATTCTTTAATTATTGAAATAAGATGGGGACACCTAAATAAAACACTGTCAGAAAAGGTACACATACAGTAGTATAAAATATGTGGAGTCTTATGAAATTGACAAGGTAAACACACTTATTTATATGAGATTACGGTAATAGGACACGACCGTTTTCTCCCGGCTCTCCTCGATGAGGTGCACGTTCCAGTCCTCCCCACTGGAGCAGGTTCCATTCCTCGTCGTCGACACGAAACGACCTCATCGGTACTTCTCTATGGGTGCAGGTTCCATTCTCTTTGGGTTCATTCTGTCATCCACAACGTTCTCCCGTAGTGTCCCTTCTGTATGACCTTGGTATTAGTGTTTTTTGATCGGTCACACTAGTGTGTCTGGTGTCGGAACAGATTGAGTTACTTTGATTCGGTACGGCACGCCCCGGTGGGTTCTGCCTACCTAGTACCACCTCTCCAGCCTGTCTTACACCAGGTGACCTCTTCCCTTACCGTTTGGTGAAGTCATAAGAACGGAACTCTTGGGGTACTTGTCGTACTTTCCGTTTTACTATCCTATGACTTTCCTTGAGGGGTCCATTCATCCACGGGTTATACGATGACCTCTAGTCACCTTTTTATTGAGGTCTTTCTTACTTCACAACCTCGGTTTCGTTTTTGTTATGGGTTATGGGTCGACACCTGCACTGACCACTATCTTCGTTCTAGGCTACGACATTTCTCGTTATAACGTATCCTTGGACTTTACAGTCCAGGTACTTAGTTCCGTTTAACCTTCACCAGTTTGTTCTCTACCGTTCTCACTTACAGCTGTAAGATCCTTAATCGCTTGATTTTACCTGACCTTATCCACTTAAATTAAATCTACTGGTAATATAGATGATGACACCCGTCCTTAGGGACTCTTATTTACCTCATCGGTAGTACCCGTTGTTTTCTCAGGCTTTACGTCATGAACCTACGTTAGAGTTTTGACTGTCTTACTAGAGACAAACAAAGGTTCCGTTTGTAAGTTATAGTGTCACTAGGTTCGGATACGGGGTTTGTCATTACGACTTCTTCGACTTCAATTTGCCAAGATACTTCTGGATGTTCTAGAAAATCTTGTGTGTGTATTTTGTCTACAGGAAGAGTAATATCCCCTGACCTTACGTTTTCATCCTTCAGTTCTTTATGGACCTCATTGTCCCTTTAAACCGGATACTCATGCCTTACTTCGTCCCGTTTCGATTATATCAAAACGGTTCTCTTGCGTGACCAGTATCATTTTTGGGAGAAGGTTGTTGTGTTCTTTTCTGAGATGTGTACCTGTAGTGGTCTACCAGTTGTGTTTTAGTCTGACTAAGATAAGAAACGTCGGTTTCTACCTCTTCGAGATATGTCAGTCGTTTTTGTTCTGACCCTCGACTGACACCGAGTCTAGTACTTGAGGTATAACGGTTTAAATCTGAATTTAACTTCCTTCATCCCTTTTGGTGATCTGGTAAGTCCATACTGGATTTAGTTTAGGGAATACGAATATGTCACCTTCACTCTTTACCTAAATTCCCTGATCTAGACTATCTGTCTCACGGACTACTTGATACCTGCCTCCAAGTACTGTAACATGTCCTCTGTCCCTAGTTCTGGTAGGGGTACTTTTTCTTTACGTTTTTTCATTTTCCCGACAGACTCCCCCGGAATGTTTATCGACACTTTTCTCTTCACTTTTTGTTTCCTCTTTTCCTTTCTATAAGGGTAAACTTACGTCTCAAAGTTTCTTTTCGTTCCTCTCTATTCTTTCGGAAGAAGTCACTAGTTAGTTTTCTTTGTCTTCTTTTGTTGTCTTACTCTTACTGATCTCTCGAGAAGTTCTTTTAATCTCTGTGGTTCCCTTATAAAGTACGTTTCTACCCGAGTTATTTCCTGTCTTTACCATATCTGGATTGTCTTCGTCTTCTATAATTCTTCTCCACAGTCCTTATGTGTCTTCTTGACATGTTTTTTCTAGAAGTACTGGTTCTATTAGTGCTACCGCACTAGTGAGTGGATCTCGGTCTGTAGGAAAATACACGTCAGTTCACCCGGAATACTTGTTTCGATAACCTCCACTACCTTAATGTCAACTCAATAAAGTTTAGGACTTTCTACTACGACACTTTCGCGACGTGAGTTATACGGTCGTTTAAACCTTTTGAGTCGTTACTGGTGTCCTGACCTTTTTCAGTCAAAAGTAAGGTTAGGGTTTCTTTCCGTTACGGTTTCTAACGAGTTTGATTACGTGTCAAAGTGAGTAGAGTGTGCGATCATTTCATTACGAGTTTTAAGAGGTTCGGTCCGAAGTCGTTATGCACTTGGCACTTGAAGGTCTACAAGTTCGACCAAAATCTTTCCCGTCTCCTTTGTCTCTATTTTAATGGTTGTAGGTGACCTAGTAGCTTTTTCGTTCTCTCAAGGTCTTTTTGTAGATAAAGAAGAAATAACTGATCCGGTTTCGGAAACTGACACACCTAGTGTTATTTGACCCCTTTTAAGACTGTCCCTACCCTTATGGTCTGGTGGACTGAACGAAGAACTCTTTGGATATACGTCCAGTCCTTCGTTGTCAATCTTGACCTGTACCTTGTTGTCTGACCAAGGTTTATCCTTTTCCTCATGCAGTTCCTACATACAACAGTGGGACGAATAAAGTGAAGATACGTCTCATGTAGTACTCTTTGCGACCTGACCTTCTTTGTGTTCGACCTTAGTCCTAACGACCCTCTTTATAGTTATTGGAGTCTATACGTCTACTGTGGTGGGAATACCGTCTTTCACTTCTCCTTGATTTTTCGGAGAACTACTTTCACTTTCTCCTCTCACTTTTTCAACCGAATTTCGAGTTGTAAGTCTTTTGCTTCTAGTACCGTACACCAGGGTAGTGAAGTACCCTTTATCTATCCGTTTATCACCTTTGTCACAGTCTGAAATAAAAAGACCAGAGGTTTTAGTGACGACTACCACTAACATCGGTACTTTAAGTTTCTGCGAATGAGGAACCTTCCTTTCAATACTGGTTGGATCTATCGTATAATTTTTCGTCCCTGTAATGAAAAGGTTGTTTCCAGGTAGATCGGTTACCATACCAAAAAGGTCACCAGTACACACCTACACTCACAACCTGACACTTCTTCCGACTCGTGATTTCTTAACTACGAAAACTTGACACCACAACCTCTTCTGAGAACTCTCAGGGAACCTGACGTTCCTCTAGGTTGGTCAGGTAGGATTTCCTCTAGTCAGGACCCACAAGTAACCTTCCTGACTACGACTCCGACTTGGTTATGAAACCGGTGGAGTACACTTCCCAACTGAGTGACCTTTTCTGGGATTACGACCCTCCCTAACCCCGTCCTCCTCTTCCCCTGTTATCTCTCCTACTCTACCGATCTACCGTAGTGACTGAACTACGTGTACACAAACCCACTTGAGGTACTCAACCACTACCTGTCTCTCCGGACTGCACGACACTAAGTACCCCAGCGTCTCAGTCTGTGCTGACTCGCTGAATTGACTTCACTTGACTTAGGGTAATAGAAAAAAAAGTAACAATTGACTATACATTGTAAATATTAAATCATAATTTTATAGGGTCAAATTTTATTATTTAGTCTTAGACCAAGTTCCAGTACAAGAAGAGAGGGGAGAAACATCTTTATATTAATTAAATAGTAAAATACTTACAGTACTTAAGAACATACTACCGTATAAATGGTGGTAAAGACCCGAGGGGACCACCAAGTCACCATTTTTTTTTTAGGTGGACGGTCACGTCCTATGCAGCTAAACTAGGGGCGTAACCCTCCTAGGGCATTACTTCCTTTACCGTCACGTGAGGTGATAAGAACGGACCCTTTAGAGTAACTGTCTCCTCGGACCGTCCGACTTCAGGTGCCCCACCACTTTCTCAACCTGTGCTGACTCTCTGATTTGTTGTTAATGGTGGTAAGAATGTGTAGTGTTAAATCAAAGTAAAGTGAGATTTTCTAAAAGATTCAGAGAAAGAATTAAAGCGTAAAAATTTTTAACAAAGTGAGAATTATTTGAGCCCATGCACGAGTCAGCGAAGTCAGTGCAGACTGAGAAACGTTGGGACACCTGACATCGGACGGTCCGAGGAGACAGGTACCCTAAAGGGTTATTTGAACCCATGGTAGATAGTCAAACTTGGGTGAACGTTTAACGTAATTGATGATGACAAATAAGAGAAGATGATTTAGTGTATCACCATTTACCCTAAGTCAGAGTTTCAAGAACTCCATGAAAAAGTCGGACTTTAGTAAAAGGTAAACACTAATGGAGGGGGTGAGGTTCAATTTGATAGAAACTGAAGGTTTAGGTGAAGATCTATTGATCGAATTGTCACTTATCTCGATATCGTCGACATTCTGTTCCTTTAGAAAAGAGAAATCTTTCATTTGAGTGAGATGTGTAGACACAGAGAAAACGACAGAGCGTATGTCCCAGTAGTAATGGTAGAAAGATTTAAGGTATATATACACAATCATATGACATAACCACAAAAAGAAAGACCGAATGAAGTGAGACATATTAACCGAGGTCTACACATCTCGCCTGAAAACCTGAGACTCCCTCTCCCTCTTCTACCCTACTAAACCCTCTTACCGTAACTTTATACATATGATAGTACATTCTTTGCTCAGCGGTCAGATACAAGCTACGTCCTATGTCCTACGAACCCCTACCACGTGCCCCTACTAGGTCACTCTACTATACCCCACCCTTCACCCTCCCCCCAAGTATAAACCCTTGAGTACATGTGGGCACCGCCTAAGTACAGTTACATACCGTTTTGGTTATGTCATAACATTTCGTTTTATTTCATTTTTATTTTTATTTTTTTTCATTTGAGTGTGACATTCTAGTCAACCGATTTAACCTAGAAAAGAATTTTACGACTTAAATAATTTTGTTACTCTATAGTTCAAAAAAGTTTTAATTGACTCGAGTCAAAACAGTTCTTACGAACCCTTTCATGACTTAACGTTTATAACGTGAGTCCAAGTGTACTTATTTTTTAAAAACTTCGACAGAAACAGATAAGAATAAAGTAAAATTTAAAAAAAAAAGGTCATGTGAAAAAAGAGGCTTATATAAAAGTTCCTGAGATAGAAGTTTGTAAAAACCATTTAAAGTCGTAGCGTTACACCTACGATTCTCCAACTCTAGCTGTAAGTACTATAATATAAAAAAATTTAAATTTGTCAAGTTAATTTAGTAAACTTTTACGTCACTTAATGGAAACATAGTTATAATAAGGATATCACAACTTACTTTTTTTCTTATAATTTTATTATAAAACCACTGGCGGAAAGTACTTCCTAGACTTTGAAGACTTTCTATAAATCATATTTGTCGATTGAGCGTACGCCTAAGTAAATGATGAATGCAGTAATTCTTCCTTTAATTTTCTTTCAGAGTTAATTCTTTCTTTTTATGAACTCGGTTAACGAATTAACACTAGAGGAAGGTCCAGAAAATTGGGTCTTTCTAAGAAAGGGAAGGTAAATGATAAAATGATACCCGTTCAGTAATATTTAGTAGTAGTTGTAATAAAGAAAGTAATGAAAGGTAACAATTGTCTACATCTCTCGTTCTCAAATTTAAGATTAACATATTACCTCACTCCGACTTAATTAATTGTTAGAGTTCAAACACCCTTTTAAATTCGATTAAATAAAACAGAAATCCTTTTTTTTTTTTTTTTTTCCGACCGGTACTGAACTCCATGGAATCATGATACTCTAATAAGTTCAGTACTTCTTTGTCCTTGAAACTCGTAATGTGTCATGTTAAATATGTAATATGTGGTTTTATTTATTTACGAATCTTAACATCCGTTTCTAACGTCTTTTACAATTAATTAATGTTCGGAAACCAAGAAAAACTATAAACCAGGATGAAATGACAATAACGTGTATTCTGACGTTCTTATTTTTTTCTTTTATAGTAATATGGAGAGACTAGAAGAGTTGATCGTGTAAGTAAACTACTATTTTATTGAGTTCTTTATTGTTACTCGTTCAGAATGTAGTAAGGCTCGCAGACCCAATCTTTAAACCAAAGAGATTTAATCTAAATAGAGTCTTTCTAATCGTTAAGTTCTTATCCTTGGGCTGTCGGACGGCGTTTCCCTCAAAGATCCTGTCCATGTGTGTCCACACGTGTGTGTGTGTGTGTCTGGTGTTTGTAGTATGTTAATAACGAAGAGTGAATTTAATTGAAATAATTTTAATGAAATTTTTGTCGGTATAACGTTGTGTATCGAAACTAAACAACATCTAAGATGCAACCGTTTTATTAATTGCTTTATTGAGTCATTCTTAATATTTTTCAGACCACATGAAAATTATTATGCCACAGACTTTGAAAATAGTCTCAATACGTTTATAGAAGGATACAGACGTATCTTTGGTGTCAACAAGACGCCAAGGTTTACCAGACACGGTGAAACGGTAGAGTGTGTGCCACTATGAATCCTAAAGGAATCATATTTACATGTTTACATGTCATATTTATATTACCAGTCTAAAGTCTATAAAACAAGTAAGTACCTAAGAATCAAAACTTGAAACTACGGTTTCCTCCCTCTGTATAATATGTTGTTTAAAGGACTGTGAGATTACTCGATTAATGAAAGATTTTCGTTGTTAACTTAAGTGTCTTCTGTGTACCTGTGATGTCTCGACTTCTATTTGAATGGCAGTGAGTCTTTCTGAATCGTCTCGTCAACGTAGTACTTTAGGTAAAATAAAATTATTTGCATAGAGGTTTATATTTAATCTACTCCTTCATTCTTCGGTTTATAACTAAGGATGATCATGTTTAAAATTTTGTTAAAGGTTCTTTAATACACTCGATGACTGGTCCTCTTACAATATTGTTTAGACATCGGAAATTTACCGTTAATAAGAAACTCCTTTGATAGTGTTGAGTAGAAAAATGAAACTTATAAAATAATAAAAGTAGTTGAAAGGAGTATTTATTCTCTTTAACATAACTGGAAAAAAGACAATGGATCACATCCTTCTACGTGACCTTCTTAGAGTATGAGTTTGTGTGTGTATGTAATATTCGTACTAACAAACCTGAGATACCTTTGAATGTGAAGGAAAACCTCTCCGTCCTTGGTGCACTATTAGATCGTCGTTTCTGTTACATTGAGGGTTTAATCAGGCATTAGTTTAGACTACCCATACGGGGCTGTCGTTCAGGTAGACTTCAGGTGGGGGGTGAAATCATAGGAGTTAGAATTTAAGTCGTAAATAGTTCGTGTACCGTTGAGAGTAAGTGTGATTTATACAAAAGTCCACTTAAATGAGACCTTAGGGCTTGCTAGATCAAATTCAAGTTTTAGTGAGAAACTGTCTTAACGTAGATCTATCGGGGACCGTAAGACTATTTTCACCTAACAGTTATTTTACGAGTTGTTTTGACGAACAAACCTTACATACCACAGTCTACTATGTGATCATCGACTTGTTCGTATAAAGATTTTTATCTGTCTGAAATTTCATCAATTTTTTGTGAAAGAAATTCACCTACGTAAGTACGATACTTAAATATAGAGTAATTTCGATAAAAAAGATACAATTTTTTGGTGAACGAATAAAATCATCAGTTAAAAAATAGTAACTAGATAAACCGAGTCGTTGTTTAAACTCCTTCAATAAACCCTCGTTGATATAACTTTTGTTAATCTAATTTTGGGTCTCCACAAACAACAACAACAAGCACAAGGGAATGGGTAAACAATATACGAAAAATAAGTCATGAAAGTTTTAATATCTCAATTACGTAAAAGACGAAAATTTCATTAATAATTCACGGACTCTTTCGAAAAGATACAAAGTTAAGTGTAAAAATACACAAAATTACATGAACTTATTAATTATAAAGTCAGTAAATGAATGTAAACAAAGTAATTCATTAAAGGAGACTATCTATTTTGTCAGTTTTTGTATCCAATTCTACTGATACTCGTTAAAGAATAAGAGTAATAAAAGAAAAGTCTTAGTAGTAAAGTTTATCGTTTCATTTTGTCGAAACACTAGTTAATTTTTGAGAATGGATTTCTATACTATGACTAGTTTTTGGTATAAACTAGAAATTAAGATTTGATTAACAAGAGTTTAAAATTGTCGGTAGACCTCGTACCTAACGTACTAATTTGTACCAAACAAATATTTTTTTGTGTCCAACATCTGGGGTACCATTTCTTACTACGAAACCCTGACTCCGATCATGAAGGTTTAATCGTACGGATTGTTAATAGAGAAGGTTGTTGTGTTCAGAGAAGGTTGTCGTGTTCTCTACTGATATGTGTACCTGTAGTGGTCTACCAGTTATGGTTTTAATATAACTAATATAAGAAATATCGGTTTCTACCTCTTCGAGATATGTCAGTCGTTTTTGTTCTGGCCCTCGACTGACACCGAGTCTAGTACTTGAGGAATAACAGTTTAAGTCTGAATTTCTTTCATTCCTTTTGGTGATCTGGTAAGTCCATACTGGATTTAGTTTAGGGAATAGTAATATGTCATCTTCACTATTTGTCTAAGTTCCCTAATCTAGACTATCTCACGGACTTCTTGACACCTACCTCCAAGTACTGTAACATGTCCTCCGTCCCTAGTTCTGGTAGGAGTTCTTTTTCTTTACGTTTTTTCGTTTTAACAACAGACTCCTCGGAATGTTTATCGACTCTTTTCTCTCGATTCCGTTTCTCCCTTTTCCTTTATATATGGGTAAACTTACGTCTCAAGGTTTCTATCGTTCCTCTCTATTCTATCACTAGTCACGTTTCTTTTACTCCTTTTGTTATCTGATCCTTTCTGATCTCTAGAGAAATTCTTATAATCTCTTTGGTTCCCTTTAAAAGTACGTTTCTACCCGTGTTATTTCTTGTCTTTACCGTACCTGGATTGTTTTCGTCTTCCATAGTTCTTTTTCACCGTTCTTATGTGTCTTTTGATATATGTTTTTCTAGAATTACTGGGTCTATTGGTGCTACCACACTAGTGAGTGGATCTCGGTCTGTAGGGTCTCAGGTTTAAGTCACCCCAAATCCTTATTAGTGATGTTCGTTCGGATCACCTCCACTGACTTAAGTCCGACTCGATAAAGTTCAAGACTTTCTACTACGACAATTTCACGACGTGAGTCATTTGGTCTTTTAACCTTTTGAGTCGTCACCGGTGTATTGACCTTTTCCAATGAAAAGTAAGGTTAGGTTATCTCTCCTTTACGGTTTCTTATAAGTTTGATGACGTGTTGACGTGAGTAGAATGTGTGATCGTTTCATTACGACTTTTAATAGGTACGGTCCGAAGTTGTCATACACTTGGTTCTTGAAAGTCTACAAGTTCGATCTAAAACTTTTCTGTCTCCTTGGTCTTTAGTTTAACGGTCGTAGACAACCTAGTATCTTTTTCGTTTACTCAAGGTCCTTTTGTACCACAGACGAAATAACTGATGTGGTTTCGGAAACTGACACACCTAGTGTTCTTTGACACCTTTTAAGAAGTTCTCTACCCTTATGGTCTGGTGGAATGGACGGAGGACTCTTTAGACTTACGTCCAGTTTTTCGTTGTCAAAATTGACCTGTACATTGTTGTCTGACCAAGGTTTAGTCCTTTCCTCATATAGTTTCGACATATAGCAGTGGGACGAATAAATTGAAGATTCGTCTCATGTAGTCCACTTTACGGTCTGACCTACTTCGTGTTCGACCTTAGTTCTACCGGTCCTCTTTATAGTTATTGGAGTCTATATGTCTACTATGGTGGGAGTACCGTCTTTCGTTTCTCCTTGACTTCTCGAAGAACTACTTTCACTCTCTGCTCTCACTTTTTCGACCGAATTTTGAGTTGTAAGTTTTTTAATTCTAGTACCGTAGCCAGTGTAGTGAAGTACCGTTGATCTACCTCTTGGTCACCTTTCTCACTGTCTGAAATAAAAGAACCCGAGGTTTTAGTGACGTCCAACATTGATGTCGGCACCTTAATTTTCCACGAATGATGAACCTTCTTTTCGATCCTGGTCGGCTCTGTCGTATAATTTTCCGTCTCCGTAATGAAATGGTTGTTTCCAGATAGATCAGTTTCCATACCAAAAAGGTTATCAGTACATACCTACTCTCTCAGCCTGATATTTCTTTAGACTCGCGGTTTCTTAACTACGAAAACTTAACACCACAACCTCCTCTAAGAATTCTCAGGGAACCTGACGCTCCTCTACTTTGATTAGTTAAGATTTCCTTTAGTCAGGACTGATGACTAACCTTCCTGACTACGACTTCGACTTCGAGTTTATGACCGGTGGACTATGTTTTTTGAATAAGTAGCCTTTTCTGGGTTAACGACCCTTAGTGACTTCCGTCCTCCTCTTACCCTACTGTCTCCTACTCTACCAACCTACCGTAGTGGTTACCTGTACTCAAACTCGTTCGAGGACTTCAACCACTACCTATCCCTTCAGACCACACGACGTCAGATACCCCAACGGTTTCCAGCTGTGTTGACTCACTTACTTGACTTGACTTGACTCGTTATTCGAGTCCCATTAAAATTAAGTTCATCAGGAATTTTATGTAAAACTCTTTATTCAGTAAAAACATAGTATCATATATCGGTTTTATACATAGGTCGGAATTTTATTTTAATTTCTTAAGAATCTTACCGTCTGTAAAGATTTACTTTTATTGAAATTCTCTTATAGGTCAGGTCCGAGTACAAAATGTCTACTCCCTTGATTCCAGATTTTACACTTACAGTACAGAGTTTCGTTCGTTTATATTTCACCGTTCTGATCCTAATCTTGAATGAGAAAGAATAAAGATGAGTTAAGAACTGGAACCTTGGTTACAAGAGAAAGGAATACAGATTTGAATTTGTTATAAAAATTTTTGACTAATCACAATTTTTTCTTAAGATCATATAAGTGATAAAAACGATCATATCCTTATACGATGTACCTTAAGACATAGAAGTCTAGTAGTAGTTTGGATGAATTTTTTTCTAAATTTTTTAAACTTAACTTAAGTACTGACTTAGTATTGAAATTTATTTTGTATGAAAAAGAATTTACATATAACAAGGAGTCTACCAAGTCAGAAGATAATTGAGGTTTTTAGGTTAATAAATGAGATATGACTTGTAATGGTAAATGACTACTAATATAAGTAAAGGTATGAGACGAGATAAAAGGAAATTTTAGAGGTCTTTTGTCCTTAGTTTTTATAAATTTTCCGACTATCAGAAGAGGTCGTAGGAAAAGTTAAAAAAAACAGAAATCAGAGGAAGACAGAGAGATGTTCCTTTTGTTGTTTATGAACTTATCCCACACGACACCACAAGACACGAATCCATTGAGTCCTATTTTTTTTTTTTTTTCGAACGGTGTTATAGTAAAATTTTATTACAAGTGAAGGATAGATAGTTTCAGGTGGATGTTCCTCGATAAGTTTTTTCTCTATAGTCATTTGACACTCGAAATAGGCTGGAGTTCAATCAATTTTATTACTGGTTGAAAGTGACTTATGAATTTGAAGTAGGTCCATAGGGATCCAATTCACAAAATATACGTAATGGTATTTCAGGATACTTCATCCATAAAAATAATACGGGTCAAATTTTTAAGTCATTTCACTCGAGTCTTCTTTATGTATTCAACAGGTCTTAGTGTGTCGATCATTTACCATGTCTGTCGTGAGTTTATGTTCAAATATACTTTTTTTTTTTCAGAAATACGAATTTCATAAGTTGTCAGATAGTTGTTTAGACGAGTCACATCCGATGTAAAATTTTAACTCCTATAAAGTTAAAGAGACTATATTAAAGACAACATTAGTCCGTAAAGAAGGTAAGCGAACAAAACGTTTTAATCCTTGTGTTTTATCGCACTACTCCCTTCTTGAGGAAGTGTCAGATAACAAATACTTACATTAAAAAAAAAAAACGAGGAGTTACCCAAATAAAACTTAATCAATATAGAAAGGAGTTTTATTTACACCATTCTTTATTTAACTCAATCAGAGATATTTTTCTCTATCTTTTTTCTGGTTTTTAAAATTTTTTACTCTATACATTGTTCTATAGAGAAATCATTTAAACTAAAATGGATCTTGTAAAACTGTCCACCCTTATTCTGGACCCTTATCAACAAAAAACAAACAAACAAACACCCTTTTGACTTTGACTGACTGAATCGACCTCAACTTTTCTCGACGGAATTTGGGTTTATCCGACAATTAATATAATATTATTCATGTAAATGACTTGTCTTTGTACAAAAGATTCTAAGACGAATGTTCTGAAGAAAAAGAAAGAAAGAAAGAAAAAAAAAAAAAAAAATGGTACATTCAGAACAATCTTATAAAGGGAGACCTTCGATTTTGAAGACCCGGAGAATAACTGTTACTATGTCTTACCCCTTCCTCTTTCGACTTTATTTTCTGGGAGGGTCAAAACTACTGTAAAACGGTGTACGGTTCCGATTGGTTACGGTTCCTTTAATTAGGGACATTACGAAGGTACAAGAGAAAGGTAGTCCGAGTACCCTAAGATCTGTAATGTCTGACCAGGTTTACGGTACTAAGACTGATATTGTGGTGAACACTAGAGACAATGGAGGTCGTGGAGTCCACAATTTTGAGTGATGGTGAGGTCCTTCGCATAAAACACCCTGTTCGGATTAACGATCTTTTCAGAGAAAAAAATCCCATTTTTTGTATCGATCAATATTATTAAAGATAGACAATCAAAATGAAAACGATTAATCGGTTTGTGTTATTCAGATAAAGTAAATCGTAGGTAGTTTCGGAAGTTCACTAATTATTATTGTTTCTTTCTCAGAAGGAAGAGAAGTCTACGAAGGTGTAATTTGTAAGTGTCCGGGAAGTTAAGTGGTATGAAACCAAAGTAAACAAGACCAAACGAACTAAAAACAATAACAGTAACAGTAAAAATACAAGAAGAAGAAGGACATACCAAGTCGAAGAAAGAAAATTTGCTTCATGAAAGGGTCGAAAGAGTTTTAAAGGTTCGTTCAAATTTTACGTCGGAATGAGTCACTACAGAGACATTGTTACGGTTTGTGAATTTAGGTACATTTATAACTTAGATCGATATTGACTTACATTACGCCGGTTACCACTTTGTTGAATCGTATTCACCATATAATGAACAGTGTTCTTCGACACTTAAAATTTACACTTCGTGTATTCATGTAAAATAAGTTATGAAAGTCAAATAATAACTCTTCTTACTTCGAGTTTACGGACATTCAATAACGAGTTCATTATGTGGAGGACAAAAGAAGGTTTCTAACTAAAGGTTCAGTTATTTGTCGTTCAAGCTTAAACAGAGAAATACATTTGTTACCGTCAGGAAAAGAGTCCGGTGTTAGAAATTGTGTGGGAACAGACATTCTGGTATTTCGTGATTTACTGGTCCTACTTAAGTAAACCCTAACGTTTCAATCCCCGGTCCTTGTGGTTTATGCGAGTGGAAGAGTTCCAAACAAATCATTAGGGTTGTAGAAGTTAAAGGGGAAATCTACCTACGTGACCCTAAGAAGAGGTTACTTCGGTGTTTTGGCGACAAAAACGTATAATTCTTAAGTCGACTTCCTCGACCAGACTCGTTCATTTTCACTACCCTAATATATGATACTCCCGAAAGGAGTATCGAGTCAACCATTTCTTAGGTGGACGTTACGTCCTCTGGGTCCAGACTAAGGACCCAGTCCTACTAGGTGACCTCTTCCCTATACTATGGGTGAGGTCATAAGAACCCGAAGGGAACACCGAGTTGACCATTTCTTAGACGGACTTTACACCCTCTGGACCCAAACTAGTACCCAATCCTTCTATGGAACCTCTTCCCTTTCCGATGGGTGACGTCATAATCATGTACCCCAACGTTTCTCTGTCTGTGCTGACTCGGTGAAAGTGACATATGACTCCACTTCCTCCGTCAATCCCTCATCCTAAGTCGACACACCCTACTTGTTTCTGGTAATAGCGGACTGACCCCTTTGGACAGACCACCTAAAGGGTCAATGTATACTGAAAGGAAGAGAAAAGAAAGAAAGAAAAAATAAGGACACCAACAGTCCTTAATCGAATATGGTTTAAGGAATGGATGACAGAGTCCCCTTATTTTACGTTGGACTTCAACTCTTACAGAAAGCGTGGAAACCATAATCGCTTGTTTATTCTTTATCTCGTCAATCTCTTTTACGTGGGGGTAGGAAGTCAGGGAGTGGTATAAACAAGAATTTCGACGTCTCCACTTTATTAACAATTGTCATCCTAAAAATGTACCTTCCTCATTTCCTCTTTAATAGATGTACCGTCTCTTTTCTAAATCCGATGAGATAGAACTCAGGTGTTAGAATTCCCTTTTTTTCCCATGTTCAGAAACGCCCATCCTCACTCTTCTTCTCTTTTCTAAATTCTTAAGATGGTTCCTCTGTTAATGACCCTATGTCTTTTGGTCCTAATTTTTGTTCCTTTATTCAGTAGGAAGAAGAATTCTCAATGAGAAAAAAAGAGAAGTTAGAAAACGCTCGGGACCCCCCACCACCCTTCTCCTCTCCAAAGAAAAATAAGAAAAATTAGCGTCGAACCACTAGACGGGCTATATTATAGGGACACGATAACACCCTTTGTTTATTTTAATAATGGTTTTTCACTACACTTTTAACATGTCACGTAACGGGTATGTAATAACATTATTAGTAATGATAGTAATACTAATAGAGACTTTAGAACGAGTCACTGTTTTGTTTAACTTTTAGAGTAAAACAAGAATAGAAAAACATAAACATAAAAATTTTGGGTCTGTACTTTTCGTCGTTATCCGGGACAACAGTCTGTAACATAATTTTTAAGGGTAATATCTTCACATTATACTCAATTAATCTTATATTATATCTAACTATACCATTAGGTACAAAGGACTTCAGACACCCGATGATGTTTACACATGAGAAAATAACTATGATACGTACACGATAAAATAGTGTTACGAAAGACAAAATGGTAACAGATTAAACTATATAATTCCGGAATACAAACTTCATCAATTTGTCATTGATTCAATTAATTGTCTCATTGACTCCTTGATGTCTAATTGATTCCATTATTTCAGTTCGTTTACGGATGGTTTATTAACAAAGATGTCTTCAACTGTTTCTGAAGTGAATTAGTCTTAGATTACTTTAAAGTCCATGACTTGACGAGTATCCTGTCTTAAATCTTAATTTTTGTTTTGGACACAAGAACGATTGTCGAACCGAATTTAAAGTCTTAGAAAGTTCGTATTATTCCGTAATCCGGAAACCTTAATAAGTATCACTTAATCTAAAGAACCACCATAGTAAGTATCTTATGGTTGGTTCTTTAGGTAAGAATTATTTAAGAGGTTCAAGATTATCTGTCAACCGAAACATGAACGACATTTTTATCTATATTTATACCTTAAGATAGAAGAACACCAACTGTTCTTCTTGATTGTTTCTTATTACCTTTGAAAATAACTTCATATCAACTACATGGTATAATACATTCAATGTCCTCTACATCCTATATCACTAAGTGTTAAAAAATTAAAAAATAACAATGATATTTTGTTTCTGATATAAGGGACACAACATGTTATATAGGAACATCGAATAAAATATGGATTATCACACATGGAGAATTATGAAAAATATGAATTATCACACGTACTTTCATTTTCACTTCCAGCGAGTCAGTATAGGTTGAGAAACCCTGGGGTACCTGATATATCAGGTACTTTAAGAGGTAGAGGTCCGGTCTTATGACCTCACCCATCGGAAAGGTAAGAGGTCCCCTTGAAGGGTTGGGTTCCTAGTTTGAGTCCAGAAGGTATAACGTCCTCCTAAGAAATGGTCGACTCGGTGTTCCCTTCTGGTTCTTACGACCTCACCCATCGGATAGGGCAGAGTCACTTAGAAGGACTGGGTCCTTAGCTTGGTCCCAGAGGACATAACGTCCAACTAAGAAATGGTTGACTCGATAGTCCCTTCGGGTTATCACACGTAGGGAGGGGGATATAATGGGAAGGTCCTCCCGTAATACAATTGACTTTACTCAGTCTGTCTCAATCTGTTTACAAGATACTATAGTAAATATATACCATAGATTTTTTATGTTGTCTGTTTATTTGTAATATTACACGATAAAAACATGTTACGAATAGATATAAACGGTGTTTCATCTAAATTGTAAATACCAGGATGAAAGGTAAATCCTTCGTAGTAGATTATATTGAGTCCTGAAACTTTGAAGGAATGTGAATAACATTTCACGATGTTACGTCGAGATTTTAATATCGATTGGAAAACACTTCTCTGTTCTTGACTTCTTACCTGACCAAATCTTAGTCCGTCTTAACTGAACCCCAGATTTGAACACTAAAACCCGTTTATCGGAGTCGTTAGAATCGAAGGAAAAGAAATATACGTATTGTCTCCTATTGTCTAAGAATATACCACAATTATACTTCTAATGGACGCTGTTATATTCATTAGATCGTATTAAAGTCACTGGAATAGAAGGAGAATTTTAGATCTAGTGGATTATTTGGTTTTGTGTGTGTGTGTGTGTGTGTGTGTGTCTCTATGATAAAATTTTTGCAGAAAATTCTCACGGAAGATCTTATAGATTAGAAGTTGATAGAGTTGTCTATAAAATTACGTGTATGTAAAATCTTGAGTATAGTGTAAGTAACGTACGGTCAATTGGTAGTCCCTTCTCAAATAATCTACTTTTATTCAGACAACATTTTCTAAAGGAACGTTAATGAAGTGACGGTAATAGGACCGGTGTGCGAATACCTCGAAAAGTTTAATTATACGAAACTAATGACTCACTCATTAGTTCGTCACCTTAAGATACTCTTTGAGTTAATGATTTCTTTTACTAGTGAGTTCGTAAACTCTTTAACCCCGATGTAGATTAAAACTTATCACCTAGTAATAACTGTAATACCTTCGTAAGTCATGTTTATGAACCTGTACGACGTGATCTTATCCCCCGGTGAAATATGTGTGTACCATTTGTCTTACTCGACGCCCGATTGTAGCGACAATTTACAACAAGACGGCTCGACTTTTTTTCTTTATTATAGTTGGAACTTTAGTCAAGAAATTTTTTTTTATCCCTCGACTAACGAACTAACTTATTTTTAACCTAACAATTGAGTGTAAATTTTATTTGTTAAGATTAAAAAGATGAACTCTATCTCATTAGAAATATCGGATTTTTATGAATAGGTTACTTGTGTTTCATCCTTAACGAAAGTTGTATAAAGGTATAATATTGTGATGAATTTTTGAAAGTAATAACGTAAAATTAGTAAGGTGGTAGTTTTCCGAGAAAACTGATTTACTAATACATATCTAGGTACACGACACTAAATTGAGTAAATTATTAAAATTAGTATGAAAATGAAAGAGGTTTAATCCATAGTAGGAACGAAAATGATTTTAATAAAAAGATTAAGACTAAACATGGATTCTCAAGTTCGTTTCTGATAAAATTCTTAAAACAATATCACAGAAAATTTTTCGTCGGTTTGATCCTTTACGTTACGTCCTTTACCCGACTCTAACAATACAAAGAACAATAAAGAGACAAGAGGTGGTTCCATTCGTCATTTCTTTTGTAGTAAGTTATTACTCACTATTAAGGATTATTGGGTCGTCAGTAGTTAACGCACCTGAATCTCTTCAGTGTAGTGGGGAGTTTCACATGATTAATATCGTACTACTTCTACTACCACTACTACTACTACTATTACTGCTACATTGCGATCTGATGGTTTTTGTAGTAGTTGTGTTTTATTTCGTCATAAATATTCCATTTCCACGACGTTCTCTAATAGTACTAATAAGACTTGTAGTAAAAAACCTTGTAACTAATAAAAGTATCAGTACATGGTGTGTCTTTTATATATGACTTTTTAAAAGAGGGAAAGGGGTCTTTTTACTTTTATCCGTGTCTAAAAAATTTGCAATTGTTTATAAAGTTGACTCGATACTCCTGAAGGAGGTATTGAGTCAACCATTTCTTAGGTGGACGTTACGTCCTCTGGGATCGAACTAAGGACCTAACCCTTCTAGGGGACCTCTTCCCTTTCCGATGGGGAGGTTATAAGACCGGATCTCTTAAGGTACCTGATATGTCAGGTACCACAGAGTTTCTCAGTCTGTACTGACCTGTGTTGACTCGTTGAAAGTTATATATATAAAGTCCTTTGAGCAGTCCTCGGTTGACGATTGTATGAGGTGTGCAATGAAGATGGAAGTTGTGTTTTCGGACTTTGCCAGTTCATGGGTAGTTAGGTATACATAGAGATTTTACTGAATTCAGTTTTTCACATACTGTGGGGAATTGTTTAAATGCTCAATATCAAGTAAGGAGAGAGCGATCTTTTACTCATAGACGATATCGACTACAACCATCGAGAGAGTACTCCTGTTCCTGTTGGTCTGGATTCTACTTCGGTTGTGACACTTACCGTCTATTAGAACAATCCAGACACCCTTTTTATTGGACGTCGTTAGATGTGGAGGACAAGATAGTTTATTATTTCAAAGAAATGTATAGAAACCTGTATAGAAATGTATAGGAGTCAAGTCTATAATACACGAACCACTACTACAGAGTCTGATTTGGTTCGTCCTCATCAAGTGGTCCGAGAGTGAGAAATTTGTCAAAATAGTAAATTTAGTTAGTATCACTAATTGTAGTCATAACATTGTTTTAGAACTTGTCGAATTCCCGTCTCATAAAAAAAAAGTGAAAGAAACTAAGTAATATCATGGTGTAAATATCTTGTGTATTGTCCTTAATATGCCAAAAAAACCACTTAATTACTTGTGGTCTTATGTTGAAAAATTTATAGTTATTTTTTTAATCCACCTAGGTCGAATATAAAAAGACTTAGGATACCAATCTTAAAACCATGATTGACATGAAGGAAGGATATTCTTCCAATCATGTCTTAAGGAGTATTTTCTTGTTATCGTTTTTGTAAATATAGTCCAAAAGACTTCATTATAACCAATACACATACACTTCCCTATTCCTTATGACGTAAGTAAAATGTTTTAAGACCATCTACTGGAAACTGTTGAGTTTCTCCACAGGTCATAAATTGTAAGTCAGTACCGAGTCTTTAAGAAAAAGAGACACCTGAAGACCATATTGTAAGTAGGTCTTTTCATACGTTCATTATTAAAGTGTCGAATTACTTATTTGTGTCTGACCGGTGAGGGTCTCCGAAACGACTACCGAGTTTGTCTGGTGATGGTTGGATGTTTCGTTTTAACATGATCATGGGAGTTTGGGTAGAATCCGGGGTTGGAAATCTTATTACATCATTATTGTAAACATCGGGAATCTAGTCACATCAAAGTTTTAATGACTTCCATTTATTACTTATTAGATACGTATCAAGTACCGTCGGGGGAGGTCACAAGAACGGACCTCTCAGGGTCCCTGTCTCCTCGGATCACCCGACGGTAGATACCCCAGCGTGTCTCAACCTGTGCTGACTTCGCTGAATCGTCGTCGTCGTCGTCGTCAATAAGGTACAATTTATTAAAATACGTAAAATTAAAATTTGGACTTTTTGTTAGAGTATACTTGATATAAATTTTGACCGGTGACTAGATAAACAGAACGAATAAGGATATCAACTACTTAAGAGAGAGACTTTTCATCTTTTTATTTTTTTATTTTTTGAAAGGTAAATCTTCCTATTTTGACTTCCTTTACTCTTCGTATTGTTATTTTTCTCTAAGTTAGAAGTCTTTAACCAATTAACTAACAAACTGTTAATATTGTCTTTACAAAATTTAGACTTTGGGTAGTCACGGACTGAGACAAAAAGAGTTGAATTAATCTTATTTTATTTTGTATTTACATAAGAACAAATCGACCTTGAAACCCCTTTATACGCCCTTCAACATCCGTTATTACATGGTCGACGAAGAAACAACAATTCAAATAGTCTCTCAATCTTCGTTTACACAAAAATATTAAATAGTAAGGACTCATAATTTCAAAATACTGATCGACGAATCCTCTCCGACATTCGTTTTCGGTACAATAGTTTTGACTCAATTTTACATCGTGTCTTTATTTCCACATTTTGTTTTATAGTGATTCTCGTGTGTAAAGAGATCCTCTATCGATGACTGTTCGTAAATATTCTTTATAAACGGATGACAAAAGGTTTATTTTAACAGACAGGTTCTAGAGTACTTGGATTAATAAATCGTTATTACTGTGTGATCTAATGTCAAAGTGGACATATACAATGAATTCCACTATTTATTCCCAGAGACTATCTGAAAACTTCTCTTGTCTTGACTTTCGAGTTCGTAGAAATTTACAATTATATTAGGTCTCCGAAACTTGAGGTTTAATCCTACGAAAGTCATAGGTTTCTTCAACGTAAAATACTGTTTATGACTACTTTTTTTTTTCAGGTATTTTTAAAGGACCAGTTTTTCGTTTTCAAATGTATAATGATACTAAGAATGACAATTTAGTATAAATAGTAGATAGAAACCGTAATTCTAGTGACAATAGAAACTGTTTAGTAAGACTTTATATTGTGTAATTTCAATTTCCACCTAAGATTTCAGGAAACAGAAGTTTGTATGTGTTCAAAATATTATGGGTAGTTTTTATACTAGTAACCTATATCATTAAATTTACAAAAAGAAAGAGGACCAGTTTATAAACCACTTAACGAATATTACTAATTCACTGATCCGAGGAATCGAAATTTTTTTTATGAAGGTATCCGACAATGTTTTTGAGGAATTTTTAGGAAGGTAGTGATTTCCTCTGTCTTACAGACTATAATGTTTCTGAAAACATAAACCCCTAAAGACCTCCTTATTACAGAATGAACTGGTTTTTGTAAGAGTCTGGGGTGAAGTCACGGAGATACCGGTAGACTAGAAACTAAAACTGGGGGAGGGTTTCAACCGACGTCTTAAGGAGTTCTGTTTCTTCTTAGACAAGAAAGTAGGTAACAAAATCAATTACGAATAATTTTTCGTTTATACAAATTCTAACCGTAAAGGTTAGGGTTTATTCATCATATACAAACACATAAACACACACGCACGTACATATACACACACACACATACACACACACACACACATACGTCACAATCCTATGTATACCAACTCTTCTGTCTAAAGTGTCCAAAATTTTGAGGATTTCTCTCTTTAGTCTCTTAAAATTATAGATATTGAGTTCATTCAAGGATCGAGTCAATCATTTCTTAGACGGACGTTACGTCCTGTGGTCCTAAGGTAGGGACCAAACCCTTCTAGGGAACCTCTTCCTTCACTGTTGGGTGAGGCCATAAGAACGGACCTTTTAAGACACCGGTCTCCTCGGACCGTCCGATGTCAAGTACCTCAGTGTTCTCGACCTGAACTGAATAGTTGATTTGGTGGTTCAGGGTACGATTTATTTTGTTGATAAGTAACTCCGTAATTATCGAAACCATGAAAAATCATCTTTTCATCTTTAATTCTTTAAACGGGTTCCTATGTGTCAAAGAGTAAATACTTGTCCTTGTGGCGGACTAAGTACCTCAACCCCTCTTTTAAATTGACTCAAAATGTGACTATGTACATTTCATATCACGGTCGATTTGACCATTCGTGAGTGATTTATTGCCAGTGATAATAGCAATAATGGTACAACCCGTGATAAGATTCATGAAATTCGTGCAATGAATTAAACTAGAAGTGTTATCGGAGTACACTATCTATTATCATAGGGGGAAAATTTCTACTCATTTAATACTTAATTTTTTGAACTCATTGAACAGGTCACTGTGTGTTGATTATGCATAACTCTTGCCTTAGACTTGACTTTCTTAAGTTCCAAGCACGTGAATCTTTGATTCAATACCTGAGTCTTTGATGTCTCTGAGAACTTGTTGACTCTCAGACTCGCATTGTCCTCTTATTGAGTCTGGGTCGTAAGTTCCTTCGAGGTCTGAGTGTGTAAAACGAACTGGAAGACCTGTACTTGAGGGACCCTCAGGTTTTGACCTAGTTTCTGTGTAGTAGTCAAGATGTCTTCCGTCTTTTTTTTTTCGTTTTTTCTTTTTGAATTCACCGAAAGCCCCATCCTTCTCCCTATCAGATAAGTCCTTACATAGGATTTTAAAGGGACATTCCGAAAAAAAGTGTACCCCTCTCCCTCTTACAAGATTTTAATCCAATTGAAATCTACTACAATTAAGCTAGGTTGAGTCATTTAAATTATTTTTTAGTAACATGTTATGTGAATTTTACCACCTAAAATACCATATGTAACACAACCTGTTTTGTAAACAAACCCAAAAAAGTGTGTGAGAATGTCATTTTGAACTTTTGAAAAACCGGTTGGGTTTTGCATTATGGATTTCTTTCGATCATAGTTTTTAATTTATTTATTTGTTTGGTTATTTTTGTATCTATAATACAAAGGTAAGATCAGTTAGGACTTAGAGGTTCGACCGGGATTACTTAACTATAAACAATTAATTTAGATATTAGTAAAAAGTGACGACACTTTGTATATTGGGATTTTGGATGACCGAATTTTTTGAAAAAAAACCAAAATAATTGAAGTGTCAAGACACCCACTCTTTACACTCGTCCCGAGTTGATCCGTTGGAGGAAACGAAGAGATCAGTAACTTTTTTGAGTCACCATTGAAAAGACCGTCTACCTTTCCAGACCACCCAGTTTCTACCAAAGTTTGTGTACCGACCTTGGATCCTAACCTACACAGTTTTTTATTCCGGGGGTTCAGTCTCGGAAAGGTACATCGAATCGTAACAGTGTTCTATTACCGAAGTTTCATCGGTTTGAAGATTTTACCACCGAGTTGCGAGAACCACGTATACCGCCTTCGACGTAGTCAATATGCTGGGTCTGAACCTTCAGTATAATAATGAACATAATTCATATAATCAGTTTCGGGAGAATCTAAGTTTTCCTCCTTTAATCTGAAGTGAAGAACGACCGTTTATTACAGTGTAACATCTTATTGTATATTCTGACCCCTATAACAACACCAGTAGTGTATTTTTATATTAGGTAGTGGTATTATCAAATGTTGTTATTAGTGATAATATTAACTTCAAAGTCTTCTCAAATAATTAAGAAGTTTTGAGGTATGCAGACTTTGAAACTCCTATAGTGTGTGTACTACCCATTTTAGCTTTTTTTTAACCCTCCAAAGTACCTCTATTAAAGTTCATGGAATTCCCTAAGGGACCATCGAGAGTCTACCATTTCTTAGACGGAGTTACGTCTTCTCTAGACCCAAACTGGGAACCCAGTCTTTCTAGGGGACCTCTTCCTTTACCGTTGGGTGAGTCATAAGATCGGACCTCTTAGGGTGCCTGTCTCTTCGGACCTCCCGATGTCAGGTACCCCGACGTTTCTCGACCTGTTCCGACTTCGTTGAATCATTCTTTAAGTACGTTCTTTGAACGAAGGACCTTTTTAGAATATAAAGTCCGTACCAAAATGTGAATTACAGGGAAGACGAAGGAAAATGTTTTGTAAAGTAAATGTACTTTTTAATCAAATTAAAGAAAAATCAAACTCTAAGATCATATCGGTGACTTATGTTGACTTTTTGATAGAGGAATATTTTATAAATTACGACTAATACCAGTAAAAGCAAGTATGTAAAGGATCTGACTTATACTGTAAACTACTGAAAACGGGTTTTATTGGTTAAAAATTAAATGTCAGTGTTTATGTAGCGGAAGTAGGATAAAATCATTTGTAAAATCTCGTTCTGTCTTTGTATGATTTTTGACCAAATTAAAATTTGTGGAAGACTTCAAGGTTGGGTCTTTGAAAAGTTTTTTCACACAATCCACTTCCTTTAATTCTCTTCTCTTCCTCTTTTTATTTGATTTTAGTGTATGAATTTATTCTCTGTCTTTTCCACCAAAATTAGTGACCAAACCGGGGATTGTCCGAAGGAACATCGAGTCGACCATTTCTTTGGTGGACGTTACGTCCTCTTGACCCAAACTAGGGACCCAACCCTTCTAGCGGATCTCTTCTCTTTCGGATGGGTAAGGTCATAAGAATGTACCTCTTAAGGTACCTGACATATCAGGTACCTCAGTGTTTCTCAGTCTATACTGACTCGCTGAAAGTGTGAAAGTCAAACCGGGGATTGTTGGTAACACACTGGAAGGGGTCCAGTGAATTCTGAACAACCCAAGTCAGAAATGTACGGTTCACTCTCCGATCTGACTTAGATACAGAACAACAAAAAACACCACCACTGCCACCACCACTACCTCTACACTGAATTCATTATTATTGTTAAGGTTTTTTATGTAATTTGATTTGTGAGTACTGACCTCAATAAGACCAAACTTTTACCCACCCCAGTAAACCTCTAAGTGGGTGAGATGAGGGGGGGTTGGGGATCAAGGAAACAGGAAGTGGGGTATGGTCGATGTAAATTTTTTATTATTATTAATAGTACCTTAGGATCGAGATTTTGGTTTTTAAACTTTCGGTGATCTAATCTACCAGAGATATCCCAGGAGAAACTTCTTGTCTATGAGAATCCTTGATCTTTTCATGGATGTCCATTTAACAATACATTGTTTACACTAATGGAATTTCCCATCATGGTACCTATGTGTACATATAAGTATTTATACTAAAAGGTACACTTATACGTTAAAATACGTATATAATTTTTGTTGACGATAGTTGACTCTCTGAGGGATTACTTGATAATTTCAATGGATGGTGGAGTGTCATCAGAATCTGTATTGATGAGCAAAGGAAGAAAAGTGTATTCCTATTCGAACCCTTCCAAATCGTAGAACTTACCCTATTTGTCGATCTTTCTCCATCTGTGTTATAGACTTACGTCTTACTCGAATTCGGTTTCATAAACGAAAGTAAAAAAGAGGTATTATAAGTTCATGGAGGGTAATATAGTCATCCAAAGGGTAGAGACACTTTCCAACGAGATTCCTTGTTCGCCAAACCCCGAAAGAAGACTTCTAACCCAACCCCGAATAAAGAGCTACCTTTACTACAGTTTTGACTCTTAGTACGCGGAGTATAAGGTTCCTTTACTACGTCACCTCTCGCGGACCTCTTTCCTGCTCATCTTTACGTCAATCCGGATTCCGAAGGTAGAACGGGGAGAGAGAGAAGGAAAAAAGGAGGACTGAACTACTTTTGAGGATATTAATGTTTTATATGTACTTCCTTTATTACATGGATGAATATGGATTAGTGAATCTCACGGAAACCAGTACTCGATAGATATCGGTATTGAATACCATCTGTATGTGTGTCTTTACACACACCTCCACACACATAAGAAGAGACGGGTCATCTCTCTCCCATTCTTAGAAACATGAGAACCATAAAGTCCTAGAGTATACACATAGAAGAAGACCTATTAGATCTGAAGGGTACAGAAATTGAATACTCTGATAAGTTTCGACCTTTACTGGAATATATACCATCTGTATGTGTGTCTTTACACATACCTCCACATACATAAGAAGAGACGGGTCATCTCTCTCCCATTCTTAGAAACATGAGAATCATAAAGTCCTAGAGTATACACATAGAAGAAGAACTATTAGATCTGAAGGGTACAGAAATTGAATACTCTGATAAATTTCGACCTTTACTGGAATATGTAGTGGACCAAGTTGAAAAGTGACTAAGTTAGTGTCAGCGTGTTGACCAAGTATACACTCGGATTGGATCTTAAAGAGTCACGACTGTAGGAAGTCAATTCCTTTAAAATATTTGGTTCTGGTATACGTATGTTTATACTTGTTCGATATCGTCTTTGAAAATTTCATATTTTCGTTGAATTTCTTTTGGATAAGGATGAGAAAATAGAAAATCCAATGTTTTCATCGTGGGTCTCTCTACCTTTTTTATATATGAGAACATTTATTGTCTGTGGTCAGATCTCGAAGGAAGGTAACATATGACACCAATTAAATCTCTATTAAAATAATTTGGTTTATACTGACCATTCGCGAATTGGGAGGACTCTTTATGTCTAAAATTTATGTCTAAGGGAAAATAATAAATATTTCAACAACTCCTGGCCTTAAGTACAAAGTACACAAAAACTAAAAAAAAAAATGTAAAAGGTTTCATATACAAAAAGGGTATTATGGTTTTATGAAGAATAATATATTCATCCAAAAGGTACAGATATTCACCCTTCAGTACAATTCCTTCCAGAATAAACTGATTATTGTTAGAATTTTCATTACTACCTTTAGTTACGTTACAAATTCGTGTTTACTAAGATATAAGACAATTTCTTGTCAAGGTCTTTAGGGTGGGTTAGTACGTAGGATAACGGAGTCCAGTGGACATATATTTAATCAAAATTTGATGGACACCGTAACAGTTCTGTTTAATTGATTATTTACATTCGTATTAAACAGAGAGATCTTCTCTGATAAATTTAACAAGACTTTTATACGGAGACATTGGGACTTCCGTTTTTAGTACGGTGGTGAGACGGAAAGGAAAAGGTTTTGGTTTATTTCGAATGAGATTTAAATAGAATAGAAAGGATAAAAATTCAGATATTAATCAATTATAGTAATACAGAAGTAATAATAAAATGATAAGAATTTATCTGGGAAAGAATCTAAAGATCGTAGTAAAGATACTAGGTGTGTCTTTTTCTACTTTTATCAAGTCAAAAAGAGACCCAGTCTTAGGTTTACCAGAGGAGTCAAAGTTTCTGACCCCGCCCCCTCCCATAAAAAACTAGAACTGTGAAACCCCTTATTAAATTTCCAATTTTTTTTACCCACTTCTTTTTATTACACATAAACCCAAAGAAACACCATTCCAGATTTACTTTACACTTAAGAGGGACGGTCTTTAGAGACCTCCATACCTTTGGGGATTTTCCGTACACAACTAAATAAAGGAGGAAGAGTCCCTAGATGTTGATTTCTTCTCCTCTTGTTTTAAGATCTTTCTTTACCTAAATCTTATCCTATAACTAGTCGTACTCTAGTACTGAGATCAAAGGGATTTATTTCTTTACGATTGTTAGAGGTCCCTACTAGGGACAATTCACCAATTTTATGTTTGACATGTACACGTATGTATGTGTATGTCAACTTAAATCATATAGTGTCATTTCATATGGGTCTCAATTGAGTAAGTAAGTTGTTTATTAAGTCACGGACCGTATATAGTCCCAAAGAGTCCACCACGATTACGGACGGTTATGTCCTCGGAGTCCTCTCCACCTAAGTAAGGGTCCCAGACTTTCTGGGGGACCTCATCTTTTACCGTTGGACGAGGTCAAAGAACGGACTTTTTTAGGGTGTCTGTCTCCTTAGACCACCCAGGTACTCCAGTGTTGACTCACTGACTCGTGTGTGTGCGTGTTGTAAAAGGTCCGATACACCAGGCAGTGAGTCAACACAGACTGAGAAACGTCGGGGTGTTTGACGTTAGGAGGTCAGAGGAAATACCTACCTTAAATGGTCCGTTCGTATGACGTCTCCTACTGTAAAGGACGAGGTCCCCTAGAAGGGCTGAACCCGACTTGGGTACAGAGGACACAGAGGACTCCGCCTGACTGTGATCATCCGTCTACGAAATGGTGATCACGGTAGACCCTTCGGAGTATGGTCCGATATGGGTCCTTTTTGAGGTTAATTTTACACAAGATTAACTATCTAAAATGTCATGGTCATTTACTTCTTCCGACTCGCGACTTCTTAACTACGAAAGCTTGACACTACAACCTCTTCTGAGAACTCTCAGGGTACCTGACGTTCCTGTAGGTTGGTCAGGTAAGACTTCCTCTAGTCGGAACCCTAAAGAAACCTTCATTACTACGATTTCGACTTTGAGTCGTGAAACCGGTGGAGTACGCTTCTCAACTGAGTGACCTTTTCTGAGACTACGACCCTCCCTAACCCCCGTCCTCCTCTTCCCCTACTGTCTACTACTCTACCGACCTACCGTAGTGACTGAGCTTCCTGCGCTCAGACTCACTTGAGGTCCTCAACCACTACCTGTCCCTCCACTACAAGTTCGACCAAAATCTTTTCCGTCTCCTTGGTCTCTAGTTTAACGGTTGTAGGCGACCTAGTAGCTTTTTCGTTCTCTCAAGGTCTTTTTGTAGATAAAGACGAAATCACTGATACGGTTTCGGAAACTGACACACCTAGTATTCTTTGACACCTTTTAAGACTTTCTCTACCCTTATGGTCTTGTGGACTGGACAGAGAACTCTTTAGACATACGTTCAGTCCTTCGTTGTCAATCTTGACCTGTACCTTGTCGTCTGACAAAGGTTTATCCTTTTCCTCATACAGTTCCGACATATAACAGTGGGACGAATAAATTGAATATACGTCTCATGTAGTACTCTTTGCGACCCGACCTTCTTTGTGTTCGACCTTAGTTCTAACGGTCCTCTTTATAGTTATTAGAGTCTATACGTCTACTGTGGTGGCAATACCGTCTTTCACTTCTCCTTGATTTTTCGGAGAACTACTTTCACTTTCTCCTCTCACTTTTTCAACCGAATTTCGAGTTGTAAGTCTTTTGTTTCTAGTACCGTAGACCAGGGTAGTGAAGTACCCTTTATCTGCCCCTTTGTCACCTTTATCACAGTCTGAAGTAAAAAAACCAGAGGTTTTAGTGACGTCTACCACTGACGTCGGTACTTTAATTTTCTACGAATGAGGAACCTTCTTTTCAACACTGGTTGGATCTGTCATATAAGTTTTCGTCTCTGTAATGAAACGTCTGATTCCAGGCAGATCAGTTCCGATACCAAAAAGCGCACCAGTACATACCTACACTCTCAACCTGAGATTTCTTCCGACTCGCGGTTTGTTAACTACGAAAGCTTGACACCACATCTTCTTCTGAGAACTCTCAGGGAACCTGACGTTCCTCTAGGTTGGTCAGGTAAGACTTCCTCTAGTTGGAACCCTAAAGAAACCTTCCTTACTACGATTTCGACTTCGAGGTTATGAAACCTGTGGAGTACTCTTCTCGACTGAGTAACCTTTTCTGAGACTACGATCCTCCCTAACCCCCGTCCTCCTCTTCCCCTGCTGGCTCCTACTCTACCGACCTACCGTAGTGTCTGAGTTAGCTGCACTCGACCCACTTGAGGCCCTATACCACTACCCTGTCCCTCCGGACCGTACGACGCTAAATACCCCAGCGTTTCTCAGTCTGTACTGACTCGCTGACTTTACTTGATTTGACTTGACTTTACTAGGATAAGTAAAGAATGAGTCAGACTTTAAAGACTTAGATCAATCAGTATTGAAATCATTAAAACAAGGTTTTAAACAGGTGTGTTATTGTGTCAGACTCATTGAAACTTTTTGTATAACGAAGACTCTAGGTGGGTACTTTCACTTTCACTTTCACAATCAACGACTCAGAACAGGCTGAGAACCACTGAAGTACCTGACTTCGGAGGGTCCGAGGAGACAGGTTCGCTAAGAGGTCCGTTCTTATGACCTTACCTAACAGTAAGGGAAGAGGTCCCCTAAAAGGGCTGGGTCCCTGGCTCAGGTCCAGAGGGCGTGACGTCCGTCTAAGAATGACGACTCGGTGGTCCCTCTTGGTGGGTATGTAGATCACTTAATCTTAGGGTCAAAATACCCTAACCCTTAGTCATCGACGAAAACGACAACAACGAAAATTGGGGAAATCAGTAATATTACTTCAAACAAACACCTGGTCTAAAAACCTTGGTAACTAGAAATAAGGATTGTTTTTTGGTGGGACTAATTAAGTCAATCCATTTCCATTTCAACGAGTCATCACAGGCTGAGAAACGCTGGGGTACCCGACATCGGATGGTCCGAGGAGACAGGTACCCTAAAAGGTCCGTTATCATGACCTCACCTAACGGTAAAGGAACAGGTCCCCGAGAAGGGTTGGGTCCCTACCTTGGGCCCAGAGGGTGTGACATCTGTCTGTGAATTGGTAGACTCGGTGGTCCCTTCAGGTCTAATTAAGTCAATTCCTTGTATAATATATTTGGGTAATGTAAATAATGAGGTTACCTTGATAAGGATAAGTCTATCACCGTGATTTTACGGATAATTTTAATGTTCGTATGATCTAACCTTCGAATAAAGTCTCCTCTGCGAAGGAAAAAAAATTTAATAAACATATAAATAACTTAATATTAACTGAATGGTATAGTTTAATAAAAGTCTATATGTTGTATAATTAGGTTATAAAGGTATGTAACACTTTACTGGTGATGTTATTCAGATCAATGGTAGACAGTGGTATGTGTCAATATTTCCATGTCATAATAAATGACGTAAGGATACTACATATAATGTAAGGGTACTGAACAAAATATTGATCTTCAAACATGAAGAATTAAAGGAAGGGGATAAAACGGGTAGGGGATGAGAGGAAGGGAGACCATTCGTGACCAAATAAGAGGAATTTATCGAATGATAATATCAGTGAATTTTACTATCGGAGAAGGTTGGTATCCAAAAAAATTAATTAATTAAATAAAATTAACCTCCGATTAATGAAATGTTATTACATCACCAAAAACGGTATGTAACTGTACTTAGTCGGTACCCACATGTGTAGGTATTCAAAATTTTTGAAGTTTTATACCTATCGATGTCTTAACATACTTCTAAGTACCACTGAATTGAAAAGGTTTAAGAGAGTTATTTGACTACTGCCTCAATCGATCTAAGGTTATGATAAATAATAGATATTAAGCACTAAGAAAGAGAGAGAATGAGTATAAAACGAGACGGATGACTTACTGGTGAAGTTATGGGTTCAATGAATGGTCTTTAAAAAGAAGTATGGGGATGTTACATTAGGGGTCTCGTCTTCTGTATAAACGTTAAAGAAAGTGACTGTATTAGAGTCTCGTTCCTGTCTCGGACCGTGTTTCATCAACGAGTTATTGACAAACAACTCATTCACTTATTTATTTACTTACTTGTTATTTATTTATTTAGAGTAGTAAAGATAAAGATAACTGTCAGTAAATTGGTACCGGTCATCATTTATGTACATAAAATCATGAACAGTAAAACGTAATATTAGTAAACTAAGATACTGACTGTGTTCGATGCGGAGTACATTCAGAGTCAGAGTGAGTTTTGTAGTATATCATTTGTAAGTTATTGACAATGAACTTACTTACCTATTTGTCTTGTTCAATGAAGAGTTCTAAGTATAAATTAAATAATGTTTATACTATAGCTTTGTAAATGTAATAAATCCGTACTAAATCTGAGTCCTTAAATTCACGGATAAAGTCAAGTACCGTTGTAAGAGATAACCGACCCTTTTGTATTTACGGTTCCTCCATTGTATTTATTTAGACCCCTTGTAGTAAGTAAAGTCACGAGTATAAAGTATTAGTTCGTTGTCCAGGATTTATCTAATGAAATAGTTCCAAATATAAACCTATTTGAAAGATACGTTATGATAGAATTTCTTATATGAAGCAAAATTAAATTTAATAACGAATGGTCAAAATGGTAATGTACAGACTTAGGACTTTCTCAGTAAGTCATTCTGTATTGTAGAAACGGAGACATAGGAAAAATTTCATAGTCAATGATAGTCACCTCTTCGTCCAACACTGATTTAACATTTTCAAGATTTTAACCTATTTCTCCTTCATGCATGAACTTCCCTAAATTTTATTCTGTACCCTATTAAATTTGGAGTTTTATACTAACAAAAGTATTATATTTTAACTATATAAAAATGTTTGTGTCAACTGTGGACTTGTTGTGCCCAAACTTGACTTACCTGGTAGATATGTGTCTAAAGAAAAATTATCATTTACGATGTCATGACGTGGCAGATGTCACCAACTTAGACACTTACACCTTGGGACCTATGTTTCCTTCACACTTATTCCTCCCGGTTGATATTTGATACGAGACTAAAAACTGCGACCATGGGGTAGGGGGAGTAACAAGTTCTCAGTTACATCATGTAAACCCTTGACTACTGTTAATAATTAAAGTGTATACGTTTATCAAACACCCAATTCGTGTTTATCTCTGTATTCATGTAGTCACTTTGTATGAAAGGATTAGGTATTGTCAGTAGAACTATACAATACCTAAACTTCAAAAGATTAAGTAGTCACATTTTTATTAAATATTGTTGTGTTTCTTTTTCATTTTAACAATGTTTAGTTGTTTTTGTAGGTATGAGTTTCTACGGATAACAAACCTAAATAATCATTAAAAATCCATGATACCCGAAGGGAACACCGAGTCGACCATTTCTTAGACGGATGTTACGACCTCTGGACCCAAGCTAGGGACCCAACCCTTCTAAGGGACTTTTACCTTTCCGATGGGTGAGGTCATAATACCGTATCTCTTGACGTTAGACTTCTTACCATTATTGTACTCTAGGTTACCACCATTCTTTTCGTTTACAAAACTTTTGAGGGTCTGACTCGTTTTAATTCGTATATATATATATATATATATATATATGTGTGTGTACGACGACGACGACGACGATTCAACGAAGTCAGAACAGGCTGAGACACCCTGGGGTATCTGTCGTCGGGTGGTCCGAGACGACAGGGACCCTAAGAGGTCCGTTCTTGTGACCTCGCCCAACGGTAAAGGAAGAGGGTCACATACTTCCACTTTTCACTTTCACTTTAGCAAGTCAGGACAGGCTTAGTCTCGCTGGGGTACCTGAAGTCGGATGGTCCGAGGAGGCAGGTACCCTAAAAGGTCCGTTCTCATGACCTCACCCCACGGTAGCGGAAGAGACTATATATATATATATATATATATATATATATATATATATATAAAAATAAAAANATATATATATATATAAAGACAACACGTTCATTCAAGTAGATAAAGTAAAAAGATCTCTCTTATTTACATGTCTATCGTTCTCCCCATCTATCCACCCTACCTAACACTCTGACCGTAACCGTATATATGTGATGATACATATTTTATCTATGGATTACTCTTGACTCATGTATCGTGTCCCTTGAGGTGAGTCACGACACACCACTGGAATTACCTTTCCTTTAGGTTTCTCCCCTTACGTACGTAGACATGTCAACAATGTGAAACGACATGTCGTCTTTGATTGTGAAGTAAAATTTCGTTGATATGTTACCCTTTTTTACCCCTTTTTTTACTTCGAGGAATGAGTTCAGATAAGTATCGAAAATTGTACGTTACGGATTGTATGTTTTTTAAGATTGAATAAGGTACTTGTAAATAGGGCACTTGTCACTCATTGTATACGTCACAAAAAGTTTGTGTTATGAACCTTTTTAGGGAAGTATCCGTCCATAAAGCCTTCGACCACTTTCGTTTATTTCCGTGAATACAAGGCATCATATGAGAAGTCCTTTACGACAAGATTTGACGACTTTATTACTTGTATTAAAACTTTTTTTTTTATCCACATCTCCTTTAGATACAAAACTACAAAATAAATCGTAAGCCACACTAAAACCGTATAGACACTGGAGAAAAGGTTGTCAAAAGGAAATTAACTCTTGAACTGATCTAAAGATTCAATGTTATAAATACATTAGAAAGCCGGAAGAAAAGTAGTTCTATACTTCACAGATAATGTCTACCTTCTACTATGTGGTAAAGGGACGTCTCAATTCCCTTAGATAGAGGAACTTAAAAATAAAGTGGAAAAGAAGACACGCAAAACATAAAAAGAAGGTCTTGTTTTAAGACGGTTACTAGAGAACTCTTGAGTATCTATGTTTTACATGAAGGTTGGTTATAACCAAAAATCTGTGAACTATCGTTACTACTTTAAAACAAATGATGGAATTTTTCAGTAAATACTGTCTCTGTATATAAAGAAGAAATGAAACTATCGGGTTTTAGTGTCTGTTTTAAAGTCCGATAACACTCTCGTGATACAACGAGACTTGATGGAATTGACGGTCACTCTACAAAAACTAAAACAATTTTTACAGGAACGGTCATAGGACTTAGTATCGTCCTGACATTAGTTTGTGATAATAAACTTATTATTGTAAAATCATTCGAATATCATTGAGAGATACAAGGTGACTCTAATCCGAACTGTTCATATTCGTTTTAAAAGAAGTCCAGTCTGTAAAGACGAACCTTTTCACTTTCACTTTCAGTGTTTTAGGACAGGTTGAGAAGTCCTAAGGTACCTGACATCGGCTGAGAAACACTAAAGTACCTGACATCGGACGGTCCGAGGAGACAGGTACCCTAAGAGGACCGTTCTTATGACCTCACCCAACGGTAAGGGAAGAGGTCCCATAGAAGGACTGGGTCCCTAGCTTGGACCCAGAGGACTTAACGGGCGTCTTAGAAATGGTTGAATCGATGATCCCTTCGGGGTAAAGAAGGTCGGTCCATAAAGACGAACCTCTCGTCACGAAGAGTTTGAAATTCTGTGGATATTCACTTAACTCCTAGAATAATTTTATATCTAGGACTAATTCAACCAACTCCACCCCAAACAATAAAACATAAAGACTATTCAGTTTTGACGGCCGACACCTGGTGGAAAACTCATCGTTCAAATTTCGGTATTTCACAGTGACAACTGAACCTTTGTTTAAGGAGGTCAAAGACACTTTACATGACGGATTGTATACTGTACATTATTGACTTTGTAACACTCTGATAAGTAATAGAAAAGGGGTTTATATAAATATATTTCTAAAGATAAAATTCTGAGTCCGGACCAGGTCACGAGAATCTCCTTGATGTTTATCGAATCCAATGAGTAAAAAGGTCGACCTAACGGTGAAAGGAGGTTCCGTGAGAATGAAAATATAGTAAATGTTTCCTTTTGAGAATATGTTATCCTATACCGTTTGATCATTTACGACGAGAATTAGATAATATTGTAAAGATACTATGAGTCCTGTACTACCGGGTAAAATATTTTATATTACGTTTACAACAAATTTCGTGGGTCCTCATTTCTCCTGTCGAAAGTCTAAGAACATTCACACAACACATAAAATATAAGTTGGTTAGGTTGAAACGTCTTAACATCTACCGTGGGACTACCAAGTCAACCGTCTCTTCGAAGGACAGTTACGTCCTCTGTGCTCTGGTCTCAAGCTCGAGACCCAGGCCATCTAGGGGACCTCTTCCTTTACCGTTCGGTAGGGTCATAAGAACGGATCTTTTAAGATGTCAGTCTCCTCGAACCGTCCGATGTCTGGTACCCCAACGTTCTCAATCTGTCTGAATCTCTGATTTGGTGGTGGTGATCCTCAGTGGTCCTTCCACTAAACTTCCACTTCCACTTCAACGAGTCAGCACAGGCTGAGAAACGCTGGGGTACCTGACATTGGATGATCCGAAGAGGCAGGTACCCTAAGAGGTCCGTTCTTATGACCTCAGCTAACGGTAAAGGAAGAGGTTCCCTAGAAGCACTGGGTCCCTAGCTTGGGCCCAGAGGGCGTGACCTCCGTCTACGAAATTGAAGACTCGGTGGATTAAGGTCTGTCCCTTCGGACCACACGACGTCAGGTACCGTAGTGTTTCTCAACCTTTGTTGACTCACTGACTTGAATTGATTAGACTACAGATGGGGTCCTCTCAGAGTATTTCCAGACTTTACTCCGGATTCTTAGGTGTAAAATCGTTTATGGAAAACGTAAAACCCTAAACCACTACCTGTCCCTTCGGACCGTACGATATCAGGTACCCCAGTGTTTCTGTGCTGATTCGTTGACTTAACTTGACTTGAACGTAAAGATCACATTGACTTTTCAAACTCCTTATGACGGGATCCTCCTTACAACTAGTTTCAAGATTGTAGTTCTGGACTATAACAAGTAATGACTTTGAAAATGGGATATGGATTCTACCATAAAAGTTTATATGAAAGCTAGTTGTTTTAACAAGGGAAACAGTGTCAAAACTAATAGATGAACCAAAGTGGTGAGGAAAAACCTGGATTCCTGGAGTTGAGGATACAGAAGAGATCCCTGGTATCAAATAGAAGGTTTGGTCTGTGAAAGTTTTCTTTATCTCTCTTGTTGACTATTAATACCACCCTATTAACCGTATTTGACCTTAGTAGGTCTCGTCCAAAATGTAGTGTAACTAGAACTTAGGGGTTTACCCCTTGAAAAATTGGTGTGAAGTGTGACTACCGTCTAGTAATGGATGGAGACTTAAGAGGTAGGGTCATGATAAGAGACTACCCTTTGAGGAAACTGAAGGACTATCTGGAGATCGTCAGTGATGAAACGAAATTTCGAAAGTGACAGTGTGCGAAGTCTACACTATGGAAGTGTCACAGATCCTTACTCAGACAGAGGAATCTGTATTGGGGTGACACTGTCGTTCAAATAAGGGTTTAGAAGTATAACCGACGTCAATTCACCCTGTACTTCCTAATATAAATGTATGTTATACAAGAGTTAGTTCCACCAATAAAATTAAATAGTAGGTATCAACTTTCTAACTGTAGAAATTACGGAAGAATACTACTTTTTATTATTTATAATGTTATTAGATGTTTTAGAAATGTATAAAACGGTAAAAAGAGAATTACAATGGTTTACACTTTATTGACTACATTCAGTCTCCTTCCTCTCTACTTGATCCTATGCATTATGAAAAGATGGTATCTTAAAAGGTCCGTTCTTATGACCTTACCCAACGGTAAAGGAAGAGGTCCCCTAGATGGGCTGGACCTCTGACTTGAGGCCAGAGGACACAGTGGACGTAACTGTCCTCCCAAGAAATGGATGACTCGGTGGTCCCACGGTAGATGTTAAGACACTTCAACGTAACCAACTTATATTTTATGTGTTGTGTGAATGTTGAGAAACTGTTCATGACCGGAAAACAAATCAATGATATAGTTGTGACTGAGTACAGGGAGAGGAAATTCTTAGCTAAATAGTTCAGTCAGTATTTTCCTGTAAGTCTTTTTATTAATAAAAGTTAAAATTTTCCTAGTTTCATGTAAATTTGTCTACAAAACAAGTATGTCTCTTTGACTCCTGTTGAGTATGTTATATTATACACTAATTACTATATTTCGCAACTTCTTTTGTCTGTATGTAAGATTTCGACTGAAGAAGAAGGACGGATAATATAACTCAACCTTAAAACCTTCTATTAATTCTACCTTTATAGTAGAAGTTCTTTACAAAGATCACGTAACGACGACGACGACGACGATTCAGCGAAGTCAGCACAGGCTGAGACACGCTGGGGTCTCTGCCGTCGGGTGGTCTGAGGGGTCAGGGACCCTAAGAGGTCCGTTCTTGTGACCTCACCCAAACGGTAAAGGGAGAGGTTACGTACTTTCACCTTTCACTTTTCACTTTAGAAAGCCAGTACAGGTTGAGAAGTGCTGGGGTACCTGACGTCGGATGGTCCGAGGAGCCAGGTACCTTAAGAGGTCCGTTCTCATAACCTCACCCAACGGTAACGGGGGAGGCAAGATCACGTAATTCCATTTTCTTTCGTCATTTGATTCAACTTTCAAAATTTTACATTATATCATAATCATTTAGTATATGAGGTCCGATTGGAATGTCCATACACAACGAAAATATTTAATTGATCTTGACCAAATTGGAATCCCAGTCCAAGTTCACCACATGTGATCGTCAGTCTAATTTTGAACTACGTTTAAAATAGAGTAATTTTTTCAGTGTGTGACGAGGTGAAGTAAACGTTTTATTAACATATGGACCGTTCCAGTCTACTAAAAGGAAGATAACGAAAGTGACTTCCTTAAGCCCAAAAAAATTACGTCGATTTGACACCCTTTCTAAAAGATTAAATAAAAGTAAACTCCTTTAACGTTTGAAGGTTTTTTGAGTCTCCGAAACACGAATAAGAAAGACAAACAAATTTTATTCTTTAGTATGATTTTAGACGAACAAAATCTAAAACTCTTCGGTATATGACATGATATTAAGATTAGATTTTTCAGAGTAAGACATTAAGAGTCTCTTTTTCTCTTTTTAAAATTACGGTTTAATCGATATTAAAAGTATTAAATCACCACTATACTTAAAAAAAATTTCAAATTTACCACGAGTTTATATGTTTTATACCATTTACTTCAGGATGCTCTTTACTCTGTTCATTCCACGAAAATCTAGTAGTTCTACGTAGTTGTGAAAAGGTAAAGAGTGAGTTTAAACATAAGATTATAGAAGACTGGAGTTCTATACAAGTCAGTAAATAAAGAAGTTATCATTTTAGGTTAATGTCATTATACATATATAAAAACCAGAGAATCTACGATGATCTCAAAAAGATACACTTGTGAATAAAATATATAAGATAGAGTCAATTCTACGAATCTATTAACGTCAACTAAATTGAATCCTAAATAGTTCTAGAATTTTTGCATCTGTTTAGAGAAACGAAGTAAATCCCCGTTTAGTGAGGGGAGTGATAATACAAAAGTCTACACAATGAATTGTGTCATAAATTAAAGAAAAAAAAAAAAAAAAATCAAAAAATAAAAAAATTAAAATTTTAGAAATTAAGAATGTACACAAGGGTTTGTACTTGGGGGGGAGGGTGGAGGGAGGGGTATTGTAGAGACACCCAGTAAAACTTAGAAATTTTCAACAAAAAGGGTACTTGTTGTTTGATAACTACTCTTTATGCTTCGCCTTTGTAATCCCCAGAAATAAAATTTATTTCATTTTGAAACGATTCTTTGAAACTTTACTCTTACGTTTTTATGAATTATAATATATTTTTATCTTTTAATGATATCGTCCATAAAGAAACAACAGGATCTCCTGATATGATTCGTTACCAGGGGTTGGAAAAAACCGTGTTCCCTGACCTAAGGACCTTCTTTAAAAGGGTTCCTGACTCCTCTTCTCCCTCCCTACCAAAGCCCTACTAAGTTGACGTCATACCAAGACCGAGGATACTCTTCGATTACGGTGGTGACTAGACTATCCTCCACCTCGAGTCTGACATTGCACTCGTTACCCCTCGCCGATATTTATGTCTACTTCAGAACAAGAGGGAACGGATGGAAAGAGAGTGGAAGATGACACGGCGGTCCAAGGAATGTCCCGTGTCTAGTCATGACCAGGGACCGGTCCCCAAACCCCTGGCACTATGATGCATAACGAAATCTTCACTTTGATGGAAATTTGTTCCGAGAAAATCGGTAGATTTCAACAATCTTTGGTTGTTAAAACTGGGTCCCAACCTTGGACGTAGAGGACGACGAGGACGTAACCGTCTACCTAAGAAATGATGACTCGATGGATCCCTCGGGTCGATGACCACCATGAAGTACGGTGTATCTATGTGTGATGGAGCTAAACTAATTTACTGTTTCTTTGCAAAAACAGGAGTGAACTCAGTCCGAGGAGTCTTGGGGGAAGAAACCACCACCCCCCACGTCCCAGTTAAACAGGAGCCAGTCGAATAATTTCAAAGTAGTTCTTAGGACAACTAAGTTAAATCGTTTATAAGGGAGTGAGAGTCATACACTATGGGACCTATAGACTAGTTTAAGAAGTTGAGGGTGAAGTTTTAGAATTGTGAGACCTGAAGAAGTCGTTCTTAGGACAAATCATATAGATCACTCTTAAGAGGGTCGGGACTACGAAAGAGAATCATTAAAAGGTAAGTGACTGGGGGTTGAGATAAGAAACAAATATTTAGAGGTAAACACGAACAACATAAGTTTGACTTTGACCAGAGATAGAGGATGACGTTTCGGGGGTGACGTCATCATGAAGGGAGAGCTTATTTCATAAGAAGTGACAGAAATTGTTCACAATACTTCATATAAAAAAATTATGGTTCTTCTGGGTTATATACCAGATATTTAAATCGTTTTTATTTGGTATCAATCAGAAATCAATGGAACTTAATATGATGTCATCTCGTACTTTTTTATGTCTTTAGTTTGAACAGTTTCCGATAGGAGTAAGATTTATTAAACCAGACACTGAACTGGAACTCAAAGTTTCTTGGTCGTCCCTTGATCGACCGTTCCTTTGATCATCCTTTACCTATTAGATCTTTCACGATACTTAGAAGATACTTTTCGTTAACGTCTTAATGACATACTATTAGTTCTGAAATGTAAAATCTCTATTATGTGACTTATGTGTCTTTTGATTTCTTCGAACTGACTTGTCAGGACTCTATCAATTAGTCATTTTGGTCTCTTAAGATAAGGGGTCTCCCTAACGATATATCTATAGCCCTCTGATACTTTTCTGACACTTTAGTTCTTACCCGTCTAATTATAGACTGTTCCATTTACTGAAGATGAGACAGTCTCTTATATGTCTCAAATTCGACTTTAGGAAAGGAAAAACAGTTTAAACTCTCACTACGGATTTTACGTAAGGACAGGGTGTGTCGTGGTTGTACACACACACACACGTACGTGCGCACACGTGTACGATCAGTGAGTCATCACAGGTTGAGAAATGTTGGGGTTCCTGACATCGAACGGTCCGAGGAGACAGGTACCTTAAGAGGTCCGTTCTTATGACCTCACCCAACGGTAAGGGAAGAGGTCCCCTAGAAGGGTGGGGTCCCTGACTTGGGTCTAGAGGGAGTAACTTCCCTCTAAGGAATGACAGACTTGCTGTTGAGGTTTTTGAGTCTTGGACACGTGTTTTTTCAGGTGAGGAACCCATTGAACCGTCGTCGACGTCCGTACAAAATCTTCCATGTAATTTCATCTTGTCTATATAAATACTAAGTCGTAACTATACATAAACGAATTTTAATTTCGGTCCTATCGGTCTCGATGTGTTTATGTTAATATTATGTTTGAAACTTTATAATTAAAACCTTTTAATCTTTCTCTAAGTATTAAAAGACTTTAACCGTCTGATTTTGACTTTCTTTTTCTTTTCCAAGATGTAGTTTCATCGTATCTTTCCTATGTTGATTTTTCACCGAGGTGTCTACATCTTGAACGAGTCACACCTTTCTACTGGACGTTTTTAGTCATGTCTATGTAAAAGTACATTTTAACTCTATTATCCTTATGGACGAAACAACCCAATGAAACGTCCAGATTTTAATAATTCCTTTTCCTTCCTTCCGACTAATACACATTCAGAATCTGACGTCACAAGTCAAGTCTAGTCAAGTCAGTGAGTTAGTACAGGTTGAGAAACGCTGGGGTATTTAACGTCGTGCGGTCCGGAGGGAAAGGCAGTGGTTGAGGACCTCAAATGGGTTTGAGTACAAGTAGCCCAACCACTACGGTAAGTCGGTAGAGTAGGAGACAGTAGGGGAAGAGGAGGACGGGGGTTAGGGAAGGTCGTAGTCCCAGAAAAGGTTATTCAGTTGAGAAACGTACTCCACCGGTTTCATAATCTCGAAGTCGAAGTCGTAGTCAGGAAGGTTACTTATGGGTCCTGACTAGAGGAAATCCTACCTGACCAACCTAAAGGAACATCAGGTTCCCTGAGAGTTCTCAGAAGAAGTTATGGTGTCAAGTTTTTGTAGTTAAGAAGCCACGAGTCGAAAGAAGTGTCAGGTTGAGAGTGTAGGTATGTACTGGTGACCTTTTTGGTATCGGAATTGATCTACCTGGAAACAACCGTTTCATTACAGAGACAAAAACTTATACAACAGATCCAACCATTCTTGAAAGGAAGGTTCCTCATTCGCAGAAAATTAAAGTACCGACGTTAGTGGTAGACGTCACTAAAACCTCGGGTTTTTTTATTTCAGACTGTGACAAAGGTGACAAAGGGGTAGATAAAAGGTACTTCCCTACCCTGGTCTACGGTACTAGAAACAAAAGACTTACGACTCGAAATTCGGACTCCCAGTCTGTGCTGACTCACTGAAACGAAAGTGAAAAGTGAAAGTACGTAACCTCTTCCGTTACTGTTGGGTGAGGTCGTAAGAACGTACGTCTTAGGGTCCTTACCCCCTCGGATCACCCGACGGTAGATACCACAGCGTGTCTCAGTCTGTGTTGACTTCGCTGAATCGTCGTCGTCGTCGTTCGGTTACAAATGTGAGAGGAGAAAGTGAAAGTAGTTCTCCGAAAAATCAAGGAGAAGACGACACATCAAGATTCTTTTAGAGTGTTCCGGTTACAAAAGTTCGGTTTCTACGTACTTTGTCCTCAGAGTGTAGAGAGTCACTAACAACATAATCGTCGGTACGGTACGAATCAGTGAACGACCCCGACAGTATCTTTCACATCGAAGTTGTAAAATTGTAAATCCTCACTGGTCCCAATCTCTGGTCTCTTCCTTTAAAAGTACCGGCGCTGTATCCGTAACGTGATCCTTTAATTGTTCGTAATCGACTATACTAGTAAAATTAATAAAAAATTAACCTTTCAAAAGAAGAAATTTGAGACACATATTACTGAGTTAAACGTATATCGTATTATATTTACTTGTAAAGTAGAATAGTTAGACACCTTATAAGTTTGTCAACCGTCAAATGAAAGGTCTTGTCCTACGAAAAGACTTATAATCTTTCTTATGTTTAAAACTCATAAATTTTACGTGTCTAAAAGTTTAACTTCTCTACGGACTAAAAACCCTTTCGGTGGACAGTAAGAAGTTGGTGTCACCGAAGGAAAGATAGACAAAACACAAAACTTATAGGTCCTCATTAGCGTTCTTTCCTGAGTCACAGATTGTTTATAAACTTTTGATAACCAAAACAGGACTAATAAGATACTCTCAATAATCTTTTACAAAAATTAACTGATGAGTAAAATCATTATTCTCAGTACTCAGTATAAGTGAATTATTTTTCGTTCTGTTTCTACGACTTTCAGAACTTAAACATCAGAGTGTAAGTACTTTTGTTTCGGTATAGAGACCCAAAAGTTAATATTTCTCCTTTAATTACGGGGTTGTCATGAATGAGGACGGACTACCAGGATCTGTAATAACATTATTCGTCCTACGAGGTAAAAAAAATTCTAGTAATTTGAAGGGTAGAGAAAATACTCAATACTTATCTAATATAACATCAAGGATTTGTTACTAAAGGGTAATATATTGTGACCTCAAAATATTTGTATAAAAATTTTATGATGAGAAAGATAAGTATAAATCGAAGATTAGATGTTTATTTCTTCCGGGTTCGAAAATGTAGAAGATAAATACTCGAGAGAAAATAAATATTGATCACCTTAATAAGGTAATTAGAAATTGGGTACTTAAAGATAAAAGAAGGCGAACAGTTCGTTGAGAGTTAAGTTTAATAGTTGTTATTCGGGGTGTCATGGTTGTATTTTAATACTGGAATTATTCAAATATCTAATATATAAAAAATAAAGTAGTCGATCCAGTGGGTATTTGTAAAAATTATTAAAGTACACGGAAACCTTCCAGTAAGTTTTAAGGGAGCTGGATGTCGATTTTGGCTCCGACTGAGACTTGGTGATTATCATGAGAACCCTGAAATATACAAAGATGTACACTTAGATTCAGAGTTTACTAAAGATGGTGTGTGAAGGGTATTCTTATACAGTACGCCTTTATTTCAGTTACGAATTTCTTCATTTTTGATAGATAACGAAACAGATATGAACAGTAGGACAGTGTCAGGTCTCATAGTCTACTTTAATTTGACAATAGAAACAAGTAAAACTAGGATTACATTATCCTTATTGTGTACTAAAGGAACAATATCATCTTCTTACGATATTTAGTGATACATGATCGTATATTTTAAGATTTACGTAACTTATCTTGTCTTTAAATATTACCCCAAAATGACTTATTCCTTCTTCCGGTTCTTTCGTATATGAAGACTAAAACTTTCATTTCCTGATCTCTTTCGTTAGGGACAGTAGAGTAAGATTCGTGTAGTCAAGTTGTTTTAAGTAACGTTTTTGTTGGATATTGTAATCATAATACGTATCAATAAAAATTTCAAAATTATTTAATCTAGATAAAGAACAGTGTATTTATGACATTTTCATGGTAAGAACTAAGACGTTTCTCTACGTATGTAAAGTGTTCAGTCTGATCCAATAAATTTAAATTAAAATACATAATTAAAAAGTACGGATTTGGTATAAAATACAAAGATGGATACAAATGTTTTATAAGTGGTTTATAAATATGATGACAATACAGTACGTATCGGTAGGAATTGTTGAGTAAAGAAGATTATTTATTGTATATGTCTTATTTTAGTAAGATTAGTTTTAATAAAAAGTATAAATATATTGACGAAATAAGACTTTGGTTTCGGAAGTGTAAAACGAAATGTCCCTTATTTTTTCTTCTTAGAAGAATTTTAGAAATGTTTCTTACATAGTTATAACCCTTTTTGAAATCTTTCTTTAACACTAATATGTCTACCTGATGGTTAAAATAACATCGTCTTCTTTCGGTATGTATGGTCACCTATGATTTCTTTATGTTTCCTTAATTATAGAGACCGAATTTTATTTATGAAAGAGTCGGAGAGATGACGACTGTACTACCTCGACCTGATAAGAAACAGTCACCTCGACAGGACACGTGATGTCTCATAAATCGTGGTAAAGACCGAAGATAGGTGCTCTACGGTCGTCGTGGAGGGGTGGGGAGGGGTTGAGGGGAAGTGTACGAGCTTGATCACTGTTGGTTTTTACAGAGGTTTGGAACAGTTTATTGGGGATCCCCGTATTGTCGAGAGTCGACTCTTTGTGCTCTATTTCTATTATATCGTTGTATATTGAGTAATTCCCTATCTTTATTATTAGTGTATCAATTTATACTAAGGAATGATATACGATCAGTCGGATGACTGATGAAAGTATTCATAAGAAATTAAAGTAAGAATACTATGGAAATACTCTAAGATGGCAATAGGGTAAGATGTGTACTTATCAGAATCTCGAATTTATGTACACGGTTTAGGGTGTCAATAAAGTTCTAGTCTAAGAAAGGGTCTAAAAAGATTATGGTCTCGGTCACAAGGATCGGTGAGATGACGAGGATTGACTAGTACCTTGTCATTTAATCCACTACGGTAGTTGAAATTGACGGAATAATATATTGTACTTACATCCTGAAAAATTTTCTGACGTTTGTTTCCCACCCCCCCAACAGATGACGGGTCACGTAACCGTCTTTTCCTTTATTTAACATCATGACATGTTAGTCGTCCTGAAAGGTCCGAATCCTGAGGAACGGTAACGGAGGTGAAGTGAAAACCATCGATTAGGACACAAATTGTCAAGGATGGACAGGATGGACGTACCATCTGTTCATCATTTGTAAAACGAACTCTGACCTTGGTTCAATGATTTCATACTAAATTTTGATAATGATGTCGATATAAAATCCAACTGGACATTGTGACTTATATTAAAAGTTTCGACAAATATTGGTAACAACTAAAATATATGATAGAAATAGGGACTAGAGTTTACAATGTAAGGACTAAAAATAACAATGTTTTATTACTTGTTACGTCCCGAAGGGACCGCGACGTTTTTTTTTGATAGACGGACGATTACGTCCTCTAGGTTCTCTGATCCCCAACTAGGGACCCAACCCTTCTAAAGGACCTCATCCTTTGCCGTTGGGTGAGGTCATAAGACCGGACGTTTTAAGGTGCTTGTCTCTTCGGACCATCCGATGTTAGGTACCCCAGTGTTCTCAGTTGTGTTGACTCGTGTCGTGATGGATAGATTACTAGTTACAGGAGGAGTGTTCTCCTCAAAGGTCTCTTATTTATCAAGAAAAAAAGATTAAGTTAACAAAGACGAATATAAGAGTAGGTATGACTTATTTGTCTACTTTGTGTATTTCTATGATTATTTTGATCTAATAGAGCCGTTCTTCTGACGACAGTTTCGAGTCTTAACAGTGTATGTGTACATTTATAGGATGAAGGGGAGAGGGAACGGGAGTCTATTTTCCTGTCTCCTTGTTCCTTTCTTAACTTACAGTGGTCATGAATTGTCGTTTATCATTAAATCTTATTTCTAATAAAACGAATGAGGATAGCTTCGAAATAGTTCCTTCGGATGTTTGGAGCTATTTAATATCATTCTTTCATTCGGTAATTTCATCCTCGTGTTAAAATACGTCAACCTTTTGTTTGATTCATCTACATTTCTCTGTCTTTCTTGCTCCTATCATAATTATAATATGACGTTTACTTCTTCAGAATTAGTAAACGATCCCATCGTGTGTGAGATGTACTTGAGAACCTCTCAAGTACCATGTGAGAGTAAGACTAATACAAAAATTCTAGACGAATAAAACGAAATACGTTGAGGGGGAATAATGTGGACTGACAACGTACTATGTGACGATACGACACGATTTAAAGAAGTCAACATGAACTGAGAAACACTGGGGTACCCGAGATCCAGTCCGTGAAGACAGGTACCTTAAGAGATCCGTTCTTATGACTTCACCCAACAGTACTGGAGAAGGTACCCTAGAAGGGTTGGGTCCCTAGCTTGAGCGTAGAGAATGTAGAAGACGTGACCGTCCGTCCAAGAAATGGTGATCACGGTGGACTCTTGATAGCACGTATATAGTGTATTGTCGCACTTCAGTTCACCGGAATCTTTCGTAGGGATGCTTGTTTCGATCACCTCCACTGCCGTAAGGTCAACTCGATAAAGTTTAGGACTTTCTACTACGACACTTTCACGACGTGAGTTATACGGTCATTGAAACCCTTTGAGTCGTCACCTGTGTCCTGACCTTTTCCAGTGAAAAGTAAGGTTAGGGTTTCTTTCCGTTACGGTTTCTTAAGAGTTGAATGACACGTTGACGTGAGTAGAGTGTGCGATCATTTCATTACGAGTTTTAAGAGGTTCGGTCCGAAGTCGTTATGTACTTGGCACTTGAAGGTCTACAAGTTCGACCAAAACCTTTTCCGTCTCCTTGGTCTCTAGTGTAACGGTTGTAGACGACCTGGTAACTTTTTCGTTCTCTCAAGGTCTTTTTGTATATAAAGACAAAATAACTGATACGGTTTCGAAAACTGACACACCTAGTGTTATTTGACACCTTTTAAGACTTTCTCTATCCTTATGGTCTGGTGGACTGGACGGAGAACTCTTTGGATATACGTCCAGTCCTTCGTTATCAATCTTGACCTGTACCTTTTTGTCTGACCAAGGTTTATCCTTTTCCTCATGTAGTTCCGGGACGAATAAATTGAATATACGTCTCATATAGTACTCTTTACGACCTGATCTTCTTCGTGTTCGACCTTAGTTCTAACGGCCCTCTTTATAGTTATTGGAGACTATGCGTCTACTATGGTGGGAATACCGTCTTTCACTTCTTCTTGATTTCTCGGAGAACTACTTTCACTTTCTCCTCTCGCTTTTTCAACCGAATTTCGAGTTGTAAGTCTTTTGTTTCTAGTACCGTAGACCAGGGTAGTGAAGTACCCTTTATCTACCCCTTTGTCACCTTTGTCACAGTCTGAAATAAAAAACCCGAGGTTTTAGTGACGTCTACCACTAACATCGGTACTTTAATTTTCTGCGAATGAGGAACCTTCCTTTCAAAATGGTTGGATCTATCGTATAAGTTTTCGTCTCTGTAATGAAACGGTTGTTTCCAGGTAGATCAGTTCCGATACCAAAAAGGACACCAGTACATACCTACACTCTCAACCTGACACTTCTTTCGACTCGTGGTTTCTTAACTACGAAAACTTGACACCACAACCTCTTCTGAGAACTCTCAGGGAACCTGACGTTCCTCTAGGTTGGTCAGGTAGGATTTCCTCTAGTCCGGACCCACAAGTAACCTTCCTGACTACGACTTCGACTTCGAGGTTATGAAACCGGTGGACTACGCTTCTCAACTGAGTAACCTTTTCTGAGACTACGACCCTCCCTAACCCCCGTCCTCCTTTTCCCCTGCTGTCTCCTACTCTACCGACCTACCGTAGTGGTTGAGCTACCTGTGTTCAGACTCACTTGAGACCCTCAACCACTATCTGTCCCTCCGGACCGCACGACGCTAAGTACTCTAGCGTTTCTCAGCCTGTACTAACTCGCTGACTTGACTTGACTCACTATATTCGATAACACTACAAGTGGAACCGACGGGGTCGAGAGTAATGGTCTCTATTACGAAGTTAATTGTAGTAGTTTGTATCGAGGACTATTCTTGATACACTTTCAAAGGGAATAAATATTCTTACTTTATCGATCTAATAAACCAGCACCGTATAAATAAAAGTGGTTTGACAAAAAGATTGTCGATGACGTTACTCCCTTTTTGAGGTAGTCAATATATTTAGTATCTTAATAAACTTCGTCGTAAGAGGTTTGATAATGAACTTTTTTTTTTTTTCTGAGGAGTTTTATAATTATCCACAAAATCCTCTTTCTCATTATATCTTTTTACATATAAACGCAGAGTTTGTTGCGTCCCTCAATCTCCGTGTGTGGGAGGGGAGTCGCCTTTTAGACTCGTATTAAATCTCAACCGGGAGGTAGATACGGACCTCTTCCGTTACCGTTGGGTGAGGTCATGTAGAACGGACCTTTTAGGGTACCTGTCTCCTCGGATCATCCGACGTCAGGTACCCCAGCGCTTCTCAGCGTGTACTGACTCGTTGAAATGAAAATGAAAATTGAAAGGACGTAACCTCTTCCTTTACCGTTGGGTGAGGTCACAAGAACGGACCTCTTAGGGTCCCTGTCCCCTCGGACCACCCGACGGTAGATACCCCAACGTGTCTCAGTCTGTACTGACTTCGTTGAATCGTCGTCGTCGTCGAGGTAGATACGGTGAGGAGACTTAAACACCAAACCTTAGTCCTATAAGTTGATTCAAGTCTACCGTATCTTAATATTTTAAATGATAACTTTTTTAGAAGTACATTCACATGGACCAACAAGTCCTCAGTCGACATAAACGTTTTACAAGAGAATTGATTTCTCCAGTTAGGTGACTTCTTGACGGGTCCCGTAAATTTGTACGATTGCGAGACATTTACGGAATGTAACGGAGAACTAGTAAATATAATTGTGACATTTACTAGTTCTCCGTTCATCGATTCGAATAAAAGGGTTTATATAAACACCAGTTTCGTATATAAAAAGTCTAGAAAAGTGTCTATATAAGATTGTATAAACATTAAATATCTTATATCAAATCCTTTGTAACATAAGTCGTTTTTAATGAGCCTTAATTTGTATTACTTAAAACTATGATTATAGGTTTTCTACAAAAGGTTATCTTAGGTCCATTTTTATTATGAATACATTAATATAGAAGTTATTAGGTATTACTGTATAACTATATAAAGTATCTAAAATAAAATTATACATGATTCATCTCACCTGAATCACTTGTCGATTCGATACCCAACGACTGTTTTATATCGAGTCTATGTATCGAGAGGCTATGACACCGAATTAAACCCGTGTCGTATCTCTTTATTCTATTCGACGGATCTGAAACGGATCATACAATATTGATAGTAAAGGGAATCTTTTATGCAAAAACTATCAAGGATCTACCGTACTCTATTTTATACGTACACACACGTGCGAGTAAACGAGTCAGTACGGTCTTAGGCGGTGGGGTACTTGACGTCGGGGGGTCCGAGGAGACAGGTACCCTAAAGGGTCCATTCTTATGACCGCACTCAACGGTAAAGAATGAGGTCCTATTTATATATATAAAGACTCATTTATTAACGTAAAGTGAATCATAAGATATGGTGGTTGATTTAAACTTCGATATTTGATTTTATTAGTGTATTTCTCTTAATTCTTTAATCCATTTTATTCGCAAAAGTACAATTTTGGACTAAAAAAAATTCACTATTTGTAAAATTACACATTTAAATTTCCATTTAGAATTCCATTAATAAACCTACCACTATTACATAGAGTTAGTTGAATCATTTAAACCTAAATTCTTTTTGTTAACGAGTCAGGACCCCCGTTATATTGAGATTTTGTCTTCCTTTCTTTAAAATGAAATTGAGAAGAACTTTCTGTAGTCACATATGACAGGTGATAAATTGGGTACTCTTTTAGTTCTGACGTAAATTTTATACACGAGAAAGTCTTCAAGTACATCGTCAAATAAATTCGACTATTCGCTTGAAAAGAGATTGTAATCGACAGATCTGTTAAATTGAAGGTAAAATCTTTGTGTGAGAGTCTCCATCTCTATCAGTCAAGAAACAGTGGCGTCTATTTTATTCGAGTGTCGGTTCTTATGGTCTCGTGATAAAAACAGTCCACGAATAGTTGTAAATACAACAGTGGCACATGGTCGTCTTGTAAATTGTCTAGATGGTGTAGTTGCAAAGGATTAATAGACTATAGATAAAAATATAAAGGAGTTACTGAGAGGGATATTTTTCAGTGTTTCACTGTATCCTACACCTCATTTTTATAAAAAAATTTGGTTTATGTATTAAAAGTCTAATACACAAAAATTTTATTTTAGATTTATTAATTTGAAGGTTAAGTTAAATGTTATTCAAAACGATAGAACGAAGGGTTGTTCGTGATTTTGTATGTGACTTTACTTGTAAATGTAGATAAGGAGGACTTTTTTTAGTATGCTTTGTGGTTATTTGTAGTTTACCTTTTGTTAAGTAGTTCGATACAAGACACCTTCAAGTGAAGAGTAGTGAAACATACATGGAGACAATGTCTCGGTAATGCGACACTGTAACCAAAGACCTAGATAGTGTGTCATATACAATTTGAAGTTTCGTATCCTCCCTGTGATAGTCAACTTTAAGAGTTCCGGCTCTTTAAATCCTTGCTTACTTCTCAGTTCACTTCTTCCTTTCTTTATTACCTGGTGTTGTATTAATAATCGGAATCCAAATGGTTTGAGTAAAAAAGAAAAATTTCGTTTAGAAAAGGGTCCGTGGAGACACTGTTGAGTTAAGAAGTAAAACTATACATGAAGAGTAATTACTTTTATATTAGTTCACCAAAGACTATGTACTTAATCGAACCGAAACCTCAACTGTCTTGTACTTGAACAGACCGTGTCCGAATAGATCTTCTCAGTATAGTCTATTCAGACTCACGATTGTGATTCAGTGTTGTGACCCTTTGTACGAAACCGTTCGAGAGGTTTGAGGACGGAGAGAAATACCTTTATATTGTTTGAAGTAAAAAACGTTCAGACTATGTATTCACTATATGTTTATGGTTTCCTTTTTTTACATGAATCACGAAACGTGACTTAAGTATTTTTTTTATGATTATATATATCATAATACTGGATGTATTCACTATTAATAAGATCCCAGTCACAGAAGTTTCTGTAGGTAACAACAGGAGACTAAGAAACAAAGGCCATTTATTTATGCCGAAATCAACTACGAAAGTTTCATAAAGATTAAAACACTGAACTTTTTTAACCTGTAGTCCTTTGTGGTCATGTAGGTTTTACTTAAGACTCCCTTACTGTTTATAGTCTCTCGAAGTGTTTACCTATGTCACAAGAGAATGTACTAATAATAGAAAGAAAAAAACAGAGAGAGGAAATTCTCAACTTCTTGAGTATTTGTCTTATTTCTAGACAATTAAAGAATTAAAACTTTTAAATTCATTAAGTATTATGTTTTGTTTACAAAATCTTCAATAAACCTCCTTTTTAAAAATCTTATTGGTTCTAAAAGATTATATTAAAATTTTACGTCATATTTCTCGGAAGGTTACGTAAGTAGATCGAAATCCATAGTACCATAGATTGGGGGTAAGTTTTAAGGGATGATGTATAAAACCTATCCTTTCGTTAAAACAGTCAAGGGAATATTTGGTTAATTACATGTTGTACATCGTGGTTCAATGTCAAATCTTTACTGTTTACTTTACTTTATTACTAAAGTGTTAGTCTTTTGAGAGTAAGCTTTTCCAGTGTCCTTTTCTTTCTTTACCACTTGGGGATCGTGACTTTGACTCGAGTATGGAACTTCTGTTTGTGGACCCACAAAGTGGTGGTTTAAATATAGAATTACTATGACTCTTTGTTCGAGTTTTTTTTAGAGGATAAAACCATTCCGTGGACTTGTCTCTTGGTCTATCAGATATATAGTGACGACCTTTCACACCGGTGTCATGAAGTTTAGAATGGTGAAAAGTAATCAATTTTCCCAAGAAGATTCAGTAGTGTCTTTTTATTCTTATTTCATTTTTTTTGTGTGTGACTGAATGTCTTCTGATGTTTCTTTCCCCAGTCGACGATTCGGTACTCTTTCTGACGTAGACTCATAGGTCTCTTCTAGTTGATAATGAATTTTATGTTTAAAAATTGTGTAGGAGTGTTAGATTGTTCCATAGACAATGTCTTACACGTATTTAACGGGGATTTTCACTTTTGTCTTCTTTCAGTTGGGTTTTGAGTCACCTATCCAAACAAACCTTTATAGTCATCGAGTTTCGGACCCCGGGATGTGGCGTACGTGGGTACCCTTGTCATGCTCAGACGTCCCGAGTCAGAGGGTCCAACCAGTGTGTTATAATTCAAGAACGGAGGGGTGTCGTTTCCGACGAAAGTTTTTGACTAAGTTTTAGACGAGTATGATTGGGATTACCACCGTTACTTCGTAGATATTACCATTAAGTACTAAGCCCGTTTCTCAATCGTATTGAACTTATAAAATTTTTCAAAAATTGGTTTTGTTCGATTTAAGTGTAATCTTCTTGTCCTCTCTCATATGTATTCGGTCAACATACTACCAGGATAAACACACATTGAAATACGAAAGTGTTTGTTATATGTTAACGGGTCTTAAATAATTTTCTACTGTATCACTCAAAGTGACCATCACTATATTCATAGTATTCCACATGTAGTACTCTACATAAGTCTCCTACCCCTGTGATTAAATTTAAAAAATATTATCTTTTTAATCCAATTAATAAAGGGGCATTTAGAATCGTGACACGATAGATTATCGGTCATTAGTGTACATTGACAAATGTAAACTTACACGAGTGATTTTACTTTATTTAAATTTTTAAGTCAAAGGGTTAGTGTAAACGGTGTAAAGTCATCAAATTATCGGGGTATACTGAATTCCAATGGTATAGTTTGTCAGGTCTATCACTCGTAAAGGTGTACCGACTTTCTCTCGAGCTCACATGCGTTGGACATTGTCCTTACGATACCACTTATCGTTGTCTTTGAACTGACTGTTTCTAATTTTGACCTCAAACAAAAAGACGTTATCTTTTTTTACGTCGTCATCCATGAACACTTATATCAAACCCACGCTTTACTGCTGTTTTTCTTTCGTCTGAGAAAGACATAAAGAGAAGGTGATGGGAATATCCGAAACATCCAACAAAAAGGGTGAAAAAATGGAGTACTTACGTTTTACCGACGACGCCTAGGTTGTAGGTAGGTGTAAGTTTTATCATTCTTCACATCTTTACCTTCATCTCGGATGTGCATAAGAAATCAGTCCGTTTGTGAAAGGATTTTCAGGGAACCTCTGAAGGTAAATATAGAGGAACCGTTTTAAATACGGTATACCGGTGGAAATGATGCTATCCTTGAGAAGGGTTCTTCTACCCTCTTATTAGGACCTTTTTAGTCCCAAGATAATCGTTCCTTTTTATTACCCCCTTTATTTAAAATTTTCTAATAATACCACGAATAACATCTTAAAGAATTCTAGATAAGGATTCTTGTTTAGTCTTCTCCTTTTTTACTCACCGTAATCACCATTTCTTGGGTGGAGGGTCACGTACTCTGATTCTCTATGTTCAAACTAGCGACCCAGTCCTTCTCGGGGACCTCTTCCCGTACCGTTGGGTGAGGTCATAAGAACAGTCCTCTTAGGGTACCTTCTCCTCGGACCGTCCGATGTCAGGTACCCCAGCGTTCCTCAGTCTGTACTGACTTCTCTACATCGTTCTCTTCTTTCAAAATTTCTCCCTTTTGGTTATGACTTTTCAATTGGAGTAAAAAAAAAAAAAAACGGTACCGGTACACTCCTTCGTCAAAAATTTAGGTATGTTTTTTAATAAATTTCAAAAAATTTAGGTATGTCTTTTCAATTTCAATATAAATTTCAATAATCATATACATAAAATTGTTTTCACGACTTTAAATTAGTTTCCTCTAATCATGAAGCTTATACGAGAATAAAAAACACCAATTGGAAAACAGTATATAAGGAGTGTATCATGATAAATTATATCTTTACTTAAAGGGATGGACAGTTGTACTGGTAAAGAAATTCGTAAACCCGATTCTGAAAACAGTTTTGATCAAAACAAGTTTGTCTATTTCGATTGTCAGAGTTGTAAATGATTCCTTATTCATAACGTACTCTATTAACATTCATTTATCCTTTGATCGAACGAAAAATCGGATTTCTCCTTTGCGTAATGGTTATCTATAACATCACAAGACGTACTTTTGAATAAAATTTTTGTACACAGTTTTCTCTATGACTTATAAAGTGTTTCGTCATTTTATTTATTTTCATTTTGAGATAAGTGAAATTTAGTACATAAAAGGTACCATTATAATCTTTTTAAACTTCGTCGAAACTCATTTGCCAAGTTTATACAGTGCACTCAAGATAAGAGTCATTTTGTGTTTATTATAGATAAAGTACTAAAATATTGTAAGATCTGATAGGAGTCCCTCTGTCTCAAAACGAAACAAAAAAAACTCTGTCTCAAAAATTCTGTTTCGTGTAATATTCCTTCGTATAATTCGTTTGGTGTTTACATTTCTGTTAAGTATTATTTATCAATGGTTTTCTGTCAAAGGTGGTGATCGTTATTCCGACTTAAAATTTTAGACGTACATAATATAGGATTAATTACGTTTATAATAAGATTAAACTTTATTTTCGTTACTTTAGTTTTTATCTTTTATGGAACCTATAAATAAAGATCCCTCCATCATCTACAATTTACCTTCTCTTCCTTAATAATCAATCACCCAACTTAACACAGGGAATTTTTTAAGGGGGTAACTTCGGAATAGATGGTCATGGAGTCTCCATTAACATAAACCTCTGTCCAGAAATGACTTCACTAATTCAAGTTCGATCCGGTAATCCCACCTCAATATTAGATGATCTCTGACCATAAGAATGCCCTTCTCCTTTACAGCAGTGTACTTCCCTGTGGTCCCTGCGTACACGTGTCTCCTTTTCTGGTACATTCTTGTTTTCTCTTCCACCAGTAGGGGTTTGGTTCCTCTCTCCGGAGTCTCCTTTGGTGTTACAAGTGTAGAACTAGGACCTGCAGATCGGAGGTCTTGTCTACACGTTTCACAGAACAACAAATTTGGTGAGTTAGACATTATAAAACAATACCGTCGGCATCGTTTCATTATGTGACTCTTACTTACTTTTATCTCACGTAAAGAGTCTATAAGGTTTATTACACAAGATGAACCCACCAATCTCCCCTCTCCCGAAATAAAAAAGTTAATATATTATGTTTTGAAACCAATTATTAAGGACCTTTAAAAACGTCGACACGACTGATTTTAAATCGGTGATCGGTGTACACCGATAAATTCAAATCGTATTAATTTTAATTTATTTTAAATTCTAAACCAAGAAGTTGGTACGATTGATGTTGTCGATAGTATTCCTTTACAAGTTCAAGTTATCGATTCGTTTGTTAGTCTCGTACATACTTGTAGAACCGATGATACCTAATGTGGTTGTCTCTATTACTACAACGAGTTCAGTATATGAACGTTTACTGGGAGTGTATTTACTTAATCGTACCATATAGAAATGTTCCATATCTATATGGCACCATGAAATGTTTTATTGTTATTACTCACATCATTCATCTTTTTGTCTTCAGTTCCATTTTTAGAACTCGATATCTGATCTCTAAAAAGAAACACCCTTTTTTCTTATGATCATCAAATAGTATTCTATAAATAGTTCTATCTAACAACCAACTTTATGGTTCAATTTTTACAGAATAATTTCTTTTTACATAAGGAGTAAACTACGTATTTTAATTTATACATTTGTATATATACGTTATGGAATTTTCATTTTACTTAAATTATTTTATTTAACTTTAAATGAACATCTTCTCGTTATACAAAAACACGTCGTTTATTTTAGTGAGATTTAGTATCATCAAATATCAGTGATTCAGATTTAGTATTTTACATTCGTTTCTATATGAAGTAACTACTTTCAGTTTCACAATCAGCGAGTCAGTACAGGTCACGAAACCCTAGGGTACTTGACATCGGATGGTCCCAAGAAGACAAGTACCTTAAGAGGTCCGTTCTTACGACCTCCCCAACGGTAATGGAAGAGCTCGAAGGACTGGGTCCCTAACTTGGACCCAGAGGACGTAACATCCGACTAAGATGTAACATCCGACTCAGAGTCTCGGTAGGCACAGTGGTCCCTTATAGGTTTCTCTACGCGTCAACCGTCCTATTTACGAAGAGTTTTTTTAGGAAAGTGACACCACTCAACGAACTGTGTGACCTTTGAGGATATAAAGGTGAAAGGTTTAGATTAAATCACGACAAGACACGGTTTACGTTTTAAGAACCGTCTTCTGACAAAAACAGTCGAAACTTAAGAGATCGTTACTTACGTACTGAGATTTGAAATCTGGGTCCCCGGAGATTTTTCTTTGTTATTATTTCATAACTATGTCTAATAATTTCTAATAAAGGATCTGTCTATGTTGGATATGATCTTTAAAACAATAATAAAGGGAGACATGGAAATTGTTTAAAGATGAGATTTTTAGGTACATCACAGAAACTTTTACGAATAATTTTGGATTAAACTTGTCTATAAAAATATTCTACCTTTCTCTAGGTGTGAATTTATATAAATCACCTCGTCACATATTTTGCACACTCCCACTCCCCGTCTTTTGAACTTTATAGTCCGACTTCTCAATTCATTCTCTTTTTAGTACTCCGGAGACCCTATCCATTTAGGGGTAATATAGGCCTGGTACATCGGTTCAAACTGGTTGAATGATACTTAACTTTATACACAACATTAAAGACCCGGTAACGTTAAACCTTGGTCACATATTGTGTCATGGAGGTGGTAGTAAGAGAAAGGAATTTACCATTAAACCTTCCGGAAGTCCCTATATCATCGGTGTCAAATCCCTCCTTATTGGTTGGATATGACTGAGAAAGATACTCTCTCTTTATTCGGACGTGAAACACTTCAAAAAGAACATAGATAGTGATGTCCTAAGTAGATGACGACCAAATAGATTGGTTACTTCCGGGTAATAAATAAATAAAAATAAGATGTCTCTATAAACACTAATCAGAAATAAAGTGTACGTCAACTGATTTGTTTGAATAACATATTTACTGAAAATTTCGTCTATAGACATTCGTCAAAGTGTGTCTATTCACAGATGTAAATTCGCGTTAAAATTTAGACCCAGTACACTGTAACAACTCATCAACTTCTCGGTTCTCTAAGGACCTCCACGAAACGTTAAACTTATTCAGGAGTCATTTCCTCGAAGGGACCACCGAGTCTGCCATTTCTTAGACGGACGTGACACCCTCTGGACCCAAGCTAGGGACCCAACCCTTCTAGGGGACCTCCTCCCGTACCGATGGGTGAGGTCATGAGAGCGGACCTCTTAGGGGTGCCTGTTTTCTCGCACCGTCCGATGTCAGGTACCCCAACGTTTCTCAACCTGTGTTGACTCGTTGATTCGTGTCGTGTTTCCTCTGGTCTCGGACTCTTATAGCTCCGGTGTCTTCTCTTCTTATATCATGTACCTTCAAAGGTTTAGTCTAAGTTCCACAAGGTGGTTAATCATGTCTTTATATAAATGTACGTTGTGTTTCTCCGTGTGTTTTTAGGTGATATTGTGTGTGTGTGTATGCGTGTGTTTATATTTTTGTATATATATATATATAAGTGTGACCATTTGTTGCGCCCATAAGGACCCTCAAAGTAAAATTGTGGTCGTAAAAGTGTTTTCATGTTAAAAATAGAAATTTAGACAGAAGATTTAGACAAATGTCTATTGATCACTCTATCCGTTAACAAGGACTTTTGATCGTGATGGTAATACCACCACAAAGAACCCAGTTCTTTGAGAAAGTATCTTTGAAATTAAACATCTTTCCTTCGTGCCCTTCTATTAACTTTTTTTCTTCAACCAAATTCAGTGAATTATAAAGGTTCACCGAAAATGTTGGCGTCGACCCGAACTCTTGTGCTCATATAAATAACTAAAAGAAAACATAAAACAAAAGTCCTTCAGGAATAAATGGCATATGCCTTATGTTACTGAACACTATCCGAATTCTCACAGGATTACAGTTTATTCCGTCTTTAGGGACAAGAGTCACTTGTTTCTACCTTTTATTCTAACACTTATATAAATTTAACATAGAATTCTAGTTAAAGATAATTTTAATAGAGCCTGGTCAGTCATAAATTTATTAAGTTCGATATAAAAGTTCAGATTAGTAAATACGTCGTCAGGGGTTGGAAAAACCGTGCTCCTTGGTCAAAGACCTTCTGTCAACAAGGTACTTGGTTCCATACCTCCTTACCAAAGTTCTACTAAGTCACGTAATGTAAATGACACGTGAAATAATCCTTTACTGTTGGGTGAGGTCATAAGGAAGGACCTTTTAGGGTACCTGTCTCCTTGGACCATCCAATGTCAGGTACCCCAACGTTTCTCGACCTGTGCTGATTCACTGAAGTGAAAGTGAAAGAATAAAGATAATAATGACGTAGCCGAGGTAGAGTGTAGTAGTCCGTAATCTAGGACCTCCGACCCTGAGGACTAAACACCATAGGAATGAAGTATTTAATGTAACGTAAACTGAGACATAGTAAAATAATATGCAGGTGAGTCCACAAGAACAATGTTTAAAATACCTGTTCTGACATAGAAGTTATTTTAAGACTTCCTATTGTCGAATAAAATACACAGGATTCTAAGAAATAATATCCTAGTGTTCGTTCGATAGTTGTAATTTATTTGAAATTTCACCAGAAGAGGTACCGATCATATTTTTACCAGACATGATTTTATACTTCAAACGAGGGAGACCTTTGTTTTTCCCGTAAGACTAGATATTTGGTCAACTTCAGGAATTTATCAGTAACTTATGACTCATCGTAAACGAGTCGAAATCGAATTGGCGTTACCTTTTTAGGTTCTTTCTATTCTTTAGTGGTGTGATGTCTAAATTCCGTATCGTTACGACGACTAATAAGAGTATTGACTCAGGTAAAAAGGGTCGAAGAGTTATTTTCTGTAAATTTTTAAAACAGATAGTAACCTGACACGAGTATTGGTCGATCAGTGGAACAGTCCTACCTCAAATAATACCCTAAATTTATTTAGGATCGAAAATTTCCCACATACAATGTAATTGATAATATTCCAATCTTTATCACGTTCTTTAGTGTTAAAGTATAATTATTTGTCTACTTTTGTGGCAGTTGAATGTACAGTGGACAAGGGTGGAAAACATTCTTTCAATTGGTACAGTTGGTATTTTTCCTTCAAACACTACATGTCAAGTCAGGGTTACCCCAATTCCTTTTTTCATGGTTTATTTTAATTTACTTAAGGGGAAACAGATATCATCATACAAAGTTTATTTGAGGGTCTCCACTTTCTCAATGACAAATAGGAATGTTGATATAGGTTAAAACTTGTACTTCAATGAACCAGAAAAGATATTTTTCGACTAAGACAATCGTTCAGGTTATGCAAATTTATTATAAACATTGAGTCTTGACGAATAACCTTCCCCGCACATTGGTAAGACGATAAACTAGGAGTGTCTTGATGTGTTTATGTGTATATTAAAGTGTTTCTTCGTTCTGGAGTAATTAGTTAAATATGTGTAGTCAGTACTCGTCACGGTTAACCAGATAGGGTCTACAGGGTGGGATTTGAGACAAAAATAAGTTAAATCAAATGTCTCTTATTTTCATAACATTTTAGAATTCCGATATGGCTAACTTCTTCCTTTACCGTTGGGTGAGTGAGGTCACAAGAACGGACCTCTTAGGGTACTTGTCCCCTCGGACCACCCGACGGCAGATACCCCAGTGTCTCAACATGTGCTGACTTCTCTGAATCGTCGTCGTTGACTACCATGTTAAACAAAGGACGTCGGTGAAGAAGGGGAGGATTATCGTTTTAATAAAAATTTCATTAGGAGTTTTTATCTTAAATTTTTTGTACGGGAATTGTTAAATAGTGTATTTCAAAGACTTTCTTTTCACAATGAAAGCGGTAAAAGTTACGAACAGAGATTCAATCATGTAAAATTGTTGGAGAAAAATGTTGACGGATATATACAAAAGATAAAAGTTTGGTCTTAGAGTATCGTGAAGACAAAACGTCTACTTGTATATCTGGGGACATACCTGGTAGGAAACTATTTGACTAGAATGGTCGAATATAGAATCGTCATACTCTCGAGTAACTTATGGAAGGTATTATAATAAAAGATACACTTTTGTTTTACTTTTACTTAACTAGAACAACAGAAACATGACACAAGTGTGCCCTCACGAGTCATCGAGTCAGCATAGGTTGGGAAACACTAGGGAAGGTTCGAGGAGACAGGTATCCCAAAGACTCTGTTCTTGTAACCTCACCCAAAGGTAAACGAAGAGGTCCCCTAGGAGGACTGGGTTCCTAGTTTGGACACAGAGAACGAATAGAACGTAACCGTCCTCCTAAGAAATAGTGACTCAGTGGACCCTTCGAGGTGAAATAAACATCTTTGTGGAATAACTAATTCCATTTTACAATGTAAGAGTCAGAATATTCAGTTTGTACTTATATAAAACAAGATTTAAGCTATTAAAAATTTTTGAAACCACCGGATTCTTTTTAATTTGTACTATTAAATTTAAAATTGTATACCTTTATTTTATAATGTATTTAAACTATGTATTACCTGATATAATCACAGATTGGGAAGATTTTAATACACCTCTTTAAACTATAAGGTCTTCTATTAAGTAGAGAAAACGAAAAGAAGGGTAAAAGGGAAACAAATGTTGTGTCTAAGAACGATTATAATAAAGTAAGTTTTGTTTCCTAAAATTTTGTTTTTTCCTAAGTGAAGGAAATTTATAATATACTAATGGAGAAAAATCATTCTTTAGTATTTTCAAAGAGACCTATCACAGGAGGATGATAATTCTATTTAATCATTCTGGTTAAATAGTTTGTTTCCTCAGACGTATAGGTAGATAGGCAGGCACTTCGTCTTTACGATACTCTTATACCACAATTTTTATTAATCTCTGGTACATATTCGTCTAAGTTTTTCAATAATTTCATATAATCGATATCATATATGGATGGTGTATAATGTCTATTTGACACCCTTTATCTGTTTTCTATTTAATTGTCTTTAAATGTCAATTAGAAAATCTCGAAAAAAAGTAGTTCGATTTTAGAACATTGATGAAGTGGTAAGAAATAGAGTAAAAGTAAAGTACCTTTACATGTGAACGGGTGTCATTTCGGGTCTTTGACTTTTACCGGAGTATTTGTGGAAGTTTTAAGAGGAAAATGGTCGGAGGAATGTTGACGAATTGTGATTTATCACGTCTTTACATCGAAAGATAGTTTTCATGTCACACGACGGGACGTGGTACACCCTCTGAACTTTAACAAGTCTGGATCCCAGGAACCAATGATGTAATGTGACGTTCTTATATCATCCATGTGTGTCAGCCCCCGTACTGTTTCATAGGAAAGACTCGACACTCCCAGATCTATTACCTCCTTGTTACTACCTAAAGTACCACTACCTAAGTAAACTAAAGGTGACCGGAGTAGGTCTTAGGGGTAATCTAATGAGAACTTCTTTCACATGCGCAAGGAAAGGAAAACAGTTTCATGTAAAAGATCCGGTTTAGAACGAAAAATCTCATAAATATTTACCGAAGGATGTCTATAAAAGTTCAAAGACGTTGTTTATACGAACTGTTTGTATTGTTTTGTATAAGTTTGTATAAATATAGAGGTAAAGATTTTCTAACCTCAGGATAGAAGGGTGTATACTTATATAATTTTTTTTTTGTTTCTTGATAAAAGTAGAAAGGTTGTCTCCGTAAATATTTTAAAATTCACTGGACACGATAAGTACAATAGAATAAAAATTGATGAAGTATACGAGTTCATGAAACAGTATAATAAATAAAGGTATGTATAAGAGGTAGACTAGTAATCGTTTGTCATAAACAACAATTGATTATGTCAGTGAGGAATCGAACTAGGACAAACTGTTATAAGAAGAAATAGAGGATTTTATACCTGTTCATGTGAAAATATCGTGTTATCGTTAAATAAACTTTTTACACAACAAGTTTTTCGTATTATCTCTTTTTTAAGAATAAGGAAGTAATATAGTAAATACGTCTAGAATCGATTGGTATTAGATCCAAAAGTTAAACTTAGAAAACTAGTAATTCTATAAAAAGTAATGATCTTAATAGATATGTGTATGTCGATGAAACGGATTTGATACTTTAATAATTAAACGATGGTTTTTACCATGTAACGTATCAGAAATTTCCCTGACTTCTATTTACAACGGTAATAGTAGTTGAATAATTATTCCCTAATTTCATGTCCTTATTTCTTTATAAGTATAAAATTGTTACAGAATCGTTGTTGAGTGGTCGTCATTTGTGACCTAAAACCTAAGTTTTAGATTGAAGTTAATACTTAGGAACCCTAACTTTCTACAAATGTTATATACCCTTTTTTCTTTTGAACGTGTTTTATCTCTAACACATATATATATACACACACATGTGTGTGTGTGTGTGTGTGTGTGTGTGTGTGTGGACAGGGAAAGTACCTTCTAAACTACTAGATATAATTCTCTCGTCACAAGATAAGACGAACTTCCAAGTCCATACACACATGGTCGTTGTTTCACCTTCTAAATCTTCTCTCAGTTGGTTATTTTAGATGTTTAACGACTTGTACTTAAAGGGCCCAAAACAAAAACCGATTACGTAGGACAAAAAGGATCAAAGGTTGGAGTGTTTCTTCTCGTCTCCCGATCGTTTGTGACCGAATTAATAGGGGTAGTCAGAGTCTCTGTTCCGCGAATTCTCAAAATCGACGACATTTGTGAGGGGACTATCGTCTATTCCTTAGACGACTTTCCGCCAAAACAGACCCCTTTGAAGTCCCCGTGCTGTCAATTAGTAATCACGTTATAACATATACGTAATGATGTAGTTTTCCTTGTCTTGAGTTATAAGATAACGATTATAAAAGACAAAAGAATTTCCATTCTTTTGATTACGATTGTTGTTATTGTGTTTTTTTAATTTCGATGTAAACGACGTCTTTTTTTCGTAGAAGATGAAAAGTAAATAAAAAAGATAAAAGTTCTCTCTTACCGTAAGCACAGACACACACACACACACTCACACACACACACACGCACACACAAAATATGCACGGAAGTCCCTATATCTTTTAAAAGTGATTTCAGTTTCTAAGTTCTTCTTAAAAGTGGAAACATAGATTTACGTAACTAGTCTTTGTCTCTTATAGTATATTGGAAGAAAATAGTGTTGTGAACTTCATTTGGTTACAAGAAGGTATAGTCATGTCACAAACAGAGTCCTAGATAAACACCTTTTGACTGTGGAGTGACAGGGACTGTTTTGGGAAAGATGGCAAAGTTTTACTTCCGTAGATGTTACTGAAGGATAAGAAATTTAAATTATCTGGAGAGTGTCAGGACGTTAGTCTCTTAGAATCTCCGAAGGTTTCGGAAATTTTATAGGTCTTAATTGAAAATGAAAGAGAGTCCGGAAGATGGTGACTCACGTTCCTTTTACGTTGAAACGTCACAGAGTGGGAGGAGTGGGAAAGGGTGTGAGACCGGGATTGTGTGTCCTAAAGAAGTCTAGTCTACTGACAGGAGGTCAACGGTAGAGATGTCCAAGTGAAAAGGATCTTTGAGGTTCAGAGTATAGACTTAAGGAAGTATACTGGAGAGACAAGAATAAAGAGAGTACGTTAACCTTCATTAGAGAAAAGAGGAGTCTTAAAGAAATCGTCGAAAGTATAGTATTTCTACAAACAAGATTATAAACCGTGAAAGACCCAGTATTAATCACAAAGAGTTATTTACTTGAATCAACTTTTATAATCAAGTTGATTCAAGTTTTATAAAAATAATTCGTGATAACACACCAATAAAGTATCCTAAAATATATATATATATCACCATTTAGTCTGTCAATTCCAGGAAGACACATAAATAAACCGGTGTTACGTGTCGTAAACCCTAGGGTCAAGGAGTGGGTCCTTAGTTTAGACACGGGGTCGTAACCTTCGTGTCTCTAAATTGGTGACTTGACGGTCCTTTCAGAGATAAAGTACCCTAAAATTCCTACCATTCTGTTAGGAAAAAATGGTATCTTTCACATTAGTGAAAGTTATAAAGATCCAAAGAATCTTTTTTAATTGATTGAAAACATCTCATGAATGATACGTCGTCCGTAGTCTGATTTCCGAAATGTAGAATAATTAGATGGATTCTAATAATTGGACATTCCCATCGGAAAACCACACAGATTTTGGTAGACTTAGGAGGTGAATATTAAAAACTACTTTCTAAACCACAATTTATTTGACTCCGAATGAATTGATTACTGAACACTTAATCAGTATCTGCAGAGTAAAACCATAAATATTCGAGTCTGCACCGATAACAGTGTAGACTATGTCAGAGTAAAATAGTTGTCTACAAAGAGTCTCCTTTGAAAATCATGAGAAGTCAATACCGGTTAAACTGTACCTAAGATTTACTCCCTTACAAAAGTTATACTTAAGATATATTTCGTTCACTATAGTATTGACGTTAAAACTGGAAACTTTCATGTGACGTGACGTCTTACAATAATAATTAAGTGAGAGAACAACCGTGAGTATAATTCATTAGTCGTTAAATCCGGTCCGAGAGATATCGTCTTTTATTTAGGGTGTCATGTACTCTTACGTACCAATCTTTTTTCACAAAGGAATCGTCGTATCTTATTACCAATCTCGTTCCTGAGACATCGAACTCTCGTTGATTAAACCGTCTTTAGGTAAAGACCGGTGACGATGGATATAACGGATTCCGTTAAGAGTTAGACAAGTTGGTGTTATTTCTTTATTATTATAGAAAGACCGTCAGACCGTATCCCAGTGATGTAATAATAAACTAATTGTACTTCCTCGTTCCGTACTCTCTAACAGGTATGTGAACTTTTCTTCTCATCTTTTTCTATTGGTCAGAAAGATTGTGATCTATGACTTCGTCTCTCTGTTTGAGTAAATGTAATATAACCGAGATCCCTAACTAGTGTCGTTTTACTGTACCTGAAGTAAGAAAAAGATCTATATGATTATTTTTTATACGTTTTAATTCAACCGTAGTTATCATAATCAGTCTAAATAAATAAATACATTATGGAAACCTAGTAGTTTAACTAATATATATCGTTATAAGACACATAAAATTATAAGACTGTGGGGGTACATACAATATATTTGATATATTTATAATATATAATATATATTATAATCAAATAAATATGATAAATATATTATCAAATATATATTAAATTTGATTAATTTGATGTAAATTATGTTTGATAAAAATTTACTAACTATATATTGTAAATTGTTTTTTGTAAAACTGACTATTTCATACATGTTATTTAACATATACACACACACACACATAATCAGCGAATCAACACAGGTTGAGAAGCGCTGTGGTACCTGATATATCGGTCGATCCTAGGAGACAGGTACCCCTAAGAGGTCGGTTCTTATGACCTCACCCAACGGTAAAGGAAGAGGTCCCCTAGAAAGGCTGGGTCCCTAACTTGGATCCAGAGGACGTAACGTCCGTCTACAAAATGGTAGACTCGATGATCCCTTCGGGATATTCGTATATAAATATTCGTATATTAAATCTATATATATTATAAAATTTTATCAAAGGACATCCTTCAGAATAAAGATCCGATATTTCTATAAACTCTTAATAAAACTCATAAAGTTTCTCAATGTTATTTACAGAACAAAGTTAGATACCTATAAAAAGATGTGAGAATGTTATTGAAAATATTAAGTTATCGATATGTAAACGTAAAAGACATGGTCATTTTAAACTACTTAAGTACTGAATCTTTATAAATTGACTTTATAAATTGAAAATTGTTATACGATTTTATTTCCGAATTATTGAATTTCATCTTTATTCTATTCCTTCGTTAGTTTAGTCGACGTTTAAATTCTTTTTTTTTGATTATCCCGAATATCATATACGAAAATCTAGTTGATAATGAGTAAAAAAAAATTTAAATCTGTATATGACTATATATAAAAGGGAATCGTTAGTGTTCAGATGAAACTATACAATTTTTAAATGAGTTCAAAAATCTTCTAATTATTTTAGAGACTAATTAATCATTTCTCTTTTTTTATGTTGACGGTGAATGAGAATAAACTACACATAAAAAAGTGGGACTGTAACTACAGTTTACGAGTGTCTAAAACTACTTAATGTATTTATCTTTTGAAATAAAATTGTTTTATCTCTACATCAGGAACGGTTGTGTTAGAAATACTTATTCTTTTCTAAAGTTATCTTTACAACTTATTTTAAACGTTATGACTAGAGTCTTATTGTTCTTATTTTGAATTTTGTGTTTGTGTTGACATGTGGATTTAAAAGGATAGTACTTGTTTCGGTACAAAAATTTTTGTCAGTATTAAGTTGAATTTTAAGAGTCAATTTTAGATTGTCAAGATAAAGATTTTATTACCTTTAAATTTATGTCACATATTAACGGTTTATATTAAAAATAGGTGATATAGAAAAGGGAGGTAAATCCGGTACTACATTAAATATACGGAAATTTTGTACTTTTATAGAGAGACGAGTGACTGACGTATGATATATATGACCGATTTTCTGTTGTCGTCCATAATTTAAATTGTAAAACAATATCTAAAATAGTAATAATTTTATCGTCGGTACATATGAAAATATAGTCTCATCCGTTACCGTGGGGTGAGGTGATGAGAACGGACCTTTTAGGGTACCTGTCTCCTCGGACCATCCGACGTCAGGTACCCCAGCGATTCTCAGCCTGTGTTGACTCGTTGAAGTGAAAGTGAAAAGTGAAAGTACGTAACCTCTTCCTTTACCGTTGGGTGAGGTCACAAGAACGGACCTCTTAGGGTCCCTGCCCCCTCGGATTACCCGACGGCAGATACCCCAGCGTGTCTCAGCCTGTGCTGACTTCGCTGAATCGTCGTCGTCGTCGTATGAAAGTGTACCCGAAGGGTCCACCGTGATCGTCATTTTCTTGGACGACCGGTTAAGTCCTCTGTTTCCTCTACGTCCAAGTTAGGAACCCAACCCTTCTATGGGACCTCCTCCCGTACCCTTGGGGGAGGTTATAAGAACGGACCTCTGCGGGTACCTCTCTCTTCGGTCCGTCCGATGACACGTATCCCAGTGTTTCTCAACCTATGTTGACTCGTGTGTATGTGTATGTATACACACACACACACACACATAAATATGTACACGATACAACACGAATCAGTGACACATTATAATATAAATGTACTCCATTATAATATGTTAAAAATTAAATTTATAACCACTTTTATATCAAAAATTTTCGTGTGCAAATATTAGGACACTAATTTGTCATGTACGACTGAAAAAAGTTTTCATATGATATTTGAACTAAATAAAAGAAGTAGAGTAATTCTGTAATCATTCCTTTTCTAGTAAAGATGTCATGATTTCAATCTTATACTTTTATTCTTCTGAGAACTAACTATAAATAAGGTGAAGTAATAGTAACTACTGTTTTGTATCAATTTATATGTACTATGATTTTATTTAATTATACGATTTTACTCGTAATAAAATAACTTGACAATTATAGAGTTTTACATTGTGAGTGTAGATGGGTCTTTGTTAAGGTTTAGGTTGTTATGTGAATCTATTCTGATAATTTCGGTCGATGGATACATTTTTTTTTTCTATTAAATGTAAACTGTCATTTATGTAGATTCCGTTGACGTAAACAACGAAAGAATTTTGTATATTGGAATGTATAAATAACCTTTTCGTTATTGAATTTTATACAATCTATTAAGTTAAATATATACTTAAATGTGATCTTATATGAAGACAACGTTAAAATGTTACGTTCCCATATTTTTACATTCGAACAGATAAACTGATTTAGTCATATAATCACCTTATTATATAGGGTAAACCGACACGTCTTATTAACTATGAAAGTACAAATTTGTCAATACAACCGTGGTTCATTTGTTTCCACGTTGATAGTTTTGAAATTTTTTATTTATAAATTAAGGAGTTAGTATCCTACAATGTTTTGTGTCAAGAACTATCAATCTAAAATAAAAAAGTTGGATGACACTTCATAATAGTGTTGATTTGTTCGGAGATATGTCCAAATGTATATTTAAATACTTTGAAAGTTTTTGATGGTTAAGTAAAAACGGGTATTAAAGGTAATATCGAAACTTGAATTACTAAGTGTCTATTGTTTGTCCATTACCATGTTCTTAGTTCCCCTCTTCATAAACAAGTCACAATCTTCTCCTTGGTACTTTTGGTAGATCAACCGTGACATCTTACCGTGTTAAGGTGTGTAGAAATGATCTCACCTGTCAAATGCCTTCTTAGATATGACTTTTTTTAAGGGAAGTTTGTATCTTATGACGGATAGAGTTATGACTCGATATTTGAAAGATGAGACCGAAACAACTCATCAAGATTATGGAAAACGTTAATCGCTAAGGAAACTTAGTTGAATCGTATGTCGGTCAACTAACAAATCCCTCTACCCTCCTTTCCCTCTACCCTCTTATGGTCCCTTCACTAAGTCTCGTACATAACGGTTTGTAAAATGTGACACGTACGATACGAAAAGGTTCAACAGGACACGGGTTAATCTTGGACTAAAAAAAAGAAAGTTTTTTTTTTTACTTAAAGACAGATTTCGGGGAACTGAGGATGAGGACGATTATTTCTTAAGAGTCAGTCGTTAAACGTTTCATCCTTTCGGTCCCTATTACCTTGACCCGTCGGAAATGTTCGTTTTGTTTTGTGGTTTCTCTCCCTTATTTTTCCGACTGTTTGTTACATTCGAGAGGGTCACCCAAGTATGAATAAAGGAGGGGGAAATTTTACATCGTATTTTTTTCGACTTAGTTGACGCTGGTATTACTACGTTTCAAAACTAATAATACCGTTTAATATGGAAACGATAAGTCCCCTCCCGTTTTTTCAAAACACCGAGTAGTTTTCTTCGACCCTTATTCTCGGTTCCGGTGGCTGTAAACACCACCGTCTAATTCGACACTCGTCTGAGATTTATTTAAGGTAAGAGGGGGTAGGGGTTTTATGTGATAAGACCGATAATTCTGACTGAACGTAAGATACGTACGGTCATGTGATAGGTAAGTCCTAGTGAATAAAGTCACCCTCTGTCCCTCCCGTCAGAAGACTTAATCCTTCGACATTGTCTAATCAAAACGCACACACACACACACACACACACACATTGTCTGACAATTGATACTTACTAATGTCAGAGAGGAAGTTTAAATTTATTTAGTGCATAAAAAAATTTATCAGTTTTAGAAAAGTTCACTTCTTTTTTTCTTTTTAAAGCACGAACAAAATTAAAGACTTGGTCCTTAAACGGAAAGACAGTAGTTCCTATATATTGATTGTAAGAAACTCCTAGTGTTTTATTCCAAACGTTTCTGTATATTAATTTAGTGGGTTTAGTTTGAAAAGTTTCTGTATATTCAAATATATTCTTATTTTACAGGTTTAATAGAACACTTGAGACTAAAAGAACTAATTTACTTAGAAGAAAAACACGACTATTCCAAAGAATTTCCGACAAAACCTTTTACATAAGGTTAAATCTTGTCTTTATTTTTATATATTTAGTATTCTCAATCCCCTTTTTGTACTTCGTTTATTTAACATTATTAAGGTTCTTTTAGTATTGTTAAGATTTTACTTTAATATCTTTTCCTTTGTTATAATTCCTGGTACTTGATTTACAGTAATCTTTATGACTGTTAGATAACGTTTAGGTCTTAATACTGAGTTTGATTTAATTGATGTTCTTTTTTGAAGTGTAAAATTAATTTTGAATTAATTTCAATTAATTTTTTTATTATGAAGGATATGATGTTTTTAAAATACTACAATTTTTAATTTGGTTCGAGTATATCCTCTGTCAAACCTACATAATCATGTTAAACAAACAAGGTATAAATAGTATAAATTACTATAGGAACCAAGTAAAAGATGTACAAAATATAAAAAAGTAGATGTTTAGTTTTACAAAAGTTCGATTCATCATGTGTCTCTTGTTTTTATACAAGTTTAAATATTTTTAAGTATTTAAAACTCCTATGATCGAAGGATAACTGTTTTTAATGAAATGAGTCAAAGTCCTTCACACAGATCTCCCGTCTTTGTAAGGGTTAGTGTAGTCGGTTTCATTGTTACATTAATTTGTGTACTGTCTGTTTCGGAGGAGATTGGGTTACTTTACGGGATTTATACATAGAGTACAGGAAGTCACCGTCACTCCGTTTCTTCTACTCATAGAGTCCCATGGTCGGAGGATTCTCTATATAAACTAACCGTTTTAGACGAAACTCTAATAAATACAAGATAAGTGTCTTATTCTTATTTCAACTTTGGTCATAATCTTATAAGAAAGACTAGGAGTACCACCAAATAGCCTATATTTGATACTGGTATAATTTTTAGAACTGTCAAAAGTGAAACACCATTCCATTCTAATGTTTATAACAAAGGAGGTTTTATGTTATTACTTAATTTTGGTGTTAATCCAATAATGGGGTCGAAGTAACCTGACGAATATGTTGTTTCTCCTATGTCTTTAATACCCCCCTTTTTTCTTATAACTGGAACTAGGCGAGATACCATGTTTACTGGAGAAAGTTACAATTCCTATGTTTCAAAGAAATTTCCCCTTGAACCCTAGTACACCATCTACCTAAGTTAGTCTGTCCAGATATCGGTGGTGTACGGTGTGACAACTCGAGTACCTTTAACAATAATGTTTTTTTTTCACTTACTCTTGTCTAAAGACAATTGTAAAGGTTCACTAAAAGAGTAATTACTATATATAGAAAGAGTTTTCTTATAGTGACCATTTTACAGACATATGTATTGAGTCTTGTGAACCATAGAAAAACAACATGTAATAGTTTATGACGAAAATTTTGAGAGGGACGACACTTGTTTCGAAATATCTAATTTAGTCTACTTTTTTTTTCCCGTTTTTCCCGTGAACTCCCCTTGTATACATATACATACTAACTGAGTATAACTACAAACCGTCTTTGGTTGTGTTATAACATCTCGTTAATATACAGTTAATTTTTATTTGTTTAAAATTTTTCCCATATATAAGTAAATTTTATTTAAGTGGGTAAGGGAGACTTATTAAAATAGATAATTTTTTTGGTAAGTCATCATATGATAAAAGTAATTGTTTCTAATTAATGTCAATATATTTAATTACTCTATAGTCATTTACCAGAGACATTATCTCACCTGGCACAAGGGATTTTTAGGGATACAAGTTAGGGATTATGGGTTCCACTGACATAAACCTCTGTCCCGGGAATTCCTTCAGTAATTTACATTTACTCGAGTATCCCACCCGGGATTAGGTCATTCTGGACACAGGAATATTCTTCTCCTTTTCTGTGTTTCCTAGAGACTTACAGTGCGTATTCCTTTACCGGTGCACACCTGTGTCACCCTTCCGTTCGTAAATGTTCGAATCCTCTCTTCGGAGGTTTATTGTGAAACGACCGTGAACTAAAACAAAAAATCGGACGTCTTTACGTTCCCCTATTTAAATACAGGAGGGTCGGTGGTTCGGATACTATAAAAGAATACCGTCGGGAGTGTCTGATTAAGTCAGATGTACTTGTGATCAAAAAGAGAAATTGATGAATCTTTATGTTTCAACTCCTTGAGTAAATTAAGAAGAATTGAAGTCAAAGAAGTAAATATTTTATTCGGATCCGATTGATTCCTAATCATTTATATTCTGTACGTACGGTGGTCAAAAACAAAGGAATGGTTGTCATCTGTTTGATGAGGACCATTTGTGTAATTTATTGTTTAATTATTTTATTACTAATCGACTGATTTTTGGTTTAAGTCTTTTCCGTGATCGGAGTCAAGTCAAGTCAAGTCAGGTCAGTGAGTCAGCACAGGCTGAGAAACGCTGAGGTACTTAGCGTCGTACGGTCCGGAGGGACAGGTAGTGGTTGAGGGTCTCAAGTGAGTCTAAGCGTAGGTAGCTCAGACACTACGGGAGGTCGGTGGAGTAGGAGACAGCAGGGGAAGAGGAGGACGGGAGTTAGGGAGGGTCGTAGTTTCGGAAAAGGTTACTCAGTTGAGAAGTGTACTCCACCGGTTTCATGATCTCAAAGTCGAAATCGTAGTAAGGAATTTTAAATTTTTTTTTATTTTTTATTTTTTATTTTGTAAAATTTAGAATTTTTTTTTTCTTTTTGGATTTATTTATTTATGAGTTTTTTTTTTTTTTTCCTTAGGGTCCCGACTAGAGGAAGTGTTACCTGACCAACCTAGAGGAACGTCACGTTCCCTGAGAGTTCTCAGAAGAGGTTGTGGTGTCAAGTTTTCGTAGTTAAGAAGCCGCGGATCGGAAGAAGTGTCAGGTTGAGAGTGTAGGTATGTACTGATGACCTTTTTGGTATCGGAACTGATCTGCCTTGAATCAGCCGTTTCGTTACAGAGACGAAAACTTATACGATAGATCCAACCAGTGTTGAAAAGAAGGTTCCTCATCCGTAGAAAATTAAAGTACCGACATCAGTGGTAGACGTCACTAAAACCTCGGGGGGTTTTATTTCAGACTGTGACAAAGGTGACAAAGGGGTAGACAAAGGGTGCTTCACTACCCTGGTCTACGGTACTAGAAGCAAAAGACTTACAACTCGAAATTCGGTTGAAAAAGTGAGAGGAGAAAGTGAAAGTAGTTCTCCGAAAAATCAAGGAGAAGTGAAAGACGGTATTGCCACCACAGTAGACGTATAGACTCCAATAACTATAAAGAGGGCCGTTTGAACTAAGGTCGAACACGAAGAAGGTCGGGTCGTAAAGAGTACTACATGAGACGTACATTCAATTTATTCGTCCTACTGTTATATGTCGGAACTGCATGAGGAAAAGGATTTAGATCAATATAATTCACGGAAACCATTGATGAACCTTAATATTCTCTTAANTCCAATAACTATAAAGAGGGCCGTTTGAACTAAGGTCGAACACGAAGAAGGTCGGGTCGTAAAGAGTACTACATGAGACGTACATTCAATTTATTCGTCCTACTGTTATATGTCGGAACTGCATGAGGAAAAGGATTTAGATCAATATAATTCACGGAAACCATTGATGAACCTTAATATTCTCTTAATTAGTATTCTGTATAACGGAGTTTCTATCAAACACCTTCAATACTTTTAACTATATAAGAGTCGATGCATTTCATGGAACCCGGAACTTGAAAGTTCCTACGACTAAAGTAACCTTAATTACTTTTAATTCTTATACAAATTGTATGACCACTATGATAAAATTAAAAATGAAGGATGGTGAAATCCTTAAAATGGAAGTGGGAGAGTTTGAGGTTCGGAATAAGTATAAAATTACAAGTCTCAATACTTCGGTAAATATAAAAACAATTTTTGTATTGGGAACCCGTGATTAACGGAATTTATGGTTTTACGTAAGTGTATCTAAGTTGGTATTACAGCTATCGTTGTTCAGTAGTTATAAATCAAGATGAGTAAGTTCAAGACTGAGAAAGTAACAAAGACAACAATGATTCAGGAGTCAAGTCAAGTCAGCAAGTCAACAGAGGTTTAGAAACGCTGGGGTACCTGACGTCGTGCGGTCCGAAGGGACAGGTAGTGGTTGAGGGCCTCGAACGAGTTTAAGTATACGTAACTCAGTCACTACGGTAGTCGGTAGAGCAGGAGACAGTAGGGGAAGAGGACGGAAGTTTGAAAGGGTCGTAGCCCCAGAAAAGTTTACTCAGTCAAGAAGCGTAGTCTACCGGTTTCATAATCTCGAAGACGTAGTTGGAAGGTTACTTATAAGTCCTGACTAAAGGAAATCCTAACTGACCAAACTAGGGGAACGTTAAGTTCTTTGAAAGTTCTCAGAAGAGGTTGTGGTTTCAAGTTTGCGTAGTTAAGAAGGTGTGAGTCGGAAGAAATACCAGGTTGAGAGTGTAGGTATGTACTGATGACCTTTTTGGTATGGAAGCTGATATCCATAGAAACAGCCGTTTCTTTACAAAGACGAAAAATTGTGTGTCAAATCCGACCAGTATCGAAAATAAGATTCCTCGTTCATAGAAAATTAAAGTACCGACATCAGTGGTAGACGTCACTAAAACCTCTGGTTCTTATATTTCAGACTGTGACAAAGTGACAAAGGTAATAAAGGGGTTGATAAACGGTACTTCACTACCCTGGTCTACGGTACTAGAGGAAAAAAACTTAAAACTCAAAATTCGGTCGAAAAAAGTGAGAGAATAAAGTGGAAGTAGTTCTTCTAGAAATCAAGGAGAAGTGAAAGACGGTATTCCCACCACAGTAGACACATAGACTCTAATGACTATAAAGGGGGTCATTAGAACTAAGGGAGATTGGAAGTAGTTCCGGGTGTAAAACGTACTACATGAGACGTATATTCAATTTATTCGTCCTACTGTTATATGTCGGAACCGGATGAGGAAAGGGTTGAACCTTGCTCAGACCACAAGGTACAGGTCAACATTGACAACGAAGAACTGGACTTATGTCTAAAGAGTCCTCCGTCATTCCACGAGACTATGGGGGTACAGAAAGTATTAAAATACGTCAAATGACACCAGGTGTTTCAGTTTCAGAAATCGTATCGGTTGCTTCGTGTACAAAAAAGTCCTTAAGAGAACGAGTAAGATACTAGGTTGTCTATGACCGCTAAAACAGAGAACAAGGAGTCGGACAAGATTTAGGTCGAACATGTAGACCTTCAAGAACCAAGTATATGACAACTTCAGATCAAACCTCCTAAAACTCGTACTGGAATGAAAGTACACTTTACTCATGTTAACACACCCTCAAACTTATAAGACACCGTAACGGAAAAGACCCCTAAACGTAATTTTATAAGGAAACCGGTGATGACTTAAAAAGTTTAAACGACCGTATAACTCACGTCGTGAAATTGTCGTAGTAGAAAATCCTAAACTTTATGGAAAATAGTTTATGGTTTTGAAAGATGGATTCTTTTTAGTGGAAGTTTGATTTATATAGATTACGGATTAAAATAAAAGAGGTGTGTAGTTTAAAAAAAGAATCGACTGACAACTATATTGTTCGTGGTATTAAAATTTCTAGTGTACCACTGTTTGTTGTCTTTAACCTGGATCCCCTCGTCATTTTGTAGAATATGTTCACGGTCCTCAATGAGTTACCTTCCGACGAAGGATACACACGGTGGGAGATCTAAAAGTGACAGGTTGGTGTCACTCTTTCCACGTCTACCAGAAGAGGGTAAACAACCTGGAAGGAGAAGATTAGAAGAGTAGATAGTAAAAGTCTGGTATATTTACGTAAAGTGATCCATTGTGAAAGTACAAATTCGTAGTCCTTGTCAGGGGAATGATGAAATAATATTTGACTTAAATTTAAGTAAACCATCGAAAATTCCGGAAGTTTTTAGGTTGATATGAGAAGGATCGATAGATTTATACAAGAGACGAGATACGTTAGGTCAAAGAAATAATAGGGTTTATGAATGTTTGCGAGTGTTGACAAAAGGAAAGAATGAGTAAAAGGTAACGGATGTAAGACGAAGGAAGATTGATGTAGTGAAAATTAATTTGTTCATATTTAAATAGTGGGTGACACATAGTAGAAAATCATAGGTTATGTTTAAGGTGACATAAGTCAATCAAAAAGGACTTATGTGACCGTGAGTGAGTAAACATTAGTAGTAATGTCTATTAGAGTTATCGATAGGAAAAACTTTACAAATGATGACAGTGTACCGGGTAATCCGTTAAATGTATGTAGGAAAGACAAAAGAAGAGTTGAGGAGACACCTAAAATATGAAAGACAAGGTGTTTATTACTTGGACTCCGAGTTTCGGGAGTATTTCGAATCAGATTTGATATCCTTAATCCTAATCTAGATATGACTAAAGACACTCAGTGCTAATAAATCACAGGGATTAATCTGTGGTTCACCATCCTCCTGTTTCTTGTAATGCATGAAAAACATAGGGAGCTCATGAGTTGTGACACGACTTGTAAATTTTCCAGTAGTTAATGTAAGTCAACTAATGATTCAATTTACAAGGTCCTACCTTGAAGTCCAACGAGTCCGGTATGTTCACTCTGAAGAGGTGGTACTTTTCAGAATGAAACTCGATTCTACGAGTAGAAAAAGTGAGGTGAGTCATTTTCTTTTTTTTAATAAATTTCTCTATTTCGTAATCCATCGGTGGGGGGGGGTTATTTACCAAACACACTTGTTGTCCTTTTAACTTTAAATCATCGTTCCAACAAGATAATACTTACAAATAGATGAACTTTTTATTCTACCCTTATCAAATATTTTATAAAATTTAATATAACTTAAAAAAGTGACATTTAGAATTTCTTACGTTACGACCGTATCTGATCTTCTGGATCCGAAAGTAAATGTCACGACCTCTTGGACTTTGTGTATTGGGTCTACCGTCGCCCGGTTCATATTGGCTCAGGAGGTAGTTGGTCAAGATGGAGAGTATAAGTGAAAAAGGAATAAATAATAGGCTACCAACTTTCGTCCGTTTGGACTTTATTTCTTATCAATTCAGGAGAGAAAAGACAGTTATCGATGAATACCGGGAACGTCCGAGTACCTGTGTTTAAATTTAAATATCCGTCTAAAGGTAATTTAACGAACTTAAGAAGTATTTCTTTTTATACTTAGATGTCGGGTTGACTAAACTAAGTTCCACATCCTGGAGATAACTATGACTTGTTTCTTAAGGTACAACTCAACCTTACAATATGACTAGTCACAGAAACGGATCGAACATTCCAGACGGTACTATTTTACTGACTAGTGTAGAGACTGGTAGTGATATCGATGTGTGTCGATGGACGTTAAGAGTCATGTGACGTAGAATAAAAGGTGGGGGTCCGACAACATGTATGGGTAGGGAACTGGTCTTATCTGAAAAGTGGGTTAGTAGAGAGTTCCACTCAAATTGTAACATGATTTATCATATTATTTTTGTTTTTCGTCATTGATTATAAATTTGATCGTCCTCTCTCTGGAGGGACCACGAGGTCACCAACTCTTGAGTGGAAGGTTACGTTCCCTGGACCCAAGGTAGGGAACGACCCCTTGATTCTAGGGGGTACGACGGTCCGTTGATTCCGGTGTACGACGTTGATCGCTTTTGGACCCATGATATTACTTCTGGGTCGTGTCGGTTTTTTTTTTTTTTTTTTCCCTCGTCTTCTTTATGGGTTTCAATTAAGATAACTGTGCTATGAAAAGTGTGAACTCTTAATTTTACTATAGTTACTATTAGTACTATTGACTACTGTTATGATTTATTTTAAATAATTCACCAGTCATATAGGTTCCGAGGAATGACTTTCGGAATGTACGTAATAATTATGGTTTATACTTGGGTGTCTCTATCTATATTATAATAGGTATATCTCTTACCCCTTGTTCCCATCGTTCACATTCCTTGAACAGTTTGTCATATGTTGATCTATTACATTATCTCGGGTTAGAATTAAGTCTTTGACTAAACTGAGATATCATACTTTTCTCGTAGTAAGTTTTATTGTATGAAGATATTACAGAAATCAATTTAATAATTAGTTTAATGTCATAACTGAAAAGAATCCTTTGTAGAATTAAAAAAACGTCAGTTACTTTGACCCTTATTTAAATGTTATTATTATTATCGAAAATTAGTCATGATATACGACAAAATAAATGAAGTACTACTAAGGTCCTAAAAATGTTGAAGATAATGTCGATTAATTCGTTTCATCAGTTCTCACTTTCATGATTCTTATTAAGACGTCGTCAAATTTATTAAAATTTTCGATTTTTCAATGTTTTATTCTCCTTGACTGTAACAAGAAAGAAATTATACTCTACTAACTTTCGCCTATTTTAGTTACCTACACCATATATTTTATTGATACTAGACTAAATTTATATACGTTAATGATGTTTGTGTATAAATACGTTTTTACTTCATCTATATGATAAAATCTCTACTTAAAAGTCTTTGGTTTTCTATTACGATATTAATGTATTATAGAAACCGATTTTGTAAAGATTTTAGAATTGTCTGTGAGTTAACGGACACCTCCTTCAGTTACTATTCACCGTTATTAGAGATTTGTTTTATATCTTTACTAATTGTTGTTTTCTAATTCCCATGTAGGTTGTACCACGTTGTTTTGTTTTATTGTGTTTTTTAGGCTGTTATTTCGCACACATACGTAGTGAAGGACAATACGGAACCACTTCAGGAATGTCCAAACTTGAACGTACATTTACCACAACAGACACACAAAAGGTAAGTTCAGAAAGTTTCAATAGTAATAAGTATAGAGTAGGTTCCAAAATTTTCAGAATTAAGTATTCATTGATTGACTTCCCGACACTTATATTTTTGTGTCGGTGTATAAACGTTTCTCCTTCTTGACCACGTAATCTTCTATTTGCTCTAATTTACTGTTCCTACTCCATGTAAGACAACAACTGAAGGTTCTTCTATGGGTAATTAAGTAGTGCATGAGTCGAAAATCTTTGGTTGTTTATTTTATTTAACATATACCATAACCGGTGCATTAAAAGAAACCATTGACTCCTGAAACACTGTATTGGTATCGTCTCATGGTATTAAGTGTCTCCTTTCATACTTTCTGACAATTAAATCTATAAATGATTCTAGAAATCTCTATTTAGACTCTCTTTCCCTTCAAGAGAGTCTGGATTAATTATATGTTTATTCTCTATGAACCATTTCTAATAAATTATGTAGATCAATCTTTTCGTGTAACTACACATTGTATTTTGATTCATCTCCATTCTATAGGAAAATACCTTTTTAATAATTGAATAAAGTTATTTCGTGTATAGAATATAAGTTCGGTCTACTTATCTCCCAAATACTGTTTTGAATGTTTTTAATAGTGAAACTCAAACCTTTTATTAGAGGGGTTTTCAATCGGTTACATCGTAATGTCATTATTATAAATAACCGATAACACCGTTACTTATCATTCGACAAAATAATTTTTGTTAACACCCGGAATCCTTCGTAATGATACTTGTTTCGATCGTCTCCATTACCTTAAGGTCGACTCAATAAATTTTAGGATTTTCTACTGTGACAATTTCACGACGTAAGGTACACAGTCGTTTGAACCTTTTGAGTCATCACCAGTGTCCTACCCTTTTCCAGTCAAAAGTGGGGTCAGGGTTTCTTCCCGTTACGGTTTCTTATAAGTCTGACGACATGTGAAGACGAGTAAAGTGTACGATCGTTCCAATACGAGTTTTAGAAAGTTCGATCCGAAGTCGTCATATACTTGACTCTTGAAGGTCTACATATTTCCGTCTCTTTGGTCTCTAGTTTACCGGTTGTAAGTTACCCTTCGTTCCCTTAAGGTCTTTTTGCAGATAAAGACAATGTAACTGATATGATTTCGGAGACTGACACACTTAGTGTTATTAAGAATTTCTCTACCCTCATGGTCTGGTGAAATGGACAGAGGATTTTTTGGGCATACGTCCAGTTCGTTGTCAATCTTGACCTGTACCTTGTTGACTGAACAAGTTTTGACCCTTTGATCAAGTGGGACGAATAAATTGAATATACGTCTCGTGTAGTACGTTTTACGACCCGACCTACATAGTGTTCGACTTTAGTTCTAACGGTCCCTTTCTGACTTCCGTTTTCCTCTCCGCCGTCGTCTCCTCCTCTACCAATCTATCGTAGTGGTTACGTTACCTGTATTTAAACTTGTTTGAGTCCTATTATCTCCTGTCTTCTCGGACTGTACACCGTTAGGTACCCCAGTGTTTCTCAGTCTGTACTAAATCGCTGACTTATTGTTATAATATTTGTTAACCGGGTTCGAATTTTTCAATTTACATGTTGATTTATTTACACTTCAAATAGACCATTTCTTGGTAAGCTGTGACTTAGAACATACTTGAAAGTTGTTGTTTATCTTGATTGTATTTTTAAGATGGTGAACATGTTGAAAAGAGTGATTTAAGTAAGTGACATATATCGCAGACACAAACGTCAAAACAGTTGTCGTTTAACGACCCGTTGAGACAGAGACTCTCTTGTTTATACCTAATATTGACCTAAGAACTATCATTACAAGGATGTCGTTTCGTCGAATGAAAAAAAAAAAAAAACAGAAAATTTACAAGTTTCTTATATGTTGTCCGTATATTTGACAATCCTCGTCTTGGGTTGTAGAAAGGTAGATTGACAATGGATCGAATACCTGACTCCATCTCTTATCAACCTCCTCTATACCTTCTTGGACTTGATTTAAGAGAGGGGACGGAGTAGAATATACCTATGGTAAAACGACTGTGACAGAAACTCTATACCGAATTCAGACAGGATTCTGTTATAAAACTTTCATGTTTACTATTGTAATAAAAGATTCATAAATTTATTACGTTCTTATTATAAATTACATATATCCTCGAGATACTTATCTATAATTTTCACAATCTATTATTCACGGAACCTTTAAAAAATAAAATAAAATTAGAATATATTTATCAAGAGAATGTATAAACATGAGATTTAAAGTAAAAGGATCTGAACCCGAAACGAGAGTTAACCTAAAGGGTAACAATGGTCGTAACGTGTTACGTATATCTACTAAAAAAATAAAATTACTGAAACATATCTAAAATACGTGTAATCTTTCTATTAAATTTACTCTTATAGTTTAGATACTGAAATCTTAAGTTAAGTCGAGTCAGTACAGACTGAGAAACACTCGGGTATCTGAGGTCGTACGATCCGAAGGGACAGGTAGTGGTTCAGGTCCTCGAATGAGTTTAAGTACAGGTAGTTCAGCCACTACGATAGATTAGAAGAGTAGGAGGTAACATGGGAAGAGGAAGGTGGAAGTTAGAAAGGGTCTTAGGATCCAGAAAAGGTTACTCAGTCAAGAAGATTAGTCCACCGGTTTCATAACCTCAAAGTCGAGGTCGTAGTCAGGAAGGTTACTTGTGGGTCCTGACTAGAGGAAATCCTACCTGACCGATCTAGAGAAACGTCAAGTTCCCTGAGAGTTACCAGAAGAGGTTGCGGTGTCAAGTTTCGTAGTTAAGAAGCCACGAGTCGAAAGAAATATCAGGTTAAGAGTGTAGGTATACACTGATGACCTTTTTGGTGTCGAAACTTATCTACTTGAAAACAACCAATTCATGACAGAGACGAAAAATTGTACGATAGATCCAACCAGTATCGCAAAGAAGGTTCCTCGTTCGCAGAAAATTAAAGTACCGACGTTCAGTGGTAGACGTCACTAAAACCTCCGGTTTTTTTATTTCAGAGAGTGACAAAGGTAACAAAGGGGTAGATAGACGGTATTTTACTACCTTAATGATAATGATGACGTATACCGAAGTTCTCTTACTTTTAAAATAAATATATATATTACGTAAAATAAAATATATAATTATTTTATATTTTCGGAACACACTTTTATATTTCCACCATGACCTTACTGATTTCAAATCCTTCGTGAATTTACAGAGACCGTTAATTTTTATAACTTTTCCTATGATAGTTTTGTGTCTTGAAGTTTTCAAAGACATTTTAGTTAAAAGGAACAAGTTTATTTATTCCTTTTTCTAGATGTAACTTGTAATTTTAATGACGCTTAGAATTAAGTTTCTACCTCCATAATAGTTTTTTGTAATTCTATAAATCGTTATATAATTCACGTTCTCTATGAAGAAGTACAGACTGTACCGAGACCCTTTAGTCAGAACTATCTCAACAGAAGTAGGTAAACTTATAACAGTAAGTTTGTCAATAAAAAAGAATAAAGGAACCAGTGTAAAAGAGTTGAAACTTGTAAAGAAGAATCAGAATAAATAGAGAAACTAACAGAGACACCGAGGTACAAATCATGAAGTAATTTCAAACTGTTATAATTGACTTTTATGATATTTCGACGGGACGTGTGAATATCTGATTATGTGACAGACATAATATAATATAGGATTGTAATATAATAATAAATAATATATGATACGTGGTGGTCATATAATCGATAACATTTCAAGACGTGTCTTTACGTTATTATAGATAAAGGTAAATACTTTATTAAAACTGTGATTTCATAAATCTTATTTCTAAAATTAAAGTGAAATTTTTTCTTTGATCTACAAGAATTTATGATATTGTATAATTAATAATGTTGGGGACTAACAAAAAAAGAAAACGTTAAGACTCATAAAATATTACAGGGACGTAAATATCACTCATTTTAGTTTCAGGTGTAAGTAAATGGTGAGTCGTAGTCATCACTTTCAAAGTTAAAACACTTAAGTGTCAATTTGGGAAGTTAGTTATCAACTATGAAAGCTCGTTTTATGAAGTAAATTAATAGCTTTCTTGACCCTGTTTATAATTTATTTCGCGATCATTTTTAATCACTCAAAGTAACTTATCAATAGAATTTTCAGTAATAATTCAATAGTCCACTAGTAAACAAACCCGAAGGGATCATCAAGTCACCATTTCTTGGGTCTACGTTACGTTCTCTGACGGAATTACGTCATCTGTACCCAAACTAAGGACCCAGTCCTTCTACAGGATCTCTACCCTTGACGTCTGTCTCCTCGGACCGTCCGATGGCAGGTGACCCAGTGTTCTCAACCTGTACTGAATCGTTGATTTAGTTGTGGTGGTACGAGTAAACAAGTACAAAAATTTTATAAAAGACAAAGGTGTGTTGTTTCATCGACAGTTATACGGTCATTGGTGTATTACTATTCTTTATGTCGATATACTAAGGATGTTACAGCTGCAAGTGGGAACGGTAGAGAACAAACTGATGAAGGTTAAACGGAACTAAGTACCTGGACTGTAAGGTCCAAGGATACGTTATAACGAGAAATGTCGTAGCCTAGAGTGAAGATAGTGGTCAGTGTAGGTGTGGACCCATAACAAAAACGAAACCGAGGTAGGGAAGTAAGAAAGACCTCAATAAAGAGGTGACTAGAGGTCATCGTATAACCCGTGGATTACTGGACCCCTCAAGGAGAAAACCATAGGATAGTAAAAGGGTAAAGTATGACAAGTACCCCAAGAGTTCCGTTCTTATGACTTCACCGAACGGTAAGGGAAGAGGTCACCTGGTGTAAGACAGTCTGGAGAGGTGGTTCTGGGTGGGTAGAACCCAATGGGGCGTCCGTACCGAACCAAAGTAACTCAATCTGTTCCGACACCAGGATCACACTAATCTAACTGATCAAAAGACACTCATACCAAAGTCACACAGACGGGAGACTACGGGAGAACGTTGTGGATCGTAGAATGAACCCAAAGAGAATGGAACCGGTACCCCATAGAGAAGTGCCGACGAGGTCGTTTCGTGTCGGCGACGAGGAATGGAACCTCCTCCCCATAGAGGAATGGAGGCGGAAAGGACTGGAAGTTGAACCGTATCGAGGAGATCCGGGAGGACACGGAGGAGTCGGTGGTGAGGAGCCGAACGTGGAGGGCCGTTGGCCGGGACCGGAGCCTGTACCCACCGAGGAGGGTCGACGGCGGGGACCGGAGTCCGAGTCCCACCGAGGAGTCCTATTGACGGAGACCGTACCCCGCGCTCCACAGAGGAGGGGCGGCGGTGAATGGACCCTGTGCCCCAACGAGGAGGGTAATCTACTGGTAATATAGATGATGATGCCCGTCCTTAGGGAGTCTTCTTTACCTCTTCGGTAGTACCAGTTGTTTTCTCAGGTTTTACGTCATGAACCTATGTTAGAGTTTTTACTGTCTTACTAGAGACAAGTAGAGGTTCCCTTTGGTAAGTTATAGTGTCAATATGTTCATATACGGGGTTGGTCATTGCGACTTCTTTGACTTCAACTTGCCAAGATACTTCTGGATGTTCTGGAAGATCTTGATTGTGGTTTTTTTCTACAGGAAAAGTAATGTCCCCTGACCTTACGTTTTCATCCTTCAGTTCTTTGTGGACCTCATTGTCTGTTTAAACCGGATCCTTACACCTTACTTCGTCCCGTTTCTGATAATTATCTCAAAACGGTTCTTTTACGTGACCAGTATCGTTTGTGGGAGACGGTTGTTGTGTTCTCTTCTGAGATGTGTACCTGTAGTGGTCTACCAGTTGTGGTTTTAGTCTAAGTAATATAAGATACATCGGTTTCTACCTCTTCGAGATATGTCAGTTGTTTTTGTTCTGGTCCTCGACTGACACCGAGTCTAGAACTTGAGGAATAATGGTTTAAGTCTGAGTTTAACTTCTTTCGTCCCTTTTGGCGTTCTGGTAAGTCCATACTGGATTTAGTTTAGGGAATACTAATATGTCATCTTCACTCTTTATCTAAATTCCCGGATCTAGACTGTCTGTCTCACGGACTACTTGATACCTTACTCCAAGCACTGTAACATTTCCTGTGTCCCTGGTTCTGGTAGGGGTACCTTTTCTTTACGTTTTTTCGTTTTACCGACAGACCCTTTCGGAATGTTTATCGACACTTTTCTTCTCTCCGCTTTTCGGTTCCTCTTTTCCTTTCTATATTCGTAGACTTACGTGTCAAGGTTTCTTATCGTTCTTCTCTATTCTTTCGGAAGAAGTCGCTAGTTACGTTTCCTTATTCTCCTTATCTTGTCTTACCCTTTCTGATCTCTGGAGAAGTTCTTTTAATCTCTATGGTTCCCTTGTAAGGTACGTTTCTGCCCGAGCTATTTCCTGTCTTTGCCATACCTGGATTGTCTTCGTCTTCTATAATTCTTCTCCACCGTTCTTATGTATCTGTTTGACATGTTTTTTCTAGAAGTACTGGGTCTATTAGTACTACTACACTAGTGAGTAGATCTCGGTCTGTAGGATCTTACACTTCAGTTCACCCGGAATCTTTCGTAGTGATACTTGTTTCGATCACCTCCACTACCTTAAGGTTAACTCGACAAAGTTTAGGACTTTCTACTACGACACTTTCACGACGTGAGTTACACGGTCGTTTGAACCTTTTGAGTCGTCACCTGTGTCCTGACCTTTTCCAGTCAAAAGTAAGTCAAGGTTTCTTTCCGTTACGGTTTCTTACGAGTTTGATGACGTGTTAACGTGAGTAGAGTGTACGATCATTTCATTACGGGTTTTAAGAAGTTCGGTCCGAAGTCGTTATGCACTTGGCACTTGAGGGACTACAAGTTCGACCAAAATCTTATCCGTCTCCTTGGTCTCTAGTTTAACGGTTGTAGGTGACCTAGTACCTTTTTCGTTCTCTCAAGGTCTTTTTGTAGATAAAGACGAGATAACTGATACGGTTTCGGAAACTGACGCACCTAGTGTTATTTGACACCTTTTAAGACTTTCTCTACCCTTATGGTCTGTTGGACTGGACGGAGAACTCTTTAGATATACGTCCAGTCCTACGTTGTCAATCTTGACCTGTACCTTGTTGTCTGACAAAGGTTTATCCTTTTCCTCATGCAGTTCCGACATATAACAGTGGGACGAATAAATTGAAGATACGTCTCATGAAATACTCTTTACGACCCGACCTTCTTCGTGTTCGACCTTAGTTCTAACGGCCCTCTTAATAGTTATTGGAGTCTATACGTCTACTGTGGTGGGAATACCGTCTTTCACTTCTCCTTGATTTTTCGGAGAACTACTTTCACTTTCACCTCTCGCTTTTTCAACCGAATTTCGAGTTGTAAGTCTTTTACTTCTAGTGCCGTAGACCAGGGTAGTGAAGTACCCTTTGTCTACCCCTTTGTCACCTTTGTCACAGTCTGAAATAAAAACCCCCGAGGTTTTAGTGACGTCTACCACTGATGTCGGTACTTTAATTTTATACGAATGAGGAACCCTCTTTTCAATGCTCGTTGGATCTGTCGTATAATTTTTCGTCTCTATAATGAAACGTCTGATTCCAGGCAGATCAGTTCCGATACCAAAAGGGTCATCAGTACATACCTACACTCTCAACCTGACACTTCTTTCGACTCACGACTTCTTAACTACAAAACTTGACACCACAACCTCTTCTGAGAACTCTCAGGGAACCTAACGTTCCTCTAGGTTGGTCAGGTAAGACTTCCTCTAGTCGGGACCCTGAAGAGACCTTTCTTACTGTGATTTCGACTTTGAGGTCATGAAACCGGTGGAGTACGCTTCTCAACTGAGTGACCTTTTCTGAGACTACGACCCTCCCTAACCCCCGTCCTCCTCTTCCCCTGCTGGCTCCTACTCTACCGACCTACCGTAGTGCCTGAGCTACCTGTACTCAGATCCACTTGAGGCCCTCTACCACTACCTGTCCCTCCGGACCGCACGACGCTAAGTACCCCAGCGTTTCTCAGCCTGTGCTGACTCACTGACTTGACTTGACTTGACTGTCGATATACTTCAAGTCTTTGACAAAGAAATAAGTTTGTAGGTTCCTAATTCCTTACTCACATTACATGATAAGATTTACATGCTACTACTTTTCAATAGTTACGTTTCTTTGTTACATTTCTTATGAGTTTCAAATATATCTAATGTAAATAATTGTAGACTAGTCCTTACTATTATATCTTAATCGAACTCGGTCTTTCTAGAAAAATTTTTGAGACATAGTTACAATAACGGTTCTTCCGGTAAAGGTGTCGAGAAATAAAAATTATTTGATAAAAACCGTTTCCCTCTTTCCTTTTACTTTTTCGTAGTTTACCTGTTCTATATTGTTCTATTTTTACTGTGTTCTTTCTTAGATTTAATTAGGAAGTAGGAACTATAAAAGTTTGTATTTTAAGTTGAAAGGTTAGTGTAAAAAGAAAGTATATTGAGAAGTTACTCATACACCTACATATACGTGTACAAAGGTGTGACATATCCCTATTCAACTTTCGATGTACTATTTTATAATATATATAAAAACTTATAAATTTTATTTTGTGTTTTACTTATATGACGGTTCAGTATAGATGACCCGTAAACTAAGTCAATATCTACGTTTTTTGTGTTTCCTTACTGAAAACATCATTACGATTCTTGTCTTTTAGAGAAATCTTTCACTTCAGTGAGTCAGTACAGACTGAGAAACGCTGGGGTACCTGACATCGGATGGTATGAGGAGGTAGGTACCCTAAAAGGTTCGTTCTCATGACCTCACCCAACGGTAAAGGAAGAGGTCTCCTAGAAGGGTTGGGTCACTAGCTAGGACCCAGAGGACGTAACATCAGTCTGAGAAATGGTAGACTCGGTGGTCCCTTCAGTGTATGAAATCTTGAGGATAGATTTATTCTGAATTTAGAGTACAAAGACAACGTGACGACGTACTAATACCTTTATACTGTATGTGTTTGTATCTATGTGTATACAATACACCATCCTTGTCTGAGTACTAACTACACAACAAAATTCTTTACTTGTAGTCCTTACATTGAGTGAATAAAATTCTAACATATGAGTTGTTTTTAGATAAAACTTTCATATATAAATTTGATATGAATATATAATATAATATATATATATATATATATATATATATATATATATGTGTGTGAATATAATACCCGAAGGGACCACCGAGTCTCCAATTTCGCAGACGGACGTTATTCCTCTGGACCCAAGCTAGGGATCCAGTCCTTCTAGGGGACCTCTTCCTTTACCGTTGGGTGAGGTCATAAGGACGGACCTCTTAGGGTACCTGCCTCTTCGGACCACCCGATGAATGAATATATGATATATATAATATATATATATATGAATATATAATAAAAATAATTTATGCAACATAAATATGATTTGTATAAAATAAATTTATATAATTTGATGATTTATTAAAAGAAAGTCCTTAAAGTCCGTGAAACCTTTAGAAATGGGAAATATTAATAATATGCCGTAGGAAAAAAAATTATTAACAGTTTTAATGTAAACCTTATAATATCGTTAACTACTGTGAACCAATGTGATCTCTAGCTTAATTTATATGAAACAAAGAAAAATGAATAAATTTAAGATGTGTATATTATAATAGTTGAAATTCTTTTACAAGTGAACGGTATCACTCCACCTACTTGGATCTTGGACAACATGTCTCATTTCACTTCCTCCTTCACTTTCAGCGAGTCACCACAGACTGAGGAACTCTGGGGTACCTGATATGTCAGGTACCTTAAGAGATCCGGTCTTATGATCTCACCCATCGGAAAGGGAAGAGGTCCCTAGAAGGGTTGGGCCCCTATTTTGGGTCCAGAGGGCGTAACGTCCGCCTAAGAAATAGGTGACTCAGTGTTCCCTTCGGGTTCTTTTGACCTCACACATCAGATAGAGAAGAGGACGTCTAGAAGGACTGGGTCCTTACCTTAGCTCCAGAGGACAAAACGTCCTCTTAAAAATGTGATCTCTCATTTCATTCAGTCTTTCTCTTTTTGCTTATAATATATGTTTACGTACGACTACTCGGATAAACATCCCGTCCTATGTCGATAGTTGTGTATGACTACTTGGGTAAACGTCCCGTCCTTATCTCTGACCCTGTGTGTCTTGTCAGAAGTCTGTAACGCTATTTCCTGTCTGAAGCCTGTATCATCCCCTTCATCTCTCACTCTGACTTAACTCTTTAATCGTGACTTTATATGTGCAATGGTATTCATTTTGTCTATCACCCGTTCAACGGCATGTTGTGACCCTCGAGTTGGACCACGAGACACTGTTGGATCTCTCCACCCTTCCTCTAAGTTCCCCCTCCGTATACATTCATATACATATAAATGTCGACTAAATACAAACAACATACCTTCTTTGGTTGTGTTATAACATTTCGTTATTAGGGGTTTAATTTTTTTTAAAATTAACATATAACTGACCAGTCTTAAGTTAGTTATACTAAAAGGATTCGTTTCTGATACCCATGCTCTATCTCCCAAAGGAAAAACGTGAGTAACAAAACAAATTTTACTAACGAAAAAGTACTGAATTTTCGTTAGAGTCATCATAAGGTTGACTTTTTGACAATTTACATGAAGATATAGTTTACTTTTCAAGTCTGATTAATGACACGTAAATATACGACAAATTTTATGACTGTTCGAATTTCGTAATAGATAGAAAGTGTCCTTTTCGTTGAGTTTAATGATTTGTATTACTTTTATGGTTCAGTCTCAAGATAATTTTTTTTTTTTTCCACTCAGTCAAGTCTTCCAATCTATTTCCGGTTTTCTCAAATCAAGTTTTCATCGACACGGAATTTATTAATTCCTTGGTGAAGACCCCTCAATAAAAGTGAGAAGGAACCTCTTCACGTGTTTTGCATTACAGTTGCGATAGGAAGAGTAACATACTCAACGGTCTGTCAGGACACACCAATTGACATGACACAAGGAACCATTTGGTATTCGTTTCATTTTGATAGTGTATATATACACACTACACTCTTTCTGTAACTAAAAGGTACAAAGGAGAGAGTTAGATTCTCCCAATGAATTGAACGTTCATTAACGTCGTACAGAAGTTTACTGTGGTTTAGTTGGTGGAACTCAAATTTAAATCGTAAAAAAAAAACAGAATGCTTAATTTGTAAATGACCAAACTGGTGATGTTGATACAATACTGCTTTCCGAGTATTGAGAATTTCGTATCTATCATTGAGATTCTTATGTCTATTATGTAAAAAAAGAAGAGGTATAAGGACCGCGTACCAGCAGATGATTAAGTTTCAAAGACACACTTTCCTTCCTTCCTCCGTCCTTCCTTTTTTCCTTCTTTTAAACCAACATCTTGAGAAGTGATTAAACATTTTATATATTTGAATCAAAAAGTCATGTAAGATAATTGTTAGTTTAGAAAAAGTTGTCAATAATATACCAGTGGTGAAATGACCCTTAGTACCACCTATGTTAAGTTGAGACCTCTGTTTTGTATGTCTTGAAAATCCACAATTAAGACGATCGAAAGACTCTAAGTTCTTTTCTTTCTTCTCACAACCCTTCTTTTTGCCTTCCTTCGAAATACAGTCGTGACTCTGACCTCAAATTATCATTTACCCTTCAAGTAAGGTCCACCTTCAGTGATCATGTTTTGTGGACAAATCAATAGACACAATAGATGCTGTTAAGAAAGATGAAAATGATATTAGTGAATTCATGTATAATACCGATTAAGAAAGATGAAAATGATATTAGTGAATTCATGTATAATACCGAAAGGTTGATTGGTGTCCAACTACGAGTCAGCACAGGGTGAAAAACGTTGGGGCACCTGACGTCGGGTGGTCCGAGGAGGCAGGTATCCTAAGAGGTCCGTTCTTATGGCCTTACCCAACGGTAAAGGAAGAGGTCCCCTAGAAGGGCTGGGTCCCTAGCTTGGGTCCAGAGGGTGTAATGTCCGTCTGCGAAATTGGAGACTCAGTGGTCCCTTCGGGTAATTCTTGGTATCAATGTATAAAAGTTACAGGATTGTCTCGAGACTCGTGTCAATGAATGAAACAGATAATAGTAACGAATTACCTATTGACCAAGCTGTTTAACGAAAAGTAAAAATACACGTTCAAAAGAATTTATAAAGGATTAGAACTGAAGAGAAGTAATATGGTCATAGAAATTTAACGTAAAATCTTATTTCCACAGGGGTTTAAATGCTGTCCGTGATAGAAGGTCGGGGTCACAGATTATTGAGAATTACTTATACCTTCAATGAAAAAGAAGGGAGTTCTCTTTGTAGTATTTTCATTCATTATCGTTAACACCGGGATAGACACCTTCAAATACTCTGACTAAACACCTGTCTAGTTCAATGCCACAATTCCAGGCAGATCAGTTTCGACACCAAAAAGATCATCAGTACATGTCTACACTCTCAACCTGATATTTCTTTCGACTCACGTCTTCTTAACTATGAAAATTTGACACCACAACCTCTTCTGAGCTCTCAGGAAACCTGACGTTCCTCTAGGTTGGTCAGGTGGGATTTCCTCTAGTTAGCAGTTATAGGTAACCTTTCTGACTACGACTTCGACTTTGAGGTTATGAAACCGGTGGACTACGTTTTTTGGACTAAGTAACCTTTTCTGGGACTACGACCCTTTCTAACTTCCGTTTTCCTCTTCCCCTGTTGTCTCCTACTCTACCAACCTACCGTAGTCGTTGAGTTACCTGTACTCATACTCATTTGAGACCCTCAACCGCTACCTGTCCCTCCGGACCGCACGACGTCCCCAGTGTTTCTCAACCTATACTGACTCAGTTACTTGACTTGACATTTGGTAGTTTTAAGAACAGGTATAAAAATCGTCACTGAATTCAGTGAGTTATACGGTCGTTTAAACCTTTTGAGTCGTCACCGGTTTTCTGACCTTTCCAGTCACAAGTAAGGTTAGGGTTTCTTTCCGTTACGGTTTCTTACAAGGTTGATGGTGTGTTAACGTGAGTAGAGTGTGCGGTCATTTCATTACGAATTTTAAGAGGTTCGGTCCGAAGTCGTTATGCATTTGGCATTTGAAGGACTACAAGTTCGTCCAATGTCTTTTCCGTCTCCTTCGTCTCTAGTTTAACGGTTGTAGGGGACATAATAGCTTTTTCGTTCTCAGGGTCTTTTTGTAGATGACGAAATAACTGAAACGGTTTCGGAAACTGACACACCTAGTGTTATTTGACACCTTTTAAGACTTTCTCTACCCTTATGGTCTGGTGGACTGGACGGAGAACTCTTTAGATATACGTCCAGTCCTTCGTTGTCAATCTTGACCTGTACCTTGTTGTCTGACAAAGGTTTATCCTTTTCCTCATGCAGTTCCGACATATAACAGTGGGACGAATAAATTATACGTCTCATGTAGTACTCTTTGAGACCCAACCTACTTCGTGTCCGACCTTAGTTCTAACGGTCCTCTTTATAGTCATCGGAGTCTATACGTCTACTGTGGTGGGAATGCCGTCTTTCACTTCTTCTTGATTTCTCGGAGAACTACTTTCGCTTTCTCCTCTCACTTTTCTCACGAATTTCGAGTTGTAAGTCTTTTGATTCTAGTACCGTAGGCCAGGGGAGTTAAGTACCGTTTATCTACCCCTTTGTCACCTTTGTTACCGACTGAAATATAAAGACCCGAGGTTTTAGTGACGTCTACCACTAACGTCGGTACTTTAATTTTCTGCGAATGAGGGACCTTCCTTTCAATACTGGTTGGATCTGTCGTATAAGTTTTCGTCTCTGTAACGGTTGTTTCCAGGTAGATCAGTTCCGATACCAAAAAGGTCACCAGTACATACCTACACTCTCAACCTGATATTTCTTCCGACTCACGTCTTCTTAACTACGAAAACTTGACACCACAACCTCTTCTGAGAACTCTCTGGGGACCTGACCTTCCTCTAGGTTTGTCAGGTAGGATTTCCTCGAGTCAGGACCCACAAGTAACCTTCCTGACTACAACTTCTACTTTGAGGTTATGAAACCGTTTGAAAACACTTCTCGACAGAGTGACCTTTTCTGAGACTACGACCTTCCCTAACCCCCGACCCTCTCTTCCCCTGCTGTCTCCTACTTTACCAACCTGTCGTAGTGGCTGAGTCACTTGTACCCAAACTCACCTGAGGCCCTCAACCGCTACCTGTCCCTCCCGACCGCACGACGTTAAGTACGTCAGTGTTTCTCAACCTGTACTGACTCGTTGACTTGATTCTGTTCACTGACCGGATATTAACGACCCTAGTAAAGTCGTTGAATGGATCTCGTGAGAAAAGTCACTTGGAGTCAGTAAAGGGAGTGAGGAAGAATACCGACTCCCACTGGCATATTCCCGTTCCCAGGATTACCAGATCCTGACCCTTCGGTTCTCGATGTTATAACAGAGATGAGAAGACGAAGGTTTCACTGTTCTCAGAACTTTACTGATACTGTAATGTAATCGTCTCTTTGACTACCCTTCCAGTCTAAGTTTCCAAGTAAACTAAAAAGAAGATAGTCAAGTTTCGGTAAATTATCCATATAAAATTAAAATATTGATAAAGTTATGTCGTCATATATAAATTTTGTTTAATTTACATAAATTTGTATTTATATCGTCATTAAGGACGACCGTATTACTGTGTAACGTCGTAAGTAAAAGTGAGAAGTAAAGATGGATCACGGTCAAAAGATTTTCATTACCTTTGGTTATACCTAAAAGGTTTCTTTTGTAGACCGTCAACTCAAAGTCCTCACTTAAAGTCCAGTTCTTTTGTAACATTTACATTTCTTTATTATCTTAAAAACAAGAATTTATGGTACAAACACCTCCTTCTTTTTTTTATATATCATTTGAACTACAAGGCATTATACAACAAAAATAATATAAATTTTCTCTCCCTTAACAAATACATCGACGTTAGAAGTACAAATACTGTCTTTTTAAGTCGTCGCAAACATCTTATTGACCTTCTAATGTGAAAATACGTTTATTTGTTGAATCCACTTGATTAAGTCGACACTAACTAGATCCCGACTGTTTAATTTTAAAATTTTTGTATATTTTACCGTCAAATTTTCGTAAAAACATTTTATATGAAGTCGTATAACTTATTTACGTAGTATGGAGAATCCGAATTAAGATATAAATTTTAGTTAAGATTAATCCCACACCTCAAACATCTTTTTAAGTTTACATATCACGTGTCACCAAACTAGTTTCCTATGTGTCCTCTTATGTCCACCCACTTCTACGATTTACGTACAGAGTGAGTATCTGTTTGGTTCGAAAGGAAAAATTTATTTGATCCCTTTAGGATGAAAAGACAGATGTTCTCAATTGTGACTTAGGTTTGTCATTTTGTGCAAGGACGTACTAGTTTTAATAGACATATTTAATCCGTTGAGAGAAGAACTATATTTTATTCCTTCGGATGAAAGATAATAATATGGATACTTTTTGAAGTTCCTGACCTTAAGAACGATAATAAAGATCAACCATCAAATTAGAAAGATCAAAGATATGTATCTTTTCAACATTTAGGGAGACAGTACTCTCTTTCCCATTAACATTAAAAAAAGGGGTTATCAAGTGTTATAATCATATTCAAGTTCATATTTTATGGACCCCCTTTTAGAGTCGTTGGATGTAAGTTCCTTTTATGTTAATTTTTATACTTTAAAGGTTTGTTTTAAGTATATGACTTTTGAGACTAAAAATTTAATAGGGTGTAAGTTCTAAACTGTTAGAATAAACAAAAGAGGTGTAATTTTTTTTTTTTAGAGATCCAATAGATATAAAGAAAAGTGCTTTTTTATTACAAACAAAATACGGAAATAAAAGACATAAACGACTTTGTAATTCTCTCCGCTGAAAGAGGTGCATAGAAGGAGAGGGATATCGGAGGGTGGGATTGGGAGTCCAGAGAAACAGAGAAAGCAGAGAAGAGTGAACCATAGAAGATGAATTTACAAAAGTAGTTGAGGTCACCTAAGGGCAAAATGCATTTATGAATAAAGGATTGAAGATATAAACCAAGTATAGAGACAGAATCGTAAGTCCACGGTAATATATAACCCAACTGGTTTTACAAGTAAACCCAAAATACCTTTTATACAATACCTTTTTGGGTTTGCTTCCAAAACCGGTTGGGTTATAAACATAAGACCGAGAGGAACCACAGAGTAACCATGTAGTTGATGATTAAACAGTTCGTGTAGGATCTTAGAATTGAGGGAAGATAGAGGTCCAAACTCCACCCTATACCGTCTTAATAGATGGGTAAAAGAATCGTGATACACATTGGTACGGGACAGTTTATTAAGACGGTTTATTTGGAACTTGAGTAAGCAGAAAGGAATATATCGTTAGTCTTTCGGAAGACGAGTAAGGGGTATGATGGTTCTCGTAAGAGTAAGTATTTTAGTCTATATGAAAGGATAGACTTTAAAATAATTATTCAAAATAGTAAAAGGGGACTTCCTTTTAAAGACTCCTGTTACCTTTGGGTGAGGTCATGAGAACGGACCTTTTAGGGTACCTGTCTCCTCGGACCATCCGATGTCAGGTACCCCAGTGCTTCTCAGTCTGTACTGACTCGCTGAAGTGAAAGTGGAAAGTGAAAGTACGTGACCTCTTCCTTTACCGTTGGGTGAGGTCACAAGAACGGACCTCTTAGGGTCCCTGTCGCCTCGGACCACCCGAAGGTAGATACCCCAGCGTGTCTCAGCCTGTGTTGACTTCGCTGCGTCGTCGTCGTCGTCGTCGTCGTCCGAGGTCGGTATGAAACAAAAGATGGTAAATGAGACTGAAAGTAACAATAATGTATATATTGATGTGAGGAACAAGAAAATCTTCACTAGTGAAAAGTAGTTTACAAAATAATCAAACAAGGATGTTATGATTGTTATATAAACTGATATCCTCATTAGTAAAGGGTCCACTTTTTTTTTTTTTTTTTTTTGACCTCTTCCTTTACCGTTAGGTGAGGTCGTGAGAACGGACCTTTTAGGGTACCTACCTCCCCGGACTATCCGATGTCAGGACCCCCAGCGTTTCTCAGCCTGTGTTGACTCGTTGAAGTAAGTAAGTAAGTAAGTAAGTGATTTTTTCTTAGACGGACTGTTACGTCCTCTAAGTCCTCTATGTACAAACTAGGGGGACTCAGTTCTTCTAGGGGACCTCATCCATAACCGTTGGACGAAGTCATAAAAACGGACCTTTTAAGGTTCCTGTTTCCTCGGACCATCCCAACGTTTCTCAGTCTATCCTGACTCGCCAACACACACGTGTGTCCTCAATAACAGAAGTCTGATACAAAGAGGCTAATAGAGGGATGATGAAATGTCGTCACTATAAACAGAACAAATAAACAAATAGGAATCTTAGGAAGTCTCTTCCGTTACCGTGGGGTGAGGTCATGAAACGGACCTTTTAGGGTACCTGTCTCCTCGGACCACCCGACGTCAGGTACCCCAACGATTCTCAGCCTGTACTGACTCTCTGAAGTGAAAGTGAAAAGTGAAAGTACGTAACCTCTTCCTTTACCGTTGGGTGAGGTCACAAGAACGGACCTCTTAGGGTCCCTACCCCCTCGGACCACCGACGGCAGATACCCCAGTGTGTCTCAGTCTGTACTGACTTCACTGAATCGTCATAGGAATCATAACGTACCTTAGTTCTAACGACCATCTTTATAGTCGTTGGAGTCTATACATCTACTATGGTGAAGTTACCGTCTTTCACTTCTCCTTGATTTCTCGAAGAACTACTCTCATTTTCTCCTCACACTTTTAAAACCCAAATGTGATTTGTAAATTTTTTTTTTGATTCTAGTACCGTAGACCAGGGTAGTGAAACATCATTTGTCTTCTCCCTTTTTATATTCGTCACTTTTTAAAAAAGAACGTGAGGTTTTAGTGAAACCTGTCACTGATGTCGACACTTTAATATTTTCTGTGAACGAGGAACCTTCTTTCGATACTGGTTGGATCTATCGTATAATTCTTCGTCTCTGTAGTGAAACGGTTGTTTCCAGGTATATCAGTTTCGGTACGAAAAAGGTCATTAGTACTCACCTACACTCTCAGCCTCGTACTTCATCAGACTCGTGGTTTCTTGACTACGAAAGCTTAACGTCACGACTTCTTCCGAGAACTCTTAGGGAACCTGACGTTCCTCTAGTTTGGTCAGTTATGATTTACTTTAGTTGGGACTTATAAGTAACCTTACAGACAATGACTTCGACTTCGAGGTTAAGAAATCGATGGACTACGTTGTAGACTGAGTGACCTTTTCTAGGACTATGACCCTTTCTAACTTCCGTTTTCTTCTTTCCTCGTCGTCTTCTACTTTACCAATCTATCGTAGTGATTGAGTTATCTGTTCTTAAACTCGTTTAAGGCCCTCTATCACCTGTTGTCTCCTCTACAAACACGAAGTCAGGTACCCCGGTGTTTCTCAGTCTGTGTTGAATCACTCACTTGTTGTCGTTGTTAGAACGTATCACGGACCGATAACGTCCCAGAATTATCTAAAACTTGTTTAGTAATTTACATAGAAGAACCAAACCACATACCTTGTTCTATTATAGATATAAAAGACTTTTGTTTTGGTTATTATTTACTTGGGGATCGGAAAACGATCTAATAAATGGATTATGAGTTGTATCAACCAAAAAAAAATTAACAACGGTCTTCGTCGTCTTTCGTTCCTATATATATTAATTGTCACAACTTTTTAAAACCAAAGTACAGATCCTGGACTACTTTGTCATTCTAAAAAAACAGAAATATAGGAGACAAGTAAGACGGGTCACTCACTTTCAACAAGTCAGTACAAGTTGAGAAACGCTGGGGTACCTGTTATACCAGGTACCTTAAGAGGTTCGGTCTTAAGACCTCAGTCACCGGAAAGGGAAGAGGTCCTCTAGAAGGATTGGATCCCTATCTTGGGTCCAGAGGGTTTCACATCCGTCTAAGAAATGGTCGACTCGGTGGTTACTTCGGGTTCTTATGACCTCACCCATCGGATAGGGAAGAAGTCGTCTAGAAGGATTGGGTCCTTAGGTTAGTCCGAGAGGAAGTAACCTCCACCTAAGAAATAGTCGACTCGATGGTCCCTTCGGGGTAAGACAGGTCCTACTCACAATTGACTTGGTATCCAGTTCGTTCAACAAGTCTGGTGGTACCCAGTTTAATAGTTTCAAGACCCATAATCACGGTGTTCGTTCTTGGACAGACTACGAGTTCGTATTACAATTGCTTATAAATACTGTAAAACCATGACACTACTTCAATATTTAAGTAGTAGGTTATTTTATTTTCTCTTTATTATATCGTATTATTTCTTTTATTTATATACGTAATAGGTATAAATGAGTTTATAATATGATGGATATTTTGTATATACGATATATATATATACCGTATTTAATGAGGGATAAACATACACAAGTTTCCGACATCTAAAATTAATGTCAAGTTTACTATATGAAGATTTCCAACCTTAAGTTAAAGTTTTCGTTTTGATGTATGTTTTAAAAGGGATAAAGGATCCATATGTTTTCCGTTAGTATTCGCAAAGAGTTTTTAAGTCGGGAGACTAGTGAGTAGTGAAATCCTTCATTTTTATTAGGTGAGTAAGTAAATAAGTAGAAAGTCTTTTATACATCTTATGAAAAATAACCGATTCGTGTGAGGATCCCTGAACCCTGATCGTCACTTGTTTATCCGTTAGGAGATATCTAGAATGCAAGAGCACGTGATTATTATTATCAATAATAGTACAATCATGGATAAATAACTTGTATATAATACAAGGGTCTTAACATAGTTTTAAATGGAGGAAACACATATTAAGATTTGTGATAAGTCTAAAAGTACTTTAAAAAAAACAACAAATCAGGGATTCAGTACAGTCTGAGAAAACCCTGGTCACCTGATATTCAGGTAGTCCGCGGGGACATGTACCTAAAGGATCCGTTCCTATGACCTCACCCATCGTAAAAGAAGAGGTCCCCTAGAAAGGTTGGATTCCTAGTTTGTACTCAGTGGACTAACCGTCCATCTAAAAAATGGTGACTCGGTGGACCCTTTCGATTGGGAATTTTTATATGTTGAATTTGTAGGTAGTTGTTTTCTTATCTATTTATTCACCATGTATATGTTACCTTATAATGAATCGGTATTTTTCTTGTTTTATTGCGGTAGACGTCGTTGGACTTACCTGGATCTTTGACAGTGTTACACAGTTCCTTGAGGTAGTCTCTTTCGGTTTATCCTATATCAATTATACGCCTTAGATTTTCTTCCCATGTTTACTTGAAAGGATATTATGTTTTGTCTTTGTCTCAGAGTCTATATCTGTTGTTTAAATACAAATCCTTAGGGAGTCTTCTTTACCTCATCGGTAGTGCCAGTTGCTTTCTCAGACTTTACGTCATCAACCTACATTAGAGTTTTTGTTGTCTTACTAAAGACAAGTAAAGGTTCCGTTTGGTATGTTATAGTGTCATTAGGGTTGGTCATTACGACTTCTTCGACTTCAACTTGCCAAGATGCTTCTGGTTGTTCTGGAAGATCTTGATTGTGGTTTTTTTCTACAGGAAAAGTAATATCCCCTGACCTTACGTTTTCATCCTTCAGTTCTTTGTGGACCTCATTGTCCGTTTAAACCGGAACCTTACGTCTTACTTCGTCCCGTTTCTGAATATCTCAAAACGGTTCTTGTACGTGACCAGTATCGTTTGTGGGAGACGATTGTTGTGTTCTTTTCTGAGATGTGTACCTGTAGTGGTCTACCAGTTGTGGTTTTAGTCTGACTAATATAAGATACATCGGTTTCTACCTCTTCGAGATATGTCAGTTGTTTTTGTTCTGGTCCTCGACTGACACCGAGTCTAGAACTTGAGGAATAATGGTTTAAGTCTGACTTTAACTTCTTTCGTCCCTTTTGACGTTCTGGTAAGTCCATACTGGATTTAGTTTAGGGAATACTAATATGTCACCTTCACTCTTTATCTAAATTCCCGGATCTAGACTATCTATCTCACGGACTACTTGATACCTTACTCCAAGCACTGTAACATTTCCTGTGTCCCTGGTTCTGGTAGGGGTACCTTTTCTTTACGTTTTCTCGTTTTACCGACAGACCCTTTCGGAATGTTTATCGACACTTTTCTTCTCTTCGTTTTTCGTTTCCTCTTTTCCTCTCTATATTCGTAGACTTACGTCTCAAGGTTTCTTATCGTTCTTCTCTACTCTTTCGGAAGAAGTCGCTAGTTACGTTTCTTAATCTCCTTTTGTTGTCTTACCCTTTCTGATCTCTGGCGGAGTTCTTTTAATCTCTATGGTTCCCTTGTAAGGTACGTTTCTGCCCGAGCTATTTCTTGTCTTTAGCATACCTGGATTGTCTTCGTCTTCTATAATTCTTTTCCACCGTTCTAATGTGTCTTCTTGACATGTTTTTTCTAGAAGTGTTGGGTCTATTAGTGCTGCCACCCTAGTAAGTGGATGTCGGTCTGTAGGACTTTACACTTCAGTTCACCCGGAATCTTTCGTAGTGATGCTTGTTTCGATCACCTCCAATACCTTCAGGTCAACTCGATAAAGTTTAGGACTTTCTACTACGACACTTTCACGATGTGAGTTATACGGTCGTTTAAACCTTTTGCGTCGTCATCTGTGTCCTGACCTTTTCCAGTCAAAAGTAAGGTTAGGATTTCTTTTCGTTACGGTTTCTTACGAGTTTGATTGTGTATTAACGTAAGTAGAGTGTACGATCATTTCATTACGAGTTTTAAGAGGTTCGGTCCGAAGTCGTTATACACTTGGCACTTGAAGGACTACAAATTCGACCAAAATCTTTTCCGTCTGCTTGGTCTCTTGTGTAACGGTTGTAGGCGACCTAGTACCTTTTTCGTTCTCTCAAGGTCTTTTTGTAGATAAAGACGAAATAACTGACACGGTTTCGAAAACTGACACACCTAGTGTATTTGACACCTTTTAAGACTTTCTCTACCCTTATGGTCTGGTGGACTGGACGGAGAACTGTTTAGACATACGTCCGGTCCTTCGTTGTCAATCTTGACCTGTACCTTGTCTGACCAAGGTTCATCCTTTTCCTATGTAGTTCCGACATATAGCAGTGGGACGAATAAATTGAATATACGTCTCATGTAGTACTCTTTGTGACCTGACCTTCTTTGTGTTCGACCTTAGTTCTAACGGTCCTTTTCATAGTTGTTGGAGTCTATACGTCTACTGTGGTGGGAATGCCGTCTTTCACTTCTCCTTGATTTTTCGGAGAACTACTTTCACTTTCTCCTCTCACTTTTTCAACCGGATTTCGAGTTGTAAGTCTTTTACTTCTAGTACCGGAGACCAGGGTAGTGAAGTACCCTTTATCTTCCCCTTTGTCACCTTTGTCACAGACTGAAATAAAAAACCCCGAGGTCTTAGTGACGTCTACCACTGACGTCGGTACTTTAATTTTCTGCGAATGAGGAACCTTCTTTTCAATACTGGTTGGATCTATCGTATAAGTTTTCGTCTCTGTAATAAAACGGCTGATTCGAGGCGGATCAGTTCCGATACCAAAAAGGTCACCCCAGTACTTACCTACACTCTCAACCTGACACTTCTTCCGACTCGTGGCTTCTTAACTACGAAAACTTGACATCACAACCTCTTCTGAGAACTCTCAGGGAACCTGACGTTCCTCTAGGTTGGTCAGGTAAGACTTCCTCTAGTCGGGACCCTAAGGAAACCTTCCTTACCACGACTTCGACTTTGAGGTCATGAAACCCGTGGAGTACGCTTCTCAACTGAGTAACCTTTTCCGAAACTACGACCCTCCTTAACCCCTGTCCTCTTCTTCCCTGCTGTTTTCTAATCTACCGACCCATCGTAGTGACTGAGTTACCTGCACTCAGACTCATTTGAGGTCCTCAACCACTACCTGTCCCTCCGGACCGCACGACGCTAAGTACCCCAGCGTTTCTCAGTCTGTGTTGATTTTCTGACTTGACTTGACTGGACTTGACTTCCCGCTTTACGCCCTCTTTATTTAACCTTCTAACCCTAATCGTATACACTTTTCAATACTGGTTGGATCTATCGTATAAGTTTTCGTCTCTGTAATGAAACGGCTTATTCCAGGCAGATCAGTTCCGATACCAAAAAGGTCATCAGTACATACCTACACTCTCAACCTGACACTTCTTCCGACTCGTGGCTTCTTAACTACGCAAACTTGACACCACAACCTCTTCTGAGAACTCTCAGGGAACCTGACGTTCCTCTAGGTTTGTCAGGTAAGACTTCTAGTTGGGACCCTAAAGAAACCTTCCTTACTACGACTTCGACTTTGAGGTCATGAAACCGGTGGAGTACGCTTCTCAACTGAGTAACCTTTTCTGAGACTACGACCCTCCCTAACCCCCGTACTCCTCTTCCCCTGCTGTCTCCTACTCTACCGATCTACCGTAGTGACTGAGCTACCTGCACTCAGACTCACTTGAGGCCCTCAACCACTACCTGTCCCTCCGGACCGCACGACGCTAAGTATGCCAGCGTTTCTCAATCTGTGTTAACTCGCCGACTTCACTTGACTTGATGATATATATTTTATCTATTGATTATTCTTGGATGACATATGGTGTCCCTCCAGATGAGTTATGATACATTATCGGATATATACTTTTCTTAGCTTTTTTACACCTATATATATATTGACAAGTGAAACGACATATGTACTTTGATTACGTTGTAACGTTTACTTGATATGAGGAGTTTTTTTTTCAATTCAGATGTCTAATTTTTGTTTTGTTGTTGCTGTTGTTACTTTTTTTGGGACTATAAAACTTTTGTATCAATTTTACTAGGTTATTGAGTACGTGTCTCGGTACTCAGTTTGGGTCCAGATAGAATGGGATTTTTGGTACAAGAACTGAGACGATACGATAGATAGAGATCTTCTTTTATTTATTAAGTTATATAGTTAATCTTATTTCTCCATGTCTCTCTAATTCGCTAAAAGGAGGAATCATTACTTTGCAGGTTCATCTTCTTAGACCTTTTTCTTTACACCATGAAAATTATACTATCCTATGGTTTTCTCCTTGAGGGGTCCAGTAATCCACGGGTTATACGATGACCTCTAGTATCCTCTTTATTGATGTCTTTCTTGCTTCCCTACCTCGGTTTCGTTTTTGTTATGGGTCAACACCTACACTGACCACTATCTTCGTTCTAGGTCACGACACTTCTCGTTATGACGTATCCTTGGACCTTACAGTCCAGGTACTTAGTTCCGTTTAACCTTCACCAGTCTGTCCTCTACCGTTCCCACTTACAGCTGTAAGATCCTTAGTCGCTTGATTTTACCTGACCTTACCCACTTAAATTGAGTCTACTGGTAATATAGATGATGACGCCCGTCCTTCGGGAGTCTTCTTTACCTCATCGGTAGTACCAGTTGTTTTCTCAGACTTTACGTCATGAATCTACGTTAGAGTTTTTACTTTCTTACTAGAGACAAGCAGAGGTTCCTTTTGGTAAGTTATAGTGTCAATAGGTTCAGATACGGGGTTGGTCATTGCGACTTCTTCGACTTCAACTTGCCAAAATACTTTGGATGTTCTGGAAGATCTTGATTGTGGTTTTTTTCTACAGGAAAAGTAATATCCCCTGACCTTACGTTTTCATCCTTCAGTTCTTTGTGGACCTCTTTGTCCGTTTAAACCGGAACCTTACGTCTTACTTCGTCCCGTTTCTGATATTATCTCAAAACGGTTCTTTTACGTGACCAGTATCGTTTGTGGGAGACGGTTGTTGTGTTCTCTTCTGAGATGTGTACCTGTAGTGGTCTACCAGTTGTGGTTTTAGTCTAACTAATATAAGATACATCGGTTTCTACCTCTTCGAGATATGTCAGTTGTTTTTGTTCTGGTCCTCGACTGACACCGAGTCTAGAACTTGAGGAATAATGGTTTAAGTCTGAGTTTAACTTCTTTCGTCCCTTTTGACGTTCTGGTAAGTCCATACTGGATTTAGTTTAGGGAATACTAATATGTCACCTTCACTCTTTATCTAAATTCCCGGATCTAGACTATCTATCTCACGGACTACTTGATACCTTACTCCAAGCACTGTAACATTTCCTGTGTCCCTGGTTCTGGTAGGGGTACCTTTTCTTTACGTTTTTTCGTTTTACCGACAGACCCCTCCGGAATTTTTATCGACACTTCTCTTCTCTCCACTTTTCGTTCCTCTTTTCCTTTCTATATCCGTAGATTTACGTCTCAAGGTTTCTTATCGTTCTTCTCTATTCTTTCGGAAGAAGTCTCTAGTTACGTTTCTTTATCTCCTTTTCTTGTCTTACCCTTTCTGATCTCTAGAGAAGTCCTTTTAATGTCTATAGTTCCCTTGTAAAGTACGTTTCTATCCGAACTATTTCCTATCTTTACCATACCTGGATTGTCTTCGTCTTCTATAATTCTTCTCCACCGTTCTTATGTGTCTGTTTGACATGTTTTTTCTAGAAGTGCTGGCTCTATCAGTACTACTACACTAGTGATTAGATCTTGGTCTGTAGACCCTTACGCTTCAGTTCACCTGGAATCTTTCGTAGTGATACTTGTTTCGATCACCTTAAGGTCAACTCGATAAAGTTTAGGACTTTCTACTACGACACTTTCACGACGTGAGTTATACGGTCGTTTAAACCTTTTGCGTCGTCACCTGTGTCCTGACCTTTTCCAGTCAAAAGTAAGGTTAGGATTTCTTTCCGTTACGGTTTCTTACGAGTTTGATGGCGTTATAACGTGATTAGAGTGTGCGATCAATTCATTACGAGTTTTAAGAGGTTCGGTCCGAAGTCGTTATGCACTTGGCACTTGAGGGACTACAAGTTCGACCAAAATCTTTTCCGTCTCCTTGGTCTCTAGTTTAACGGTTGTAGGCTATCTAGCACCTTTTTCGTTCTCTCAAGGTCTTTTTGTAGATAACGACGAAATAACTGATACGGTTTCGAAAACTGACAAACCTAGTGTTATTTGACACCTTTTAAGACTTTGTCTACCCTTATGGTCTGGTGGACTGGACGGAGAACTCTTTGGATAAACGTCCAGTCCTTCGTTGTCAATCTTGACCTGTACCTTGTTGTCTGACCAAAGTTTATCCTTTTCCTCATGTAGTTCCGACGTATAACAGTGGGACGAATAAATTGAATATACGTCTCATGTAGTACTCTTTGTGACCTGACCTTCTTTGTGTTCGACCTTAGTTCTAACGGCCCTCTTTATAGTTAGTGGAGTCTATACGTCTACTGTGGTGGGAATACCGTCTTTCACTTCTCCTTGATTTTTCGGAGAACTACTTTCACTTTCTCCTCTCGTTTTTAAACCGGATTTCGAGTTGTAAGTCTTTTGCTTCTAGTACCGGAGATCAGGGTAGTGAAGTACCCTTTATCTGCCCCTTTGTCACCTTTGTCACAGTCTGAAATAAAAAACGCCGAGGTCTTAGTGACGTCTACCACTGACGTCGGTACTTTAATTTTCTGCGAATGAGGAACTTCTTTTCAATACTGGTTGGATCTATCATATAAGTTTTCGTCTCTGTAATGAAACGACTGATTCCAGGCAGATCAGTTCCGATACCAAAAAGGTCACCAGTACTTACCTACACTCTCAACCTGACACTTTTTCCGACTCACGGTTTCTTAACTACGAAAACTTGACACCACAACCTCTTCTGAGAACTCTCAGGGAACCTGATGTTCCTCTAGGTTGGTCAGGTAAGACTTCCTCTAGTTGGGACCCTAAAGAAACCTTCCTTACTACGATTTGGACTTTGAGGTCATGAACCCGGTGGAGCACTCTTTTCAACTGAGTGACCTATTTTGAGACTACGACCCTCTCTAACCCCTGTCTTCCTCTTCCCCTGCTGTCTCCGACTCTACCGACCTACCGTAGTGCCTGAGCTACCTGCAACTCAGACTCACTTGAGGCCCTCGACCATTACCTGTCCCTCCGGACTGTCCCTCCGGACCGCGCGACGCTAAGTACCCCAGTGTTTCTCAGCCTGTATGACTCGTTGACTTGACTTGACTGAAATTTACTCCTTTTCAACAATTACGTTTTAGAATTTAAAGATTAGATAGAAATTTAATATTGTATTATGGAGTTCTTAAAAGTAAATTTGTAAATTTTACATCAATGTAACGTTTTCTTTAAGACAGTGACTCAAAGAATACCTAAGAATGAATATCAACAAGTCCCGTGTCTCAAGTTAATAATTATAAAATTCATAATAAGTTATAACATATTTAGTTAATTTCGTGAAATTCTTCACAAGATTTATAGTTGAAAATAAAAACAAAAATAACAACAAATTTTTTATCTTTATTAAGGGGTGGACAGTATAGAGTCTCTTAAACATGTGTCTTCCTCTTTTTTTATTTAATTACATATTTCATAAAGATTTGACTCTTGAGACGATTTTATTATACAGATCCTTTAGATGAGAAAAAAGAAAACGAAGTAAATATAACGAGTTTATGGTGACGAGTGGATTACGGTCTTTCTTTTCGATACGATACAGGAAGTTTTATATTACTTCCTAATGTCCTACATTAAGTGACTTTACCCTCTAATATTATAGATTATGTATACGTAAAAAGAAGTCTACCTAAATACTCGTGAAAGAGATCCTGTGAGTTTTCCGTAATGTAAAGGAATTAAAGAAATGACCATGATCTATAAAAGGTGTTCAGAGGGAAGAAAAAGAGGAAACAGTAATTTGAATTATGAAAACCTATGTTCCTTCCGAGTCCGAGTTCTCTTTCTCATGTAATTAACGAAAAAAATCAGACGTCAAGAATTTAATATCCATTCTGTCAACACTATACTCATAAGACGTATCTTAGTCAATGAATTTTACAATAAAAATTATCAAATATTGTTTTTTACAAACTAAGTTTGCGTATAAATCTAGAGACGTCTCTAAGAATTTTATACACTTTGATTCTATAGTGTACATTGAATATTTAAGAGGAAATAACGATAGAAATGTAGAATTACTTACTAGTAGTAGGTCAAAGTTTCAGTACTTCCAGAATGCCAAGTGATTTTTTTATCTACAGGATTTTACGTAGATATATTAATAAAAAGACCGACATATGAATATTGAGGTCGTTTTGAATTACATGTTATAAACGTAGTCATTTTTTTTAATACTTTAAATGACTGACCGATCTACTAATTGTCTTTGTATTTGATGTAGTTATCATTTCACTATCAATAGTCATCAATTGTCACAGAAACTCTCGTACCGGATAAAACCAGTAGAAACATAACCGTTACGAACCATTTTGTGAAATTAGTGTCGACATATATCATTCACAAACGACCTACCCATTTAGAATTAATTTTATTAAAATTAATTTTATTAAAAAGTTATTAATAACTTTGTTTTGTAGTAGTCAAGGTTCTAACGTAAAATTGGGGGTTGAATAAATATTAAAGACGTAACATACAGGAGTATATATGCAGTGGTTGTCGTGACAGATGTTTTAATACCTAAGTAGTTTAAAAGGGAATCTTAAAACGATGATTTTATACAACGACTATATATCAAAATATGTGCTATAATACCTCGAAGGCACCATCGAGTCTGCCCTTTATTAGGCGGACATTACGTCCTCTGGTCTCAAGGTAGGGACCTACCCCTTAAGGGACCTCTTCCGTTACTGATGGTTGAAGTCTTAAGAATGAACGTCTTAAGGTACATGTCTCCTCGGACCGTCTGATGACAGGTACGTCAACGTTTCTTAGTTTGTACTGACCCGTTGATTGTGAGTGTCCTATCATACGTTTAAATATATTTTGTATATTTATGTTTCGTAAAATTGACTAATAGAAACAAGGGAAAGTATTTCTTCTCTCTTGAATTGTTAGTTGGTTTAAATTTTTCATTCCTTTAATCAAAATTTACTTTTCATAGTGACATCAATATGTTACATTCAATGTAATCAATTACTGACTCATCTTTGTAAGTGGTTTAAATGTCCAAAATAACCGTATAAAATAACCAAAGATGTCCGTGTATTGATAGTCTTTTTTTATTTTTATTCCCAAAAATTTAACGTATATTTTATTTATTCGTGTCATTCTATTCTCCAGAGGGACAGGACGACTAAGTATTCTGATAGCCTCAAAAACCAATGGGTCTATTTACAGAAATCAAGAAAGTGTCTACAGAGTAGATAAAGTTAATGACTCAGTATAGAGTAACTATACTTGTCTTTAGACTTTTAATAAACAAAACCAAAGGTATTTTACTTTAATTTATCATTTTCATTTTTACTAAGACCTTTCATCGTTCTCCATTATGTCATAACTTTTCTCACATTCGACTAAGGACTTGAATTTTAAATTCCTTCCTGTTTCGAATCTTCTTTCCTTCTCCATTGAAAACTTTATCTAACCTTTAAAAAACAGAATTGAGTAAGGAGTTTGTAATAACTTAAGACACGAACGTGAACAATCTATTATTTAGGGTAATTCATGGTTTTTGTGTCTTCAGTATCGTGTCTCTATCTACATAATAGTCCCGTTTTCTTTATGGATTACACTTGTTTGTGTATTTTTATGATATATTATACTTGGTTTAGATTTCGTCGTGTCTCTTACTCAAGAGCCAATGAGAAATTGCGGGTGAGTCTATAAAAGAAATATTATGTGAGGAAGGAAACACAGTTAAAAAAACTCGTTGTCAGTGTATAATGGAGATAAATACAAAAATAGGGAGTACGTTTCTCAACTGAGTAACCTTTTCTGAGACTACGACCCTCCCTAACCCCCGTCCTCTTCCCCTGTTGTCTCCTACTCTACCGACCTACCGTAGTGGCTGAGCTACCTATACTCAAACTCACTTGAGGTCCTCAACCACTACCTGTCCCTCCGGACCGCACGACGATAAGTACCCCAGTGTTTCTCAACCTGTGCTGACTCACTGACTTGACTTGACTTGACTAAGTATAACGTTATGACCAGTTGTATTAATACATTTATCTGACACTCTAAGAACTATCATCTTTAACATAATGGAAATAAAGGGATCTAGGAATGTTCAAACCGTTGTACTAGTTAATAAAAAGTAAGAATTTTTAAGAAGTATTCTCCCGATGAATGAGAAAAAGAAATATCCATTTCTGAACTGACTCTCCACTCGAATCGAAACACAACTACCCTAAACCTCCTACTTAGGGTAGTAGTTTCTTCTTTTTTTTTTTCTCTTCATACCCATTGAATAGTCAATTACGTCTTTAGGACTGCCATCTATTAGATCTTATACCTTCACAAATACAAAACAAACCAGACTGAACGTTTGTTAAAGAGAAACTTACTGTAAACCCAGTGTTTAACATATTCTCTACATCAGATAGTCTTTCGCTCTTTTCTTTGTCACCACTTGGTCTATGAAGTTTTCCGGGTTTACTTTTCACAATCTACAACCGTCTCCCTTGTTAGAGGAAATACAATCAATGTTTCTGTATTCAACCTCTTTCTGTATTCAACCTCTTAGTCCTCACGACTTTCATCTTTTCAGATTCTTCCTCAACAGTTCACTTTCGTTTAGAACTTAAGTATGGACACTTATCTGTGATGTAAAGAAAAGTGAGTCATTCGTCATTAACTAGTAAAATACAGGAGGGTCATACTTAGTGACATGACTAAAAGTCTTACAATGTTGTTAGAATGAAGTGTATTTATATAGTCAACAATTTGGATTAGTCCATTAGTCGATGATGTCTTATAAACCATATACTATAATGTTTGTTCAAATACGTTCCTGTAAGTAGTAGTATAACTCTATATTAGATCTGTCTTTTACATTCAAAAAATTCTGTATTAAAATTCCTTTTTTTTTTTTTTCCGTCCTTTTTTGATACTCATCGATTAGGTTTTCGTCGAATATCTCTTTCTTAGATAACAGAAGTGTACAAATGTTTCATAACAATTTCCTTCCTTTTAATATCGAATTCTCCTAGTATTCCGGTTTTAAACCAGACATTGAGTTTAGTCCATTCTCAAAAGAGTATTAATAATAGTTCTATAGATTATTACCCGATGATATATTTCTTCATTCGAATTAATGATTTTAACAAGTCTAATTTGAACCTACAACTTCCCTAAAGACGTAAGTTAATAGTATCTTAGTCCGTCATCGAATTAAGTAAAGATTTTGGTTCAAGAATTAAAGATCTTAACTGAAGACGTTTTTTATTGGGGATGTCACCCTTTGTTGAGGAGTATAAATTCCGTAAATCTAAGAAGGATCACCTTGTTTTTTTTTTTTTTTTTTCTCTCTCTCTCTCGTCTGAATGTTAATTTTCCATACTACTATTTATATATTTTTTAACTCCCCATACACAACAAATTAACAGACTCTGATTATAAGTACACATACAAACACACGAGTCAACACCGACTGAGAAACACTGGGGCACTTGAGATCCGGTAGCCCGAGTAGACAGGTACCCTGAAGGGTCCGTTCTTATGTCCTCACCCAACGGTACGGGAGGAGGTCACTTAGAAAGGTTGGGTCCCGAACTTAGGTGCAGAGGACTCCGAGGACGTAACCGTCCGTCTAAGAAATGGTGACTCGGTGGCCCCTTCCGGTGATTATAGGTATGTACGTATTATTTGTGGATAAATAAATGTATTACAAAAGTTAAAAATTTAATTATGTACATTCCTACCAGATTAACAAAAAGTTTGTCCTGATACAAAACTACTTTTTAAAAACAAAGAAGATACTCTTACGTTCTTAATTCATCGTTTTACTAGTGTTATCTTGTTAATTACTATTTCAACGGTAGGTTTTCAAATTAAAAGAGTAAAAAACTTAGAAATATCCTTTAGATGAAAAGACAACCTTTAAAAAGACTTTATTGAAACGAAGGAAAGACGTGATTCGTAGAAAATACACAGTGTGATATAATTGGGTTAAATCACTATAAAAAAGATTGGATAAGGGAAAATTAATTAATGTGACGAAGATTCAGGTGACCCTTCAAACTATAGTAAATGATTACAAGTTTGAGTTCGACTTAAATCCGTTCTTGGATGTAGAAGAAGTTTCTTATAACACGTGTTAGTTTAGTTTACGATCTTGAGTTGGTGTTATTTACTTGAAAAGTATAAGCGAGGGGTTTTATTTTTTCATTTAGATTGATCGGGACGTAGTACCTAAAACTTCTTAAATTCTAAACCACTGAATTCAAGATGAAATGAAATTTATATTTGTTTTGAGTTGTTTTCCTTAGAATTTTTAAATACTGACCGAGAAAGGAGACAGATCCAAGAGATTACCTGAGTTTTAGAAACTTGTTAAATGATTCAAGGTGACTCTTTAGACATTGTAACACTCAGAGTAAAATTTTCCTAGGTCTCAATTCTCATCTTGTCAGTTACTTTATTTTCGTCTGTCGTATATTTGAGATATGAATAGTATCGTCTGATCGATGTCACCGTTATATGGTAGTCAAGTCAAGTCAAGTCAGCGAGTCAGCACAGGTTGAGAAACGCTGGGGTACTTAACGTCGTGCGGTCCGGAGGGACAGGTAGTGGTTGAGGGTCTCGAGTGAGTTTGAGTGCAGGTAACTTAACCACTACGGTAGGTCGGTAGAGTAGGACCCAACAGGGGAAGAGGAGGACGGGGGTTAGGGAGGGTCGTAGTCTCAGAAAAGGTTACTCAGTTGAGAAGTGTACTCCACCGACTTCATGACCTCAAAGTCGAAATCGTAGTAAGGAAGGTTTCTTGTGGGTCCTGACTAGAGGAAATCCTACTTGACCGACCTAGAGGAACGTCAGGTTCCCTGAGAGTTCTCAGAAGAGGTTGTGGTGTCAAGTTTTCGTAGTTAAGAAACCGTGAGTCGAAAGAAGTGTCAGGTTGTTAGTGTAGGTATGTACTGGTGACCTTTTTGGCATCGGAACTGATCTACCTGGAAACAACCGTTTCATTATAGAGACGAAAACTTATACGATAGATCCAACGAGTATTGAAAAGAAGGTTCCTCATTCGTAGAAAATTAAAGTACCGACGTTAGTGGTAGACGTCACTAAAACCTCGGGGGGTTTTATTTCAGACTGTGACAAAGGTGACAAAGGGGTAGATAGAGGGTACTCTATTTTATGAACTGTTCATCATTGTACGTTTTTATATGACAGTAAAGTGACGTATAACGTAGGAAATGAAAAACACTTACTGAAACCATGAAAGTCCGCAGTGAACACCGAGTCGACTATTTCTTAGGGGGACGTTACGCCCTCTGCACCCAACCTAAGGACCCAACCCTTCTAGGGGACTTCTTCGCTTTCCGGTGGGTGAGGTCATAAGACCGGACCTCTTAAGGTACTTGACATATCAGGTACCCCAGTGTTTCTCAACCTGTGTTGACTCGTTGGAAGTGAACCATGAAGGTTTTTCAGACAAAGGGTTCTCTCATTCTCTTATTTGGTAATAGAGGATGATAGAAACTTGTTATTATGTATTCTGACAATCATTTAAAAAAGTGACAAGTGTCTGTAAAAATTAGTAGGGATCGAATTCATCGGAGTAAATGAAATAAGATTGACATTACTTAATCTTTTTATATAAGTAAAACAATCAAAAGTCTTTATATTGAGAAGGTTTAGTAGTCGAATATGTTATTTAGTACTAAATCCTACCGTAAAAAGATAATCCACCGACGAGGGAAACAGTAAAACACCGTGAGAAAGAGGTGTCGTTAGTGGGAGTAAAAGGTCGGGGTCCAAAATTTCAAACGGTCCTGACTGTTTTTTTTTTTTTTTTTTTTTAATTCTATTAGATTCTTCGACATGATCGGTGATCCCCTTCAGGACCCGTTTTAACTATACCGAGTTTAGGAAAAATTAGGAAGAAAAGGTGACGGAGAGGTGAGAAAGGTTTGGTCTTAGAAGAACCTGGAAGAGTATGATAAAGGCACCGTCTGAAAATAGTGGATGTTTGTTTACATGGAAACCTAAGGTAAAAGACTTCCGAGACAAAAGGTTCAAAGGGTTGAAGTTTGGTTATAAAATTACGGGAAAAGTTGACTCTCATCCTTTAGTGGAAATACTCGAAAGGGTGTAAGTGAAAAAATTTCCCTCTAGAAGATTTCTGATACGAAGTCAAGTATTCCGTTTAGAAGAACGTACTCATCTATGATTCTCCTCTCCACGGTCCACTTACTTTTCCGATTACATGAATAATACTACACACATATGTTATGATGTAGTAATGAATTGTTACTATAGTTTTAAATCGTAAAACCTGATGTGTGTTAGTCAGTCCGGATGACATGACCCGGGAAATATACGTAATAAAGGAAGGTAAGTGTGTCAGTAGGTACACTCTCATATACACACTTACAAGAATAGAGATACGGTATATGTATATTACTGTTTCTTTTCCATTTATGAAAAGGGTCCCAAGGAGACCGAATCCTCACAAGGTACTCTCAGGGTTCCATCTTATGATCACCTGTCAATAGGAGAAGAGGGGTCATACTTCCGGTTGGGTCACGCAATAGTCACTTCGAAACTATCCACAAACGTCTATCAGAATGTGTCATCACCACTGACGTAATTAAAATCGACTGAGCAAAGTATATAAACCCCTAGAAAACGATGGAAATTTTATACCACATTTTAAAGATGATAAATTTTCACAGGAATTTCTCTTTCTTACCCCTTTATAGAAAAGATTTCCTATGACCTTTCTTACCTTAGTAAATCGTCATATCAGGAAATTTTACAACACTACTTGAGGTTTCCCAGGATTTTCTAGACCCCGTTTAAACATAAAACGACCTCTCATATATTTCGAGTAGAGTTAGATTTTAAGTCTTTCTTAGGTCTTTTCTCGGACATCTCGATGAATTTTGAAGAGGTTCAAAAATTAAGGATTAAATTCTTCGTCATATTAAGTCACTGGGTTTTCGACTGACGGACATAAGTTTAGATTCCAGTTGGTGAGTCATTCGGACTAACCTCGTTCTATGGTTGTGAGATATCTCTTCCTTTACCGATGGGTGAGGTAATAAGAACGAACCTCTTAGGGTACCTGTCTCCTCGGACCGTCCGATGTCAGGTGTCCCAGCGTTTCTCAGTCTGTGCTGATTTCGTTGAATCGTTCGTAGGTGGTTGTGAGACAGTCGTAGCAAAGAAGGAGATGTTTTACACCTATTAGTACTATAGATAAAATATCCCTATAACAATATTCAATTTTATGTATTTTAAGAATTTTATCCTAGTTGTGGAGTGTGTATTATTCTTAGTAATTTACAATCTATACTAGAAATATCCCGAAAGGACCACCGAATCTATCATTTCTTAGAGACATCACACCCTCTGGGACCAAACTAGGGACCCAGTCTTTTATGGGATCTCTTCCCTTACCGTTACGGGAGGTCATAGGAATGGGTCTCTTAAGGTACCCGTCTCCTCGTGTCAGGTAACCCTGTTTGTCGACCTGTACTGACTCACTGATTGTGTTGAATTACTGGAAATATCTTCGAAGTTCCGGATACTTCTCGAAGGTCTTTTCCGTCGAAGTTAAAAAAAAAAAATTACACCGTCTATAAATCTACATGGTCCAAGTGTTATAGATGAATTCGATACTGAATTTGTTTACTGAAGTTATTCATAAGATAAAAAACGAATTCCTGCAGTTAAAAAAATTTCTTTTACTGAAGAATTTTCAAAAAAATTCGTACGGAATAAAAACTGACTGAGTTAGGTCTCTCTTTCGACATACAAGATTCAAGAATAGTATTATTGGAGGAACATTTAAAGTTGATTTATTTTTAAACAACTATATTTGTTTACTTTTTGTTTTCATTTTTAATATGAGCATTATTTAAAATTTATCTATTCACATATAATAAGACGAAATAACTGACGTATAATTGGTTAATACAATAATGTTATAATGAATTGAGTGTTTACGGTATTAAATATAATTTTTAAATAAATGAGAGTTCAAAATAAGATAATAAACTTTTATTCTGTTCTATTAACGGGTAAAAATATTTGTCTATAGTCTTATAAAAGGTCCTTATTTCAAGATTTTTGACCTTACGGAATTAAAAAATTTTAAAGATTTAATAAAAGACTTACCAAACTTAAAACGATCCGATCCCTGACAGGAGAAAGGATATGGGACTGTTGTTTCTTTCAGAAAAATTTAAGACCGTTAGAATAAGATGGTTTCTAACATCGTTTCACGACGGGGGTAAACCTATATATACTGACTTGTACAAAAAGTATAAGGGTCAACAATATATAGTTATCATATAGGTATAAAAGGAGTAAAGAGATAGTCCCGTAGATAAAAGGTATAATTGACACCTGTCAAAAATTAACCAATCCCTATAATCGGTGACCAGTTTACAAAGTCAAGTAAAAAGGTTGGTTAAGAAAAATAAAATAACAATAGTTACCATAAGTATCATTTTACTCCATTTCATCAGTGTGGATGACTTTAGTCCTTATACTTTTTAGTAATATTACAATGAATTATGTCGGTAATGTAGATTTTGTGAGGATTTCTTACGTTATACTGTACTTTTAGTAAGTGTAATTATTATACACTTTACTTATTAGTTTTTTATTTTAATTTATATATAATACTGGAGTTTCGACTTTTTGTCTTTCATCTAAATTCTACCATTCCTATATATGTTTTTATAACGGAGGATAATAGAGAACCACTTCCTCAGTACTTACTAAAAACAGTAAGAGAAATAAGAGGAGAGACCTTGTTTGTACACCAAAATTTTTTTTAAAATATTTGGATAATCATTTCGGTTAGAAATAGTCACTGGTTAGTTCGGTTTGTAGGTTATATTCTTTTTAACTACGGTGAAGTCCTAGATGGAGCGACATTTATATTATGTCGAGATGTAGATATGTTCTATTTGTGAAGTAGGATTTTTTTGTATGAGTAGGTTTTACTGTTGTACTAGTGACACTACAATTAATTTAAAATAATACTGTTATTGTTACCGTTCTGACGTCTCATTCTAAACTAATTTACACCTCGCTTTCAAAATAACGTTCTAAACGAATATCTGTCTCGATTAATGATATTAGCGTGAATGTACAAAAACAGTAATTTTTTATCATGAAAATTTTCTATCACGTAATTTTCACCTTATTTAAATGTACAGAGATGTTAAACCAGTGTAATACTGTAACGGTATTCACTTCGTAAATTACTCCTTTGAGTACTTTTTCTTTCATCAATGTGACTAAGTAACTAAGATTAAGTTTTGAACAGTTCCAAATGTCCTGGTTTTATCTAATTTGCAATTCTATAATCATATATTTATATTTGGAAAGGACTTTCGTAGAAGATAAAGTTCGATGTAGACTCTAATAAGTAGAAATATAAAGTTTAAAAGATATACTTCTGACCATAATAAATACTTAGAATTGATACTTTTCTATACTCTACTCATAAGTTAACGAATTAATATTGACAGGACGTCAACTCGAGTATATCTGTACCCTCATAATTCTCCAATGTGATGTATAAAATTATGAACAAATGTTACCTTATACTAGAATATGTTAAAACAGTCACCCTTAAAACAGTTACATGAGTGGAGGTTAGATTCCCGACGATTCAGTACAGAAAAGACTAAATGTTATCTTTTTATATTTTTCGATACATTAACAATAAAGAAGTAAATGATTAAATTATCTATAAATGACCCTTTACTATTGTGAAATCAGTAATACGGTCTTCGTTGTTGATGTTGGGATTTATCTCGACCACGGACGGTCTCCTTGAACGTTCTGTCACTCCGTCCGTGTCTTTGAATTCAATTGTGTCGTATTGAAACGTCTTTTACACCACATGTAAAACTATTTTCCTCAAGTTCCACGAAATTTTCGGATGTCAGATCGTCCGTTCTTCGTGAAAGTTTATTCATTTACCGAGATTCCTGACGCTGGTCCGTCCCAATTTCCAGGTACCCTTCTGGTACTTTTTCAGTAAATACCGACTCCAATACACGACAGTCTTTCTCCCGTTTTGGGAAAATCAGACACGCACTCAAAGTAGAAAGAGGATTCTCGTTATACTTTGACATTTCCAAAATTCACCCCTCCTCTGTACTAATGTAAAGTTTAGTGAGACCACGAGTCTCGTACACCTACTCTTACCCGGTCCTCTGATTCCGTCCAAGTACCACAAGATCTGACCCACCACCCTTTCATGAGTCTATTCTCCGACTTGAACTCTCTGTAAATCTTTCTTTATAGTCACCTTAAACCACTAACTGACTTACACTCTTGTTTTAGGTTTCTTTTAAGTTCTTATTGTCTGACGTCTAAACCCCGGGGTTTAGAAATTTAATATCTATGAAGTTTAACCACCAGTGATTTCTATTGGATTAAGGAATTTTCATAAGAGAACTGATTTAAAAAATACAGAAAAATCACTCATTCCTGTTTGTCAAATTTAGTGACTTGTCTAAAAAGAATAATTCATAAAGTCATATACAAAGTAGGTCATTATCCAATATATTGTCCTTTCCATGGAATTTAATTCCGTACTACATAACAAGGGAAAGGAATCTATACAATTAAAATTTTTATTTTAAATTAAAAATTTCCGATATGGATTCAAGTTTAATACAATAATTTTTTTATCGCCTGACGTAACGACCTCGAGTTCGATTTGTCGGTTTTGTGACTGTTTATTTTTACTTTAAAATGTTTGGTTAAAAATGGACTAACACAGTTTTATAAAAATGGAATGTAAAATAAACTTGTTATTAATAATTAGGTGAGAAATTAGAAGTTCGAAAGTGTTTTTCTATGTTGAAAATTTTCTATTTGACCGATAATTGGTTGAATACACATCTCCATTGTAAAAAAAGAATCTTAATAATCGTCTTAGAAACGTTTTACTTAATTGTGAACCTATACGGTCCACCGTAATCACCCTTTCTTGGGTGGACTGTTACGTACTCTATATTCTTTGTGTCCAAGTTAGGGACCTTTTCCTAGGAGATCTTTCCTTTACCGTGGGGTAAGGACAAGGACGGACCTCTTAGGGTGCCTCTCCCCTCGGACCTTCCGGTGTCAGGTATCTCAGCGTCTCAACCTGAACTGACTTCACTAAATCGTGATACGTGTATGTGTGATGTTGGATTGTCAAGTTTTTTAATTGACTTAAAATTCAGTGACTCATTGATCTCTTTTAATACAAAAGCTAAGATCTCTAGTCAAGTCAAGTCAAGTAAAGTCAACGAGTCAACACAGGTTGAGAAACGTTGGGGTACTTGATGTCGTACTGTCCGGAGTGACAGGTAGTGGTTGAGTGCCTTGGAAGCGTTTGCGTATAGGTAACTCAGTCACTATGGTAGGTTGGTAGAGTAGGAGACAACAGGCGAAGAGGAGGACGGGAATTAGGAAGGGTTATAGTCCCAGAAAAGTTTACTCAGTCGAGAAACGTAGTCCACCGTTTCATGACCTGATAGTCAAAGTTGTAGTCAGGAAGGTTACTTGTGGGTCCAGACTAGAGGAAGTCCTACCTGACCAACCTAGAGGAACGTCAGGTTCCCTGAGAGTCCTCAGAAGAGGTTGTGGCGTCAAGTTTTCGTAGTTATCAAACCGTGAGTTAAAGAAATATCAGGTTGGGAGTATACGTATATACTGATGACCTTTTTGGGACCGGAACTGATCTACCTGGAAAAAACCGTTTCATTACAGACGAAAACTTATACGACAGATCCAACCAGTATTGAAAGACAGGTTCCTCATTCGTAGAAAATTAAAGTACCGACGTTAGTGGTAGATGTCACTAAAACCTCGGGTCTTTTTATTTCAGTCGGTGACAAAGGTGACAAAGGGGTAAATAAACGGTACTTCACTACCCTGGTCTACGGTACTAGAAACAAAAGACTTACAACTCGAAATTCGGTTGAAAACGTGAGGGGAGAAAGTAAAAGTAGTCTCCATGAAATCAAGAAGAAGTGAAAGACGGTATTCCCACCACAGTAGACGCATAGACTCTAATAACTATAAAGAGGACCGTTAGAACTAAGGTCGAACACGAAGAAGGTCGGGTCGCAAAGAGCACTGTATGAGACGTATATTCAATTTATTCGTCCCACTGTTATATGTCGGAACTGAATGAGGAAAAGGATAAACCTTGGTCAGACAACAAGGTACAGGTCAAGATTGAGAACGAAGGACTTGACGTATGTCCAAAGAGTTTTCCGTCCAGTCCACCGGACCATAAGAGTAGACAAAGTCTTAAAAGGTGTCAAATAACACTAGGTGTGTCAGTTTCTGAGACCGTATCAGTTATTTCGTCTTTATCTACAAAAATACCTTGAGAGAACGAAAAAACTACTAGGTCGTCTACAACCGTTAAACTAGAGACCAAGGAGACGGAAAAGACTTTGGTCGAACTTGTAGACCTTCAAGTGTCAGGTGTATAATGACTTCGGACCGAACCTCTTAAAACTCGTAATGAAATGATCGCACACTCTACTCACGTTAACACGCCATCAAACTCGTAAGAAACCGTAACGGAAAGAAATCCTAACCTTACTTTTGACTGGAAAAGGTCAGGACACCGGTGACGGCTCAAAAGGTTTAAACGACTGTATAACTCACGTTGTGAAAGTGTCGTAGTAGAAATTCTTATACTTTATCGAGTTGACCCTAAGGTAGTAGAGGTGATCGAAACAAATAGCACTACGAAGGATTCCGGGTGAACTGAAGTGTAAGGTCCTACAGACCGAGATCCACTCACTAGTGTGGTAGTACTAATTGACCCAGTACTTCTAGAAAAAACATGTCAAGACACATAAGAGCGGTGGAGAAGAATCATAGAAGACGAAGACAGTACAAGTATGGTAAAGACAGGAAATAACTCGGGTAGAAACGTACTTTACAAGGGAACCAGACAGATTAAAAGAACATCTCTAGAGATCAGAAAGGGTAAGATAACAAAAGGAGAAAAAAAAAAAAAAAAAAATGACTAGTGACTCCTTCCGAAATAGAGAGGAACGATAAGAAACCTTGAGACGTAAGTTTACCCATATAGAAAGGAAAAGAGGAAACGAAAAGTGAAGATAAGAAAAGTGTCGACGAACATTCCGGAGGAATCTGTCGGTAAAACGAAAAAGCGTAAAGAAAAAGAACGCCTACCAGAACTAGGGACAGAGGACATGTTACAGTGTCTGGAAACAGGTATCAAGTAGTCCGTGAGATGGATAGTCTAGATCAGGGAATTTAGAGAAAGAGTGAAGGTGACATACCAGTATTCCCTAAACTAAATCCAGTATGGACTTACCAAATTACCAAAAGGGGTGAAAGTAGTTAAATTCAGACTTAAACCGTTATTCCTCAAGTACTAGACTCGGTGTCAGTCGAGGGCCTGAACAAAAACGACTGACATATCTCGAAGAGGTAGAAACCGACGGTTCTTAAATTAGTTAGACTAAAACCACAGCTTACAGGTACACATCCCAGAAAAGAATACAACAACCTTCTCCTACAAACGATACTGGTCACGAAAGAGAACCGTTTTGAGATGATCGGAAACGGGACGAAGTAAGGGATAAGGTTCCGGTTTAAACGGACGATGAGGTCCATAAAGAACTGAAGGATGAAAACGTAAGGTCAGGGGATATTACTTTTATTATAGAAAACCCCCACAATCAAGATTTTCCAGAACATCCAGAAGTATGTTGGTAAGTCGAAGAAGTCGTAATAACTTTGATCAATATTCTCGCAGGTAGACAATTCGTAAATAGAATTTTTAATTAGTACTTATAGTAAGAAATGGGTAACAGAAACCTGAGTAAAAACGAGAGTCATCTGTCTCGTGGAGTCCTAATCTGTACCTAGGGTCAGTGTTGAGATAGTAATAATCGACACGTTAGAATCTGTTCTGATTGGTCATTAAATCAGTATTTCAAGAAATAAATATTTTATAGTTCAAAAGGAGTCTCTCAGTAACACTCCTAGTTAGTTCTGTCATATACACTTAGTCGACATTTATATGGTCGAGAAAAAAACCTAAAGGAAGAGTAACTCAAGTGGTGTCTTGTGTTTCATGTCAAGGGATCCAATTATGTCATCAAAGAGTAATCAATAGATAAAATATCTGTCATAGTTTACATATATACAGTTAGGGTTAGAGGGTTAAGTAGGGTAGTGAGGGTCCTGAAAGAGGAAACCATAGGTATATAAGTAAGAGATGTAGACACAGAGATAAAAAAGAACGTTTATTCTAGCAAATATGGTAAAAAAGGTCTAAGGTGTGTATTGGTAATTATATATAAAAAAAAGGACTGAATGCAGTGAGACATACTATCAGATATTTAGGTGGTGTAGAGGAGTTCACTGGGTCAAAACAAGGAAAGTGTCGACTTAGGACAAAGTGACATATATACATGGTGTAGACGAAATAGATGAGGAGACAACTACCTACGAATCCAACGAAGGTACAGGACCGGTAATATTTATCACGACGTTACTCCCCACGTACATACAAAAACTTAATATCAAAAGGGACCCATATACGGGTCCTCGTCCTAACAAGTCAAAATACCTTCGAGATAAAAATCAAAAAATTCCTTGGAGGTAGGACAAATCAAAATTTCCTTGATGGTAACACCGGTACAATTAAATGTAAGGGTAGTTGTCACTTCTCCCGAGGGAAAAGAGGTGTGGGTGAAGTCGTAAATAACGAGTGCCTAAAAAAACCACCACTAGTAAGATTGACCAGGGTAGTGAAGTACCGTTTATCTACCCCTTTGTCACCTTTGTCACTGTCTAATAAGACCCCGAGGTTTTAGTGACGTCTACCACTGACGTCGGCACTTTAATTTTCTGCGAACGAGAAACCTTCTTTTCAATGCTGGTTGGATCTCTCGTATAAGTTTTCGTCCCTGTAATGAAACGGTTGTTTCCAGGTAGATCAGTTTCGATACCAAAAAGGTCGTCAGTGCATACCTACACTCTCAACCTGATATTTCTTTCGACTCGTGGTTTCTTAATTACGAAAACTTGACACCACAACCTCTTCTGAGAACTCTCGGGGAACCTGACGTTCCTCTAGGTTGGTCAGGTAGGATTTCCTGTAGTCAGGACCTATAAGTGAACTTACTGACTACAACTTCGACTTTGAGGTTATGAAACCGGTGGACTACGCTTCTCGACTGAGTAAACTTTTCTGGGGCTACGACCCTTTCTAACTCCCGTCCTTCTTTTCCCCTGCCTCTCCTACTCTACCGACCTACCGTAGTGATTGAGTTACCTGTACTCAAACTCATTTGAGGACCCTCAACCACTACCTGTCCCTCCGAACCACACGATATCAGGTACCCCAACATTTCTCAGTCCGTTCGGACTCGTTGACTTGATTTGACTAAGATGGATCACACTCCACTATGGAGTAACATCAAAACTAGACACAGTGAGATTATTAATCAACTCGTAGAAAAGTACACAAACGACCGGTAGACATACAGAAGAAACGTCTTTACAGATTAATACAGAAGGTGGATAAAAAAGTTAATCCAACAAAAAAAATATAACTCAACGGAAAGTGTTAAAAGAAAATAAAAGGACTCAAGATTAAAGTATCGAAACACCAGTTTTTTCTACGAACTATACTACAGTTAAAAGAATTTAAATGACTCCGAAATGACACTGGGTTCTACACTAAATAGGACCTCTTACCAAAGACACGTGAACTCTTATTTCACATAAGAAGACAAAAGTCTACCTTACAGGATATGATAGTTAACTCAGATGTACCAGATTACATATTAAATTCCGAACATAAAGGAATAATTAAAAGACAGACCTTACTTGATAAGTATTATCTTCACAATTTCAGGGAGTGATAATAACACAATGACACTAAAGGGGAAAATACCGATAATCGTAAATACAGAGTCTACCAAGAGTTAATAAAAGTAAAAAAATAGAAATGAGACGAGGTACCGTCAATAAGGTCAGTAAGGTCAAAGGTCAAGTGAATAGACAAGAAGATGACGTCGAAAGGATGATAACTAAGGAAGGTCACATAAAAAGTAAAGTCAATATCACAACAAGTAGTAACTATCAAACAAGAAGTCAAGGAGATCCAGAAACAATTTGTAAAGAATAAAAAGTCAGGTACGGAGGTAAGACAAAGGTTTTAGAACCTAGTAGAAATGATCGTGTTGAGACTTGAGACAAAGTCCATCTAACGGATAAAGGAGGAGTAAATAAACCAGAAAACACAAAAATGGAACGAAGAAATAGACGTTGTATAAAGAGATAATAGAGTAAAACAGACTGAATGATTCCAATACCAGAGGAAAGACGTTCGACGTCCAGTATCAAGGAGAACTAAGACAACAGACGGGGGACCACTCACTCCAACCAGGTCCCTGAATTTATCCGAAGGAACACCCTCTATGTGGACGGACACGAGAGCATCCACCTCGACTACGCGTCCCAGTGTACTCCACAGACCGTGACCTCGGAAGTCCGTCAACACATCTCGACCCAGAACCAAAATTCCACCTATGGAGGTCTTCTTGTCGGAGTCTAATTATAAGGAACCCGGTTCAATAATAGACGACCAGGTCGTAGGACCTGAGTCATGAGGTTGGGGTCTCCGGGATGGGACTGAGGACCGACCCCTTACTTCTCGAGTGTTCAGTGTGTCGTACCGGTCTCTTTTTCTTTTTTTCGCCCCAACCCCCGTCCCCTTGTCTGTTTTATATTCTGTTCATCATTTTGTTTTTCTCTGTTTATCGTTGTTATGTGGATTTTTTTTTTTTTACATTCTTTATTCTGTCTGTTTGATTTAGGTACTGTTTACTATTTTTATTCCGGTTTGTCTTTGTTAGTTCGTCTTTCTTTTCAATTTTTTTTTTTTTTTTCTTCAGTTTTTATTTTTGTTAGTCATTCCTGATTTGATTGTTTTTATTTCTTATTTTTTATTTTTGTCTTTCGTTCGTTTTTTCTTTTTTTATCAAATTCATACTATACAATGAATGTCATACAATCCATTTATTTTCATCTTCTTTTAACCTTCACTTCCCTCTATCTTTCATACGTAAACTTCTACCACACACGTCAAAATATATCCTGTCAGACCTTTCCGGAGTCATCCTTCTTATTATAAATTGATTTCTAGACTTCCTCCACTCCTATACAAGAGTTTTAATTAACGTGTTTAAATAAAGGGAGATATCCGATTCTAGAAGTCCCAATTCCTGACATGAATTAGTAAAATCATACGGTCGTAGATCTTGTCCTTAAGGATACATCTTTCTTGAATCGTTCGTAGGTGTCTTTCTTTTTAGAGTCCATAGTATTTCTAGTCAACAGAAAGTTGATGTGAACCAAGAAATAAAGTCTTATAATAACTCCAACTTATATTACGACTGAATTTAGCCGTCGTATGGATTTTGAAGGATGTGAGAGTAACAATTTGATAACTTAAATTGTCCCCACACTAAAAGGTTTACAATGTAGTATCTCCATACTATAAAGGTTAAGTCTCCAGTCTACTTCTTTAGATTTAGGATTCTTTCAACACCCTGTTCAGTATCCGGTGAGTGTCATACTTGACTACTTAGGAGATTTAGATATAGAAGTGTTGTGTTTTTCCTACTTCGGGATTCACTTATGCGAACTAGTCAAAGATAGATAGGATGAAGACTAGAACAAGGTCCAGAATTCGAATAAATTCATAGGGTGTCATACTAATTGTATAGTGACTATCCTCAGACTCGTCAAAGTGTATCTCGATCTATTGAATATGGACGCCGCTGTCTGATTCAAATTCAACAAAAACGGTAGTTTGTGGACAGTCGTATTATGAAGTACAGAATCATTTAGTGACATTTTTTTTCTTGAGGGAGTCTCAGTTTTCCTTGGATATGTTTTCGTCCAAAGTGAAACCTGAATTTTATCTTGTCGTCTGTGGCTTGATCGTACTGACTGAGTCAGACCCTCCTACTTTACCGGTTAAAGAACCACGTTTTACTCTTATCGTATATACCGACTCCGGTATAATCCCTGTTTTAATGATGATGAATACACGACAATGTTTAACGTCTATTTTCTGTTAATGTACATAATATGAATAGATCAAAAGTAATATTCCTGATTTACTAAATTCTAATGTCCTTTCGATTTGACTTATTTCTCATGTCCTGTCTATGTAATTACTTTTTAAATGAAAAACAACGAGTGACAATTTTTGGAAAGTCTCTGAGTAGTATCTGATTCTTGATTGAGACCAAACAGTAAAACCTATTACATGAAGACTCACGTAACTAATAACCAAGATTTCTATGGTTATGATCGTAATACTCAGGAAGCCACTAAGAGGTAATGGTGGTTCTTTTTCAGGTTTGAGGAATCTTACTTTGTATTTCCAGAAACACCAGACCCAGAAGAGAGGGAGAGGTGTGTAAGGTCTGGGAGGGTAAGTGTCAAGACACGTCAAAGGGTTTGTACGGTACGAAAGTTGTGGATGAGATGAAAGAAATGTTACATAAGGAAAAAAAAAACGTGTTGAACGAGAGGAAATGGAGGATGGACACGTTTAAGGAGATTTTATCAGTAGAAGTAAACCTTCGGAAGGACTTAGGGTTCCTTGTACGGAGGACTTAATAATTATCGTGAAGAAGGGGAAGATTTAAGATAATGACGACTCGAATAGTGTGACGTAATTCTTTTTCGTGACCTGATTTTGAAGGCTCCTTTCACAGAATAAGTACAAAAAAATTTTTTTTGTTTTTATGACTCATACACTTATAGTTTGTTTTTATTGTCTTTGATGGTTCATAACTTACAAATTATTGACACTTCATAAGAAGATACCAGTCCTTTGACTCCCGTGTCAACTTAAATATATTGAACAGTTTTTAATGTTTGGATTCACTGTTTCTGTCCTAAACTTGGGTTCGTGAGACTAAAGTTTCAAGTACGAGAAGTGTTGATTTGATATCTATGAAGAACTTATATACACATATACAAAAAGTCATTTAATTATTTATCCGTATAAAGAGTTATGTATGATGTATATAAATGAGTACGCATATGTATTTTATGATGACTGAAAATTATTATTTGAGATTTGTCGTTTTTATTCAATGTAGTCACTTAATCTTCAAAAATATTTGCCGTTAGACTATAGGATCTTAAACAGAAGAAAAGGTAGTTATATAATATCTAAAATACATAATTCGACACACAATTCTATATAAATAGTAGTACTACTTACTGTTAATATAGTGATGGTATTTTGAACCGTTTTAAATTTTAAATACGTATTCCAGATGTTATATTCCAAACGTTTTATTAAACGAATACTGTTAATAGACTTACACAAAATAAATCTTCTTGTTTTTATATACGAATATGTATATAATTGGATTAAAAAAGTTATTATCATATAATGTAAGACTTTTCAAAAGAAATTAAGTTATAAAAGAGTACTAAAGTTTAAAATACGTGTTATCTTAGTGAAAACTGCTTTTTACACAGTCATAGTACACGGAGAGGATTTCGTCTTCAAAGTTCTGGGTCGTCTTGAAGTTGTACACGTGAAAAGGAAGACCGTATTGTTGACTGTTTCGAGATCTGTCACTGACGAGATAGACGGATCCAGTGTCCATTCCTGTTACTATTGTACTTCGTCTCATGGGCCAATAAAGAGTGACATGAAAATTATACTCTTTATTTAGACTACAAAGTTTCAGGAGTTCTAAACAACCAATAAAGAATGGCACCATATTAAATCGGATAGGATTACTTTAAAATGTAAATCCATATTAACACATAAATTTATTCATACAGATAAAGTCTTTATCTAACACAATCGTATTCTTGACCGTCGAGAGATGAAGTCATGTTACGTTTTTATGTAGGTTCCATTTTGTCACTACTGATCAGACCTTTCATACTACTGGTTTCTCAAAACGAATAGTGTGTGAGTACACCTCTTAAGTAATACATAAAAACGATAATTTAAACACCTTGTTCAACGACCTAGGTGACGCGACTGTGGTACTCCGTGTAAGTAGTCAGAGGTTGTACTACTATTTAGTGACTTACTATGTTGTTTTTACAACTAGTAATACCGAGTCATTGTTTACATGTCGATTCAGACACGAGAGTGTTCTGTAGTACGGTCCTGTGTTTAAGGTATCACCTTACTAATAAGTCTGAGTCGTAGTCTCGTGAGACTTCAGATTTAAGTACACAAGATCAATAACTGTATTTGTAACTTTATTTAGGACATAAGTAGATGTGTTTTGTTGTTTATACTTTATCAAACAATCTATGATTTCTTTGGAGGATCTGATCGCTTAATATTTTAGACTTTCTTTACTGGCACAAGATAAACTAAAAGACCTAAAAGTTGGTAATTTACGACATGACGCGATACGAATCAGTGAGTTAGTACTGACTGTGAAACACTGGGGTACCTGACATCGGACGGTCCGAGGAGACAGGGACCCCATAGAGGTCGTTCTTATGACCTCACCCAACGGTACAGGAGGAGGTCCCCTAGACGGGTTGGGTCCCAAAGTTTGGGTCCAGAGGGTGTAACGTCCGTCTCAGAAATGGCAGACTCGGTTGTCCCTTCGGAGTTGATAACTTACTTCACGTCACTTTCAGTGATTCAGTACAGACTGAGAAACGCTGAGAACTTATCCAAACATATTAATAATATTTTCTTCGTTCTGTAAAATGTGTCGGTATATTATGTTATTGATTTTCTAATGTAATGTTTACTAAAATTAATTCTTTATATACTATTCTTAGTGACGTTGACACTTTTGACATTATATAAATAACTAAGTAACCAATTTCACCCCCAGTCCCAATCTTTCAGTTCCTATTATTATTTATGTGAGATCACGTGTTGTATGTACTTTAAAGTATCACAAACTCTTTATAACGTTTACCCCCTTTTCAAAATAAAAAAATTCTTTGATAGTAACTCTTCCATTTGAATTTAATTCTTTTATACCTTAGGTGTATACCTAAAGAAGAGTCTTTTGAGATAAAAATAAAAGAGTAAACAAAATACGACCTTTTAGGACTTTACGTAAATTACAAACAAAATTTAATACATTTCTAGATAGATGTTGTGTTTAACGTACACACCAGAGTATTTATTATAGTAGGAGAGTAAAAAAAAAAGTGGATTCAGATTCTTAGACACACTCGTACACACAATCAGTGAGTCAGCACAGACTGAGAAACTTTGGAGTACCTGACATCGGACGGGCCGAAGAGACAGGTACCTTAAGCGATCCGTTCTTATGATCTCATCCGTCGGTAAGGAAGAGGTCGTCTATAAGGGTTGGGTCCTTAGCTTTGACCTAGAGGATGTAACGTCCGTCTAACAAATGGTAGAGTCGGTAGACCCTTCGGGGTTCAGATTCTCATTACATTCCATTCTTAAGACGGAAAAAAAAAATTATTATTTTCACCATGTATATATTCGGTTTTTTATTTTCACTTTAAATCATATTGTCCTAGTTCTGCTATGGGTTCTTTTTCTTTGCGTTTTTTCGTTTTACCGACAGACTCCTCCGGAATGTTTATCGACACTTTTCTTCTCTTCATTTTTCGTTCCCTCTTTTCCTTTCTTTATGGGTAAACTATATTTAAATAAATAAAGTTAACCTCCAATTAATGAAATATTATAACATAACCAAAACGGTATGTAGTTGTACTTAAACGGTGCCCACATGTGCACAAGGGGTAGGATTTGGGAGGAGGGTGGAGGGGGGGCATAGTAGGGTTTGAATATAAATTTTTTTTTCTTTATGGGTAAACTTACGTCTCAAGGTTTCTTATCGTTCCTCTCTATTCTTTCGGAAGGAGTCACTAGTTACGTTTCTTTGTCTCCTTTTGTTATCTTACCCTTTCTGATCTCTAGCGAAGTTCTTTTAATCTCTATGGTTCCCTTGTAAAGTACGTTTCTACCCGTGTTATTTCCTGTCTTTACCATACCTTTACTGTCTTCGTCTTCTATAATTCTTCTCCACCGTTCTTTTGTGTCTGTTTGACATGTTTTTTCTAGAAGTACTGGGTCTATTAGTGCTACCACACTAGTGAGTGGATCTCGGTCTGTAGAACCTTACACTTCAGTTCACCCGGAATCCTTCGTAGTGCTATTTGTTTCGATCACCTCTACTACCTTAAGGTCAACTCGATAAAGTTTAGGACTTTCTACTACGACACTTTCACGACGTGAGTTATACAGTCGTTTAAACCTTTTGAGTCGTCACCGGTGTCCTGACCTTTTCCAGTCAAAAGTAAGGTTAGGGTTTCTTGCGGTTACGGTTTCTTGCGAGTTTGATGGCGTGTTAACGTGAGTAGAGTATGTGATCATTTCATTACGAGTTTTAAGAGGTTCGGTCCGAAGTCGTTATGTACTTGGCACTTGAAGGTCTACAAATTCGACCAATTTCTCTTCCTTCTCCTTGGTCTCTAGTTTAACGATTGTAGACGACCTAGTAGGTTTTTCGTTCTCTCAAGGTATTTTTGTAGATAAAGACGAAATAACTGATACGGTCTCAGAAACTGACACACCTAGTGTTTTTTGACACCTTTTAAGACTTTCTCTACCCTATGGTCTGGTGGACTGGGCGGACAATTCTTTGACTATACGTCCAGTCCTTCGTTCTCAATCTTGACCTGTACCCTGTTGTCTGACCAAGGTTTGTCCATTTCCTTATGCAGTTCCGACGAATAAATACATATAACAGTGGGACGAATAAATTGAATATACGTCTCATGTAGTACTCTTTACGACCCGACCTTCTTCGTGTTCGACCTTAGTTCTAACGGTCCTCTTGATAGTTATTGGAGTCTGTACGTCTACTATGGTGGGAATACCGTCTTTCACTTCTCCTCGATTTTTCGGAGAACTACTTTCACTTTCTCCTCTCACGTTTTCAACCGAATTTCGAGTTGTAAGTCTTTTGCTTCTAGTACCGTAGACCAGGGTAGTGAAGTACCCTTTATCTACGCCTTTCTCCCCTTTGTCCCCTTTGTCACCGACTGAAATAAAAAGACTCGAGGTTTTAGTGACGTCTACCACTAACGTCGGTACTTCAACTTTCTGAGAACGAGGAACCTTCCTTTCAATACTGGTTGGATATCCCGTATAATTTTTCGTCTCTGTGATGAAACAGTTGTTTCCAGACAGTCTAGTTCCGTCGATACCAAAAAGGTCACTAATACATACCTACACTCTCAACCTGACACTTCTTTCGACTCACGACTTCTTAACTACGAAAACTTGACACCACAACCTCTTCTGAGAACTCTCAGGGAACCTGACGTTCCTCTAGGTTTGTCAGGTAGGATTTCCTGTCGTCAGGACCCACAAGTAACCTTCCTGACTACAACTTCTACTTTGAGGTTATGAAACCGATGGACTACGCTTCTCGACTAAATAAACTTTTCTGGGACTACGACTCTTTCTGACTCCCGTCCTCCTCTTCCCCTATTGTCTCCTACTCTACCAACCTACCGTAGTGACTGAGTTCCTGTACCCAAACCCATCTGAGGCCATCAACCACTACCTATCCCTCCGGACTGCACGACACCAAGTACCTCAGCGTTTCTCAGTCTGTGCTGACTCACTGACTTGAATGACTTGACGGACTGACTCACTACATGATGATCGTCAATGTATAAGAGGGTTTAGTATCAATAATAAAACCACGTTTTCATTAACGTCAAAACGTAACAAGTTGAAACGGTAAACTATGACATTATGTATGAATTTATTATATGTAGTAAAATTACGTATCAAGGACGAAAAAAAAAACCGATTACTAAATAATGAACAAGTAAAATATAAATAAAATCTGATATCTTCACTGCAATCTGGTTTTCGTTTAGACTCGTAAAAAAATTTAAAGTTAAGTTTCACCCAAATTTCCTCGCTTCCGTTGAGTGTTGTAGTTGTTATGTAAACCGGGTCCTTGACGATTCCTTACTTGTCACGTCATGACCAAGTTCTTCAAGACGTTTCCTCTGTTCTCGGAATTTCTACTCCACATGTATGTGGACACCACCTAAGTACATTTACATACCGTTTTGGTTATGTCATAAGATTTCATTTTATTTCATTTTTATTTTTAATTTTTTTTTTTCTACTCCATATGTCACCGGTCGGTAGTTTTCAACTGTTTCTGATTAACTCTCCTAATAGTTTTGACTAGGAGAATATTGATGTACTCTTCAACGACTTCTTAAATCACAGATGGTATAATACCAACACGTTGTACACTTTGTTAAACTTTCCTACTTTTTCGAACTATTCACCTACGGAGTACGTGACTGACTATTAGTTTTTTTAACAGAACTTGACAACAACTGTGATAACTTCACAATAGAAAAGAATAACATACGTTGTTGTTTCTTGATAAAGAGTTAACCTAACACTGCACACCACATTTTACCAAAATATACTGTTGGTCACTACTGGTCGAGTCACCGACCTACCAATTCTTCCAGGTTTCGTAAAGGGTTTTAGTTTGAACGTGGGTTTTTTGCAGTACCAGTGACAAACCACCAGACGACGTGTAGACTAGGTGACATCGAAAGACTTAGGGCTACTTTGGTCATGTCGACTTCGTACGGGTCGTTTAACTACTCTACGTGACTTCTGACGTTGTGGACATCGGCCGTGTCCAGTTGTCTTTTCCGGGTTAAGAAGAGGTGCTGTTGTGGGTTAGTATGAAACGTGTTGGTTGTGAAGGTTTCATCTTGCCTGACCCGATGTTAAAACGGAGTAGGTGGTATGAGTGGACTGGAGAGTGGTTGTTTGATGGTGAAGGTTCGTAGAGCTATTGAATAACGTCTCTTCTACGAAGGTGTTGGTCCTCCTCCGTCTTTTACGAAAGGTTCACGGCCCCCCGGTCGCACTCCTTGAGGCGGGTACCGTTTCCAGTACTCCTTCCTTCGAACCGTATGTGTTTCCGCACTAGTTCGGAGTCCTTTGGGGGACAAGGGTTCGTAGATGGGGTTTTGGTCTCATGAAATGTCCCTCGAGAGGGGGTATTGGTAAAGAGAGCCTCTTCCTCAATTGAACGTCGAGGTTCAATTATTTTTAAGGACCCGCACTGTTCTCACAAAGTCGAATCCTTGAGACTTCCAAGAGACCGGACGGACTAGTCCAAGCAGGCCGGCGAATACTGACAAATGTCGGAGGGTTGAAACTCTCCGTGTCCTACAAAATTTTGAAAGATTTATGTCTGAAAAAACTCTTCAATCTTCTAGTAATCATATTATAATCACCCAACTAATCCTTAATATAACCATTTCCCAAAAAAGTAAACAGGACGGTTATTAGTGACGATTAAGGGACGGGACCCACACTGTTCCTACAGAGTCCAGTTTGGAGAGACGACTGTCTGCTCGAACACACTGTTGGAGAGTTAGTATTTGTCGTGTCTCTCAAACCTCATAATCACATCCCGAAAAAAGTAACTACTCAGTTACTAACGGTAGTCCGGAGGTATAGGAATCCGTGGACCCTTATATAATTAGTTACATAAACCTTATATCTTTTCCTTTATATCATCAAAAACTACAATCGTTATGATCTGAAAAACTCAATTACTTAAAAGAGAAAACAATATCTAGTAACATGAAACAATATTTAGTGACACAGGAACGATACATTTTTACACTGAAATAGTGATAGAATTCTGATTTATCTAGAATTCCCCTTATGACCACTTCACAAAAGTAAACAATTCGGTTATAAACGACGATTTAAAGGTATAAGGAACGGGAATTTTACTTATATTGATCGTATATCCTCTTTATTCATAATTGGAAATTCTAATTAGTACAATTTGGAATCCAATTCATTTAAGGAAAGAACTAACATTGAGTGATGTGGGAGTGGGATATCCTTACTTTGCAATAAACCTCCCACCGCGGACTAAATTCTTTTTTAGTGGGGACCTTTTTATTCACAAGACCAATTGACTGGCCATAGTCGTTCCCGGTATTTTACAGTCGTCTGGAGTACCGATCTTCTACTACATTTTTGGGTGTTCTGGAAACATATTAAAATATACTTCGTGGACTAACACTGTTCCCAGTCCAGACGACTGGGGGCGCACTGAGACATAAGTAGGGGTACATATTGTTTTTCCATATATTTGTTTCGATTTTTTATTTCTTTAGCCTAGTCAAAGACCTTTCTGACTAAGGGGGTACAGTAAAGAAAGAACGAGGGGCGAAAGGACCGACTTAAGGGTAGACTTTACACCCATGAGTGGTTCGGCCGATTAAGACGGACCCGAAGACTTCTGCGGACACCGGATGTATCCACCACTAACCATAAGGTGCATTTGGTCAATAAGTCGGAGAAAAAGAGGTGATTAAAAGGATGATGTGATAGACAAAGATTAGAGAGAGATATAGACATTAATTTATTCTAAAAAGGTCCTGTGGCTAAGGCAGGGGTGGAAGCTTAATGGGACCTAGGTGGTCCCGACCTGGGGTCGTAGGTTCTCAAGGAGTTTAGGACTTCGTGTCTAAAAATACGATATCTGTATTTATTTGAATAAAGAGTGACAGTTTTTACACAACCAACGTTACCAAGGATAAAACTTATTATTTCTACACAAACTCGGATCGATATTACTTAATTTTAATTGTCAGGTTTTAGTGTTAATGAAAAAGTAGTTGGATTATAAAGTAAATTCTAATACTGTGAATTTGACAAGAATATAACTGACGTAGCACACGAAGATCGTACATGTGTTTATACGTGTAGATAGGAATATCAGTATGTAAGTGTTCTATTAAATAGTAACTCATTAACAATCGGAGTTTCATTACTTCGTGTCTATGTAAGAGACTACTAGTTGTAAAAAAATTTAACTGTAAAATTCATGATCCTAACCGTTTACAAAATGTTACGATAACTGGTTTAAACGTAATTTTGTTTAATATTGTAAAGTCAGAATTTTCAACATTATATTTTCTCTTTAAAATTCACTTTACTAAATTTGATAAAAAATTTTAGAGAACCAAAAATTCCATTTTATTTGTGTTGGTTTCAATAAATTATGAACTTTATATGCTACAATAGATTTATCGATCTTGAGTCTTTTTTATTAGTTATGTAAAATTTTAATTCAATTATCTAATTCTATATTTGTTTTCAAAATTTTAATTAAGGATAAGACAATCAAAGTTTCAATGTAGAAAGTCACCATCCTGGTTATTTAAACTAATCTTCATCATAAATTTACTACGGGGAATGGTTTAAGTTAATATAGTAGAAATCTCATATTGAAACAAGATATTCCTCCTGAGGATGTTTAAAATCTTTATAGATTCTCTTTTTAAACACTTTGGTTTTTAATCTTTGTGTATAACCGTATATACCTCGAAGGGGGTATCAAGTCAACCATTTCTTAGACGGATGTTACGTGTTCTGGACCCAAGTTAAGGACCCAGTCCTTCTAGTGGACCTCTTCCTTCATCGATAGGTAAGGTCATGAACGGACCTCTTAGGGTACCTGTCTCCACAGACCGTCCGATGAAAGGAACCCCAAAGTTTTCAGCCTGCGCAGAATCATTGGTTTGGTGATTGTGACCGTATATATTTCTATAATGTAGTTTTATGAGTTGTTTTTCTAACATCATATGTTTTCTACTATTTGTTACATGTTTTTCTAATGATGACATTATGATAAAACTATTGATTCGGAACCTTTACTACCGGAGAGAGAAAAAGTCCGAGTACGAGAATGGAAAAGAGAGAGTAGAACGATTGTGGTTAAAGATTTCAGGAGTCGAAACCTAGTTTCTCTCCCCTTATCTTTTCAAGAAAGAACTAACCACTCCTCGGACACAACCTCACGAGTGTTGAATGTTGATAAACGTCACTAAGAAACGAGGATTCATGAAAGTATTCGAGTTGTTCCTTCTTTATAAAGGAGAAAGGGGGATAGTGAAATCAAACCTAAAAGAATGGGTTTCGAGGGGGTTGTTCCTACTTAAGGTCTTTTTGTAGACGAAGACGAAGTGACTGATACGATTTCGGAAACTGACGTAATGTTGTTTGACATCTTTTTAGAATTTCTCTACCCTTATGGTCTGGTGGAATGGATGGAAGACTCTTTAGATTGTCTGACCAAGTTTTAACCCTTTCCTCATGTAGTTCCGACATATAACAGTGGGACGAATAAATTGGATACATGTCTCATGTAGTACGTTTTATGTTTCAACTTACTTCGAGACGCACCTTAGTTCTGACGACTCTCTTTATAGTCATTGGAGTCTATACGTCTACTGTAGTAGGATAACCGTCTTCGGTTTCTCCTTGATTTCTCGGAGAACTACTTCCACTTTCTTTTCTCACTTTTTCGACCGGATTTTGAGTTGTAAGTTATGTTTCTAGTACCGTTGACCAGGGGAATGAAGTTCCGTTTATCGACCCGTACCCTTATATCCTTGTCACTGTCTGAAATAAAAGAACCCGAGGTTTTAGTGACGTCTCCCACTGTCTTCGGTATAATTTTCTACTAACGAGGAATCTTCTTTTTGATACTGTTTAGATCTGTCATATAATTTTCCGTCTCTATAGTGAAACGGTTGTTTCAAGACATGTTTCAATACTAAAATATCATCAGTACATATCTACACTCTTGACTTGGTAATCTTAACTACGAAAGCTTGACACCACGACCTCTTCTGAGACTCTCAGGGAACCTGTCGTTCCTCTACTTTGGTCAGTTAGGATTTCCTTTAGTTATAAGTAACCTTTCTGACTGCGACTTCGACTTCGAGGTCATGAGACCGGTGGACAACACACACACACAATCCGCGAGTCAGTACAGGTTGAGACGCTGGGGTACCTGACATCGGGTGGTCCGAGGAGACAGGTACCTTAACAGGTCCGTTCTTATGACCCAACACAACGGTAAAGGAAGAGGTCCCCTAGAAGCACTGTGTCCTTAACTTAGGTCCAGAGGACGTGACGTGCATTCACGAAATGACAGGCTCGGTGGTCCCTTCGGGCACTACGCTTCGGGAACTACCGACCGGTGGACTACACTTCTCGGTTGAGTGACGTTTTCTGAGACTACGACCATTTCTGACTCCCATCCTCCTGTTCCCCCGTTGTTTCTACTTTATCAACCTACCTTAGTAACTGTATTACCCGTACTTAAACTCGTTTTAGACTCTCTATCACTTCCCTTCCCTGTGTCTGTTCCTTCGGACCGTACGACGTTAGGTACCCTGACGTTTGTCAGTCTGTGTTGACTTGTTGGATTTCAAGGGGACTGTTCCTATTTACGTTGTAAGAATCAGTGATTAATAGGACATCATAGACGTCGAGGATCTGATTTTACTACAGTGTGGACGAGAGAGGGTATTTAGGAGTAGTCCAGGTACCCTTTCTGAAAATAAAAAAAATGATTTCTAGATAATATTTCAGGTTGTGTTAATACAGAACCAGAGAAACTTCAGTTCCATTAATAAGTCGGAAAGAGAATGTATGGACCAGGAGGTATAGTAAGTTTGACTATTTGGGTTACAAACCAAACAAATTTTCGTGTACGTACCTCTCTTAATACGAGTGTGAGTACGGTGAAACCTCTTACACCCTTATCTTTAGTGTCATGTGTTCTTTGAGATAAACATTTAGAAGTTTAAGGAGGAATTAAAACCATTTCACAAATTCTTAGGATTATGATCAAAAAGGGAAATAAAGAAAAAGGTTTAGTTAGTACTATTAGAACATTAAATCTTACGACAAGGAGAACAGAAGTCCAGAGTCGATTATGAAGGTAAGGTAAGGTGTGTGTAAGGTAAGGTTTACATAAGTTAATGTATCTAGTATGTTTTACTCCATTGAAAGTAAAATGTTTTGTCGAATTTTACGTAAATAGTTGGTACAATGACGTAAAATTTTTGTCTAGTATTTTAAAGGTCGGGTAATAACGGTTCAAAACATTAGATGTAGTCAGACTACTTGTCCTATTATGGGAGACGTGATGAAACACTATACATAAATGTCTGACTTCGTTTCCCATAAAAATCACAAATTTCCTTCGTTTCAGGAACGTGTGGATCGGTGAGTAAATGAGTACTAAGGTTTATTCACCTTCTCAATTTTTGTGTGTTTGTAGATTGGTATAGTAATCTTTATTGAGTATTATAATTTGTCAGAGGTTACAATATAGGGGAATTCAGTTGACCTATTCGGTAAAAATGAATGTAAGTTAAATTAATACTTATAGTATCAATTGTCACTTTCTTTATGTCGATATTTCGTCCGTATACCAAACATGTGGAACAAACTAGAATACGAACGATTACCTTTCCTAGATGAGTAAAAATTTTAGGTCATTGTGTTTGTTATACCTCCGGTGTGTCACATTGTCTTTCTCAGGACACAAACTTTACTGATAGATCAGATCCGGAGATAAAGATAAAAAGTATAATAAATCTGACAGATTATCTATACTGGTTTAATAAAATTATTCTTGAATGAATATATTCATACGTGTGTATACACGTAAGTATCTGTTGTGTGTTTTGAAGTGAATAGAAGACGACTATTATGTAATAGATATCACTAACAAATTTTTTTAAAATTTATAATGTCGTTGTCACAAGAGGTTCTATTGAGTATCACAGTCTTTAGTCCATTCAAATAAATTAGAAATCTAAGAATCAATAAAAGTAGACACTGTATCCCTATTTTACGGTCAAAATAAGAAAGGTCTCAACAATCCTATACTACTTTATTAAATACACTTTTACGAGGTATTTCACCATATTTGTCCATTCTAATAAAACAGTGTCAAGATTTGTATATGTAAATATGTGTGTTTGGGGTTTTAAAATTTTGTTTGAACATCATAAAGTACCCTGAAGTAGAGACTTTAGAGAACTGACGATAATTTCTACGTAATTTGAAGTTGTCATTGTACGAAATGGTGATTTATAGTGGTGAATTTCATGAAATACATTTCCTTACAAAACATTTTGAAGAGTAAACCGTCTAAGTAACGGGATAATCGTTTTCTGATATTTTTAATATAAAAGTAAGATATAAGAAAATTTTTTCTTGAAATTTTTTAGTTTTACTAAATTATAAACGTTAAATCGTCTTACTTATACGGAAATCATCCATCTCCCCAGACCGTATGGTCGTCAAGTAGATGTTAAACCTTCCACTAGAAAGAGAATCTTAAGACTTTACGATATTTTTGAAATATACCGTGACTTAACGAAGTAAGGTTTTTAAGTCCCGGAAGATTATTCTGGTCAAATTTCTTTAAGGTTCCGTGGTTAAAATGATAAATTTACTTTAAAAATTCAACCTATGAATTGAAATTTTAATGACTAGGAGTATTTTTATACTTCGAATTGTTAAGGAAAGATCAGAATGTTATACGTTTTTTATCTTTACTCATGTCGTAAAAAGGGGATCGAAAGAAAGACAAAGTATATTTAAACTCGACCTTTCGTATAACTTGACTAAATTTAACCTTGAGTGTCTTCCTTCGACCGATTTCTGTACCTCCGATTGAGTATCAGACACTGGTCTGACCAAACAGATTACTACATCAACAACAGTGTTATTTACTGATGTACGTGTCTAAAGACAGATCAATCTGTAAACCGAACTTTATTTATAAGTCTCTTGACTTAGGTTTGTAGTTGGTCCGGTTTTCAACAGAATTCGAGACGGTTGTATTACGATTAAGTTGATTTTCATTATACGGAAAAACAAGTGTTGTTTACTCAGAAACTTAGGTAATTTGACTTAGGCTACTACTAAAGTCCTTGTACAGGTTACTCTTGTAATAGGGTGACGTCTTCCAGACCTTGGATTAAAAGGACAGTTTGCGGTGAATAACATGGATGAAACCATGGGATCTTGACCTTTCTCACTAGGTGCTTAACTCTGTCCCTTAGGAAACCGACATATTAAACTCAACCCTTTTTTCCGGATACAAATTGGTGAAATAAAACATTATGGATAAAATATTGATCCATATCTCTAATACGTAAATAGACTTTAATCGGTATCAGGTCGAAGGATTCCGAAGTAATTTTCGTTCTATTTGTATTACTTTTATGGTCGTATTCACTTTTGTTAAATATACCCAAAGATAAAGACACACAGTCAATAGAACCTTACGGGAGATAAACATAAACATCTAAAAAGTAGGGTATGTCGATTTTCTCTTTCGGTTCAGCTTTATAGTCATTTATTCCTTACATTGTGTTTATAAATAAACCTACGTTTTTTTTGTTCAGTTTTTCCTCTGAAAGGTTTAATTGACTTCTGATTTCCCAATATGACCTAACCGGTTTTTCAAATTAGTCCAAACTGGTATTCTTTTCGACTTACTTGAAAAACCGGTTGCACTGTCTACAGATTAGTTGACATAAATCAACCTTCTGTAACTATGTGACATATATAGTAACTATATATGACTGTAAGATCCTGTTTTATCTCTTTTATGGAACAATTTATACGTTTACTTACAGACCAACTCATCGTCCTGTAGTCATAAAAGATTTGACACAAAGATTACTAATATAAGGAGAAACTTTATTATTTGAATAAAAAACATGACTGCACTTTCTATCTATACCGATAAATCGTTGTACGTTGTAAACCTCTTAAAGTAAAAAGGTAAGTTGAATACTATAATAAGTACCCTGGTGTTAAGTCAAGTCAGCGAGTCAACACAGACTGAGAAACGTTGGGGTACTTGGCGTCGGACGGTCCAGAGGGTGGTTAAGGACCTCAAATGGGTTCGAGTACAGGTAACTCAACCACTACGGTAGATTGGTAGAGTAGGAGACAGTAGGGGAAGAGGAGGATGGGAGTTAGGAAGGGGTCGTAGTCCCAGAAAAGTTTACTCAGTCGAGAAACATAGTCCACCGGTTTCATAACCTCAAAGTAGAAGTTGTAGTCAGGAAGGTTGCTTGTGGATCCTGACTAGAGGAAATCCTACCTGACCAACCTAGAGGAACGTCAGGTTTCCTGAGAGTTCTTAAAAGAGGTTGTACCCTGGTGTCATTCGATGTTTTAAACATCGTTCCTCGGGTCACTTTTACCTTTTATACCGCAGGGATTAAAGTTCTACCACTGTTGTTTCGTACCCCGGGAAGATTCGTGTCCCTGGACACATTGAATGGTGTATTCTGACGTTTGAGGGTTTCGGTTGGTGTATACCCAGGTAGGGATTTTGAAAGGTAATTGAATGTAACATAACGGTTATCCTAACGTTTTATGTACCTCCCAGTAATGATTTCGTAGTAAGGAACGGTTAAGTTAGTTACCTTTCACTGAGAGGATGACCCAGGTGGGTATGAATAAATAGACGGTGTAATTTATACCTGTCCGACAACTTTTGTACCGTGACTCCTGTTCTTAACCCTCTTAATTCTGTGTATAGTTCGAGATGTAAAAGGACGGAAACTATCTTTACGTGTTACCAAATGACAAACGTTGTAGGGAAGTAAGAAAAGGATCTATCCAGACCGAGTGTGACCACTTATAAACACTTTTCTACGGTAGGAAGTCTTTCGCCAAATCTTTATAAACGAGTCAAAGTCCTAAAGAAGAAGGATGTAAGTTTTTCTGTTATTCATAGATATTATATACTTAATTTGAGAACTTGAAGTTTGACGGAACAAGGACTTAGTAAATTTGAACATATTACATAAGTGTATCTTATACTGATTTTGGAAATTTTGAGACTATTCTAATTTAATTCACTAGATATGTATACTTGAGACACTTTGTGAGTCCAAGTTGAGAGTGTTATTACGTCATATAATGACTGTACATCACTTCAGACTCCAGTGATGTCTTTAGTTCATTCCTTTAAGGAAGAAGTTACGTCAGATGTCCGTATGGAGTGTATACTAAGGAATTTCACTTCAGTGAGTCAGCACAGGCTGAGAAACGCTGGGGTACCTCGGGTGGTCCGAGGAGACAGGTACCCTAAGAACCGTTCTTGTGACCTCACCCAACGGTAAAGGAAGAGGTTCATGAATCTCGAAGGAATTTTATCTAAAATTCACAATATATCTCTGTGTTCTATAGAATATCGGAGACGGAAATAAAATAAGTGGCATAAATAATTGAAGCCTCTTCCGTTACCGTGGGGTGAGGTCGTGAGAACGAACCTTTTAGGGTACCTGTCTCCTCGGACCATCCGACGTCAGGTACCCCATCACTTCTCAGCCTGTGCTGACTCGCTAAAGTGGAGTGAAAAGTGAAAGAACGTAACCTTTTCCTTTACCGTCGGATGAGGTCACAAGAACGGACCTCTTAGGGTCCCTGCCCCCTCGGACCACCCGACGGCAGATACCCCAGCGTGTCTCAGTCTGTGCTGACTTCGCTGAATCGTCGTCGTCGTCGTCGTACACCTGTCATGACATCGAAACATAAAACAAAATTTAGATGTAATTCTTCTGTAAGTTTTAAATAAGGTGTAGATGAGGTTTAAGGACATTCTTTTACTTGACTTGTAAATTTTAGTCACAGAAGTCTCATTTGTGTAATAAAAAGTCATAGACGTTCACCATAATTAAAAAAAATCGTAGACGTCCACTATAGTTTACGGTACTATACGTCAGTGATGTTACCTACGATTCCACCTCCATGTCCCGTCTCGGAACCAGACTTAAGAAGTGAGACTGTCTTGACGATATACGTTCATGGATGTCTGACTTGAAAAAGTCTTAGTGTGACTAGTACTTTATTCGGTTTTCTTGTTCTACTTGAAGTGAAACTGATTCAATCTGTGACAAAATAGTAAACCCGACGGTAGTGTTTTATGATATCGGACCCACAGAATGTGTTGTCTGTAAATAAAGACTGTCTAGACTTCCGGCTCTCCAGGTTCTAGCCGTCTAACTCAAGGACCACTCTTCTTGGTTCTGAACGTGCAACAGAGGACCTACACACGAATGTACCAGAAAGGAGTCACATACGTACGTATGTCTGTCTGTGGAGGACAGAGAAGGGGAAGAAGTTCCCGAGATTAGGATAGTACTCCCGGGGTGCATTTTAGTACTGAAGTAGATTTGGGTTGATGGAAGATTTTCGTGGTGATGGTTTATGGTTGTGTAAACGACCCATCCCGAAGTTCATACTTACTATAAACTTACTATGTCAATAAGTCAGATATTACTTGTAATAGTGAACACTAAAATTCTATAGTACATATAAACATACATATCCACATGTATCTGTATACATATATATTTACGTACATGTATATAAATAGAGATTACGTATCATAATATTATTTAATATAATTCTTAAATTTAAGTAATTAAATGATTAAATTAGCTAAGTGAGTAAGTAAAAGGTTAAAGAGTGAATTATTTAAAACTCATGAATTTTACACAATCTTCACTTTACGGAGAATGAGTGAAAACACATTAAATGTGAATTCTGTGGACTTACCTAATCCTTCGGGTAAGGATAGATCTTGATTTGATTAGTCATATGATAAAATATCAATCATTTTACGTCTTACAACTAATATAAACTCCAAGAAATTTTGACGAACTTAACTCTGTAATAATGATTGAGACTATCCTTAGAAATAATATAAAAGATGAAATTTTTACGTACAAATACGATAAAACGGGTTCCATAAAGAATATATAGACACGATGTTATTTTACTTAAACAAGATTCACGTTTTAATATTTTTAATGTAATTACTCATGTAATACTTTTGTCTTCATAGATCATTCGAAAGTCTTATAGTCTATAGGTATAGAAAGAGATTATATGTTTATCTGGTAATACTATGTATAAAGGTAACATATCGTAAGTAGGACATTAGGTTTAAAGTCTTTATAATATGTTTGGTCAGTGGTTTTTTTTTAGTATAGGAGATTATGTAATTACGTAAAGACTTTTAACAAGGTTCTTCATGTAAGTTCTATGTGTTAAATTAAAAAGTGAATCCTTTGATTACAAACCATATATTCTTCATTGTCCGATATCGGTCAAGTGGTAGTTCGACTTATATTTATTTTAACTTTAGAATACCCACATGGAATTTAAAATAAATGTTTGTGTGAAATAAATTTAATAAAAAATAAGTAAATCCTTCAAGAATATAAATGGAGGAGTTTGTATATATACTAAACGAAGTCAAGTTCCTCTTACCCTATAGAGAAATTCGAAAGGGTGAGTTGTTTGGTTTTCAAACCTAGACGTAAGACGAAAGACGTAGGATGAGTTCTGTTGGAGTAATAAAACTTTAGAACGAGAACCGAAGGATTATTTGTTGGAGGGTCATAATGTTTCTCATACTGTACCATCATTACTCGGGGGGGACGTATCGTACGGAGTATGAATGGTAATGAACGAGTTACCGAGAGAAAGATTCGTCTATTCGTGATATTCCTGTTCCTATAAGACAATAATCCTATACTGTGTCTTGGACCGAGTTATTATAAACGATTTTCTTACCTACGCGATTCAAAGAACTCAGTACAGACTGAGACACGTTGGAATACCTGACATCGGACGGTCCAAGAACACAAATACCCTAATAGGTTAGTTGTTATGACCTCACCTAACACTAAAGAAAGAGGATCCCTAGAAGGGTTGGGTCCTTAGTATGGGTAGAGGACGTGACCGTCCGTCCAAGAAATGTTGATCGTGGTGGACCCTTAGGGACTTTCTTACCTATTCGTCTAATTTGAGATAACATATTAAAATAAAAACAAAAATCTCCAGAAAAACCAAGGACGTTTAGACCTCTAAGGTAACACCCTAGTCTGAAGTTCCAGTTTATAAGGTATAAAATAGTTCTACCGAGTGTGTTAACCCAGTGTAAACAGACGTCAAATTCCGTTACCGGAAGTATGTGACATCAGTCTTTCCGTTTATAAAAATTTCGGATCTGTTATAAGTGATTGATTTAATAGAATCATCTATTAAAGTAACCTTCAACAACCAATTTATAATTCTCTTATGTTTTTGTCATAATGGAAGGGTACTATCCAATGAAAACACATTAACCTTTAACATATGAAGGAATCTCTGACATAAATGAATATTCTTTACCATAACTTTACACAGTCATAAGTGACACAAGAAAGACTTTTTGTAGAAATACCAGTGTGACTGTTGACGGTCAATAATTTGATTCCGATAAATACAATTCAACATGGTCAGTTCACCCGGAATCCTTCGTAGGGATGTTTGTTTCGATCACCTCCACTATCTTAAGGTCCACTCGATAAAGTTTAGGACTTTCTACTACGACACTTTCACGACGTGGGTTATACAGTCGTTTAAACCTTTTGAGTCGTCACCGGTGTCCTGACCTTTTCCAGTCAAAAGTAAGGTTAGGGTTTCTTTCCGTTACGGTTTTTTACGAGTTTGATGGCGTGTTAATGTGAGTAGAGTGTGTGATCATTTCATTACGAATTTTAAGAGGTTCGGTCCGAAGTTGTTATGCACTTGGTACTTGAAGGTATACAAGTTCGACCAAAATCTTTTCCGTCTCCTTGGTCTCTAGTTTGACGGTTGTAGAAGACCTAGTAGTTTTTTCGTTCTCTCTAGGACTTTTTGTAGATAAAGACGAAATAACTGATACGGTTTCGGAAACTGACACACCTAGTGTTATTTGACACCTTTTAAGACTTTCTCTACCCTGATGGTCTGGTAGACAGGACGGTGAACTCTATGGACAAATGTCCAATCCTTCGTTGTCAATCTTGACCTGTACCTTGTTGTCTGACCAAGGTTTATCCATTTCTTCATGTAGTTCCGACATATAACAGTGGGACGAATAAATTGAGTATACGTCTTATGTAGGTCTCTTCCGTTACCATGAGGTAAGGTCATGAGAACGGACCTTTTAGGGTACCTACCTCCTCGGACCATCCGACGGCAGGTACCCCAGTGTGTCTCAGTCTGTACTGACTTCGTTGAATCGTCGTCGTTGTCTTCGTCTCATGTAGTATTCTTTACGACCCGACCTACTTCATGTTCGACCTTCGTTCTAACGTTCCTCTTTATAGTTATTGGAGTCCATACGTCTACTCTGGTGGGAATTACCGTCTTTGACTTCTTCTTGATTTCTCGGAGAACTACTTTCACTTCCTCCTCTCACTTTTTCAACCGAATTTCCAGTTGTAAGTCTTTTGATTCTAGTACCGTAGGTCAAGGTAGTGAAGTACCGTTTATCTACCCCTTTGTCACCTTTGTCACCGACTGAAATAAAACCCCCCGTGGTTTTATTGACGTCTACCACTAACGTCAGTACTTTAAGTTTCTGTGAGTTAGGAACCTTCCTTTCAATACTGGTTGGATCTGTCGTATAATTCTTCGTCTCTGTAAATGAAAAAGTTGTTTCCAGACAGGTCAGTTCCGATACCAAAAAGGTCATCAGTACGTACCTACACTCTCAACCTGTCATTACTTTCGACTCACGGTTTCTTAACTCCGAAAACTTGACACCACAACCTCTTCTGAGAACTCTCAGGGAACCTGACGTTCCTCTAGGTTGGTCAGGTAAGATTTCCTCTAGTCAGGACCCACAAGGAACCTTCCTGACTACAACTACGACTTTGAGGTTATGAAATCGGTAGACTACACTTCTCGACTGAGTAAACTTTTCTGGGACTACGACCCTTTCTGACTCCCGTCTTCCTCTTCCCTTGTTGTCTCTCACTCTACCAACCTACCGTAGTGACTGAGTTACCTGTACTCAAACCCATCTGAGGCCGTTAACCATTACCTGTCCCTCCGGCGCTCACGGTGTTAAGTACCCCAACGTTTCTCAGCCTGTGCTGACTCACTGACTTGACTCGACTATCTAAATTGGTCATTAAGGTTTTAAAATGGACGGAGTTGTGAATCCATTAAATCAGAAGAACAATGGGTATATATAACCCAACCGGTCAATCGTTAAACCCAAAAAGGTATTTTACATTACTTTCTTTGGACTTGTTTGAAAATCGGTTGGGTTGTCAAACGGTTCATCCTGATCTTTTAAGACAAGTAATATGTGCTTCTTGATGAAAACAACTCCCAACGGAGAAACCTTATAACAGTAGTTTATTCTTACCGTTTACGATATAGCGCGAACCAACGAATGTAACATCTCCACTTTTAGTTTCGAAAAGTTATCAAAGAAATTTCTGGTATTTCATCTTCTTCTATTCTTTAACAACTTTGATAGTTGTAGTGGTATAATCTTTATAGACTTCTGTCTTTTATCCAACACCAAAAGAAATCTCGAGAAACTTTCGTCTCTTACAACTGGACTAACGTATCGAGACATATTATTTCTTAACCTCGATAATAACATTAGTGTTCTCTAATTTTCGACTCGGTCATTTCACTTATTTAAATAAATCTTTATGAGTCTTTTCAGACTTCGTAAACTTTACTTTTCATATAATAGGTATGTTGAAATAAAGTTTCGGATTGGGGGGTTTTATACATTCTGTGTTTGTGCTTCCTTTTTCGTTACTTGTTAAGTCCCTTTTGGTTATTATACCACGCCACGGTATTCGCTTTTATCAAAGTTTATACAGGGGTCACTATTACATGGTAACTTTAAATAACATCTAAATTTTTGAAGTCTAAAATGATTTATAGTTTAACCATTGACGAGTCACCCTATTGCGTATCAAAAAAAACAAACAAACAAACAAACAAATCATAAACAATATACGATCACTTAACAGACCTCTTCCGTTACCGTGGGGTGAGGTCATGAGAACGGACCTTTTAGGGTCCCTGGCCCCTCGGAGTACCCGACGGCAGATACCCCAGCGTGTCTTAACTTGTGTTGACTTCGTTGAATCGTCGTCGTCATCTTCGTGACTTAACAGTGTCTTGGTAAGGACATAATTCTGTACCTTTTTATTAGACAAGGCAACGTTTCAGTCGTGATTGTCTTTGTGTTTAATTGTTAAACAGAATTCAGTGATCATGTTATGGTTGAAAGTGGTCCATATAAATACGTGTCGGTTTTCGAAAGTGACTCCTCCTTTCGAAAGTGTCTCTATCAAAATACAGTAGTCCTAGATTATGACATGCTATATTTTATGGTCATCTGAGATAAGTCGTTTAGTAACCAAACACTAAATATAATTAAAACCATCCTCTCCTCCATAGTTCAATCTATAGTCACACTGAGATTCATTTTTGTAATTTTCCTTAGTTGGTTACATTTACACATTAATTTTTAATAGTTTTAATTAAGGGAAACGAGAATTTATAAAAAGTTGTCTTTATGGATGGTCAGTAACAACTATATTACTTGTAATAAAATTTGATATTGATCTTATCAAATTTTAAAAAAAGTTTCTACGTCTTATGATATCATCTATCTATCGATGTCTAGTGGATATCAATAGTCTATTTTAATCCACTCGGGTCCAATCGTATACCCAACAAGAATACGTCTACCATACGACAACACTTTCTCTTCTCGATCCTTTAAGTTTAATATCGTACCTTTGGGTGTTTCTGAAACAAATGAACACATTTGTTTCCTTCGTTTAGTTCCGTTTTCGAGAGAAAATGAATAAAAGTCTTACTTTTCACATTCGTCTTTCCGTCAAGTAGTTAAACAGTTAGTGGAATGACCTTTATTACGAGTAAAATCAATACTCGTACAAGTAAAATCAACACTGTATGTTTTTCATTCTCCACTATAGATTACAATCGATATTTAGATCCCTTTTTTTGCAATATGTCTTTATATGTATGTCGTTGACGACAGGTTTATATATATGTATATATACTACGAAATTTATACTTGGTCTAAAAAGATTCGAAATAATTTTTATAGTAATATTAAATTTCCTCAATATTGTGACACAAGTTTTGACATTAAATCAAAACATTTAGTTCGAGTAATAACTAGACCGAGTTTGGAAAAGTCCATTTTCTTTCAGTAGAAAATTATTTGAACTCAAACTATGACTATAGACGTGTATATAATTTTGTATATATAATTATTAAAGTATAAAAATATATGATTGAACCTTGTGAATATATGACAGTGGTAAATAGGACACTATATCAGTGGATTAGTACACTTAATAATCGAAGAGTCAAGTTAAAATTAGTATTTCAAATGAAGACTTACTTAAAAGTCTATGACTTAGTAAATAGAAGTCTTTACAGAAGGCTATATTTTTTAAATATTGTCTGAAAAATAGAGGAGGAAGCAAATATCTTATAGACATAAGAGTGTTTTATAAAATCTGAGATTGTCGAAACCTTTATTTAATAAGAAGTATCAAGAGATGAAAATTCAAACCTGTACTACAATGAGAAGTGTCTTCCGAATTTAGTTTGAAATTTTATGTTAAAACCTCATATGAATAATTCCATTATGAAATTTTGATATGAAAAATTTCGTATCATATTGTGTCACATATTACACGATAGTAAACAGATTTCTTTCCCCTATTTCCTTTAATATGCATATACGTTTTAAAGACATATACGTAGTATATTATAGAGACCTTCCTGGGTTTCTTGATCACTACAATAAAAGTCCTTTGTATATGTGTGTGTTTCTATATGTCAACATTTCATATAGATAATTTTTATAAGTTATATAATAATATTAATGTATAAAGAGGGTGTTATGATTCGGTCAAGAATACAATTCATTATTGAAGTTTTATGGAGGAGTTTTACTTTGTATACATATAACACTATATTATTACACTGTCATTAAACCACTATATGTAAGATTATATTTTCGTTATAAATAAGCCCCTTTTATAAGAAGTCTATAATCCTGTTGAATAGGTAATTTTTAAGTGGTTAGGAAGTGGAGGAACAGAAAAAACCAATGTAAGATAAATCGTAAAGTGACACATATTTAACTAGATAGTTACTTTTTTAAAATTCTAAATAGTTACTTATTGTGAAAATTTTAGTTACAGACACAAAGTAAGTTAGGAAATGATCTTAAAAGATCGATCAACCATAGGTGGTAAAATTTGGTATTAAATCTCCTTGTCCTTTCAAGTACATAAAAAGTAAAGAAGTAAGGACAGGTGATTTACACAATTGTTAGTTTAAGAACTATACGTCCTCTTCAATGGATTAGTACACGTAATAATCGAAGAGTTAAGTTAAGATTGGTATTTCAAATGAAGACTTACTTAAAAGTGTATGGACTTAGTAAATAGAAGTCTTTACAGAAACTATATTTTTTTTAATATTGTCCGAAAAAATAGAAGAGGAAGTAACTATCTTATAGACATAAGAGATGTTTTATAAAATCTGAAATTGTTGAAACCTTTATTTAATAAGTAGTGACAAGAGATGAAAATTCAAACTTGTACTATAATGAGAAGTGTCTCCCGAATTTAGTTGAAATTTTATGTTAAAACCTCACAAAATCAATAAAAATTTTACATAAAATAACTGTTTATGTATAATAGTATTAAAAATTGTTTTGATACACCTATATTGAGTGTTCAAACGAGAAAAAGTATCACTTAAAAGAAGATTTGTACATAAAACTGTACCGAAACGTTAAAGTAAGACATCGACTTTGTGTCTGTGACTATAAAATCATTTTCGGAAAGTTTTTTAGAGTACAGAGACAGACAGAAAGAGATGAACCGGTGTATGTGTATTGTGTGCATATATCTGAGTAGTAATTATACTTTCAAGAAGGTTCAAGGAAGAGCAAATACACACATACACATACACACACACACGTCGTGGTGACTAGACATTCAGAATATGACTTGTGACTACTAAGAAGTCTTCATTAGTACTCAAATATAGTGGATAGATGTGAGCAAATACTATTCGGGAAAACTTAATCTCGGACATAAAAATTTTGTTGACAACGTCTAGGACTCACGTTAAATCCCAGTGTATTGTCTCGATTGACCGGGTGGGTGTTTCATTTGTACTCTGTCTTTGGAGTTCTAATTGTATGGGATCTGTTCATTCTGACTGTCTGTGGTTGTCTGACTTCGTTTGCAATGTGTGAGCCGAACGGGTCCCCTGTTGTCAAAAGATTGTTTAGCTATCAAAACTGCATGGTCTAACTCACATTTTTACAGAGAACGTGATTAGATGTCAGGAATTATCATAGATAAACATTATCTATGGACAAAATGTTGTAAAATTCTCTCTTAGTTAAACAGTAAGGTAAGGTAAAGATTACGTCATCAGGTTGGGTTGGGTCTTACGTAATAACTATACCTTTACTCACATTAATCGTCGCATTTACTAGACAATAAATACTATGTTCAGTCTCGTCATTTAGTGGTAACCAAGTGATAGTAATGATACGTTTATCTTCTTCCGTCAATTACCAGGTACACAATTTTTGTCCGGTGAACGAACGAGTAAACGTTTACTTTCCGTTCCGATTCCCAAATTCCATCTCTACTGTCGAATAGTGTAGTCAGAGTCAAGTACCTGAACTCTTTTAGTTTTGTGTGTTTATCAACGTGATCAAAAGTTTCAATGAGGAAAAAAAAGAGGACATATAACGAAGAACTCAGATAAGATTATCGTGGAAGTTTACATAAAAATCAAGGAAGATTAAACGTGTTGTCCTTAACCCTTACTAACACTCTCACGGAGATTCACAAGACGTTACATACTCTATATAAAATACAGTCGTCCCTTTTTTGTGGTATTTCTGAAGGATAATACTTTATTTGATAGTAATAGCCAGTATATTAAGTGAAGTAAAAGGATGTTTGTATGAAAATAAAAGAACATTCCTCAGTCCGTTTGATCGTTACTACTAAGGTCCTGATTTTTTAATAACTACCCGGAATAACCTTTCATAAGTCGTACGAGTTTCTTTGACAAGACGGAAAGAATAAACCAGGGAAAACAAATTAAAAGACCTCTTACAGACGTGAAACTCACGTAATCGATGTCCGGTTACGAACGGATCACGTTACCCTTGTTTCCATCCTACGTACTTTTCGATCTTCTTTACCCTACCCCCCTGTTGACTTATAAGACTTTCGAAGTGAATATATATATACTATTAAAAACCTGCTGAATGTATTTATATCTTGAATCCTACTACACAAATAAAACTTTTATATACTTTATTTTTCTAAAGTTTGAGTGAATCCATTTAATCGAGGTAGAATTGTTGAAGTATTTATATTGTATATTAAAAAACATTGTATTAAAATATCTATATTTAGTGAATACTTTAGAACAAATAACAATTAAAAATAATTCGACACTCAAGTTCTTACTGTATTTAACCCGTTCTTATAATACACTTCCTTTATTTTTGTGATATAAATTTATATTATTATTATAACAACGGGTCAACGAGTCAGTACAGACTGAGAAAGACTGGGGTACCTGACGTCGTGTGGTCCGAAGGGACAGGAAGTGGTAGAGAACCTCGAACGAGTTTGAGTACATGTAATTGAGACACTACGGTAGGTTAGTAGAATAGGAAACAGTAGGGGGAAAGGAGGACGAAAGATAGAAAGGGTCGTAGTGTCAGAAAAGGTTACTCAGTCGAGAAGAGTAGTACACCGATTTCATAATCTCGAAGTCGAAGTCGTAGTCAGGAAGGTTACTTCTACGTCCCAACTAAAAGAAATCCTAACTGACCAAACAAGAAGAACGTCGGGTTCCCTGAAAGTTCTCAGAAGAGGTTGTGGTGTGAAGTTTTCGTAGTTAGGTATATACGGATGACCTTTTTGGTATCGAAACTGATATACCTGGAAACAGTCGTTTCATTACGGAGACGAAAAATCATACGATAGACGACGACGATTCAGCGAAGTCAGCACAGACTGAGACACACTGGGGTATCTGCCGTCGGGTGGTCCGAGGGGGTAGGGACTCTAAGAGGTCCGTTCTTGTGACCTCACCCAACGGTAAAAGAAGAGGTTTCGTACTTTCACTTTTCAGTTTCACTTCAGCGAGTCAACACAGGCTGAGAATCGCTCGGGTACCTGACGTCGGATGGTCCGAGGAGGCAGGTACCCTAAAAGGCCGTTCGCATGACCGCACCCCACGGTAACGGATAGGTCCAATATAATTTATTTTACTATACCACTTTTTGTAAAAATGATACGATCTAAAAAAAAATTCATAATATATATGTATCATAGACTTCGACACAGTATCAACTGTAAAACTCCATAGTTAAATAGAAAACATTTATGATATCAAAATAAGGACAATAAGGTTCCTCTATTGATAACTCAAAGGATTGGAGTGACCTCAAAAGTTTCTATTGAAGGACCAAAACGAAAATTTTGGTATTTGAGTGACTCTTCTAATTTGATCTCCCTTCCACTTACCTAAACTCCATTCAGGTATGAAACGCCGAGTCGACCATTTCTTAGACGGACGTTAGTCCTCTGGACCCAAGTTAGGGACCCAACCCTTCTAGGGGACCTGGGAGAGGTCATAGGACCGGACCTCTTAGGGTACCTGACATATCAAGACGATGACGACGACGATTCAGTGAAGTCAGAACAGGCTGAGACACAGTCGGGTATCTTCCGTCGGGTTGTCCGAGGGGACAGGGACCCTAAGAGGTCCCTTCTTGCGACCAACGGTAAAGGAAGAGGTTACGTACTTTCCCTTTTCACTTTCACTTCAGTAAGTCAGCACAGACTGAGAATCACTGGGGTACCTGATGTCGGATGGTCCGAGGAGGTAGGTGCCCTAAAAGGTCCGTTCTCATGACCTCACCCGACGGTAACGAAAGAGGGTGACATATCAAGTACCCCAACGTTTCTCGACCTGTGTGGACTCGCTGAAAATGAAAGTGAAAGGTACGTAATCATAAGTCTTCTACGTATGAAGATTTGGTCTTCCTTCCCTTTAGAGACCAAAATGTCTATCTCCCTAGGTTCGGAGTAGGGGACTTGTGTGAAAATCTTTTGTGGGACTAAAGACCCCTGATCAACAAATGAGGGGTCAATTGGTCTAGGGATCTTTGATTCTCTACTGTGTGAGTTTAGTCCTATTAATTCCTTTCAATTACATTTTCAATACTGAAATTGTCAACATCCGTCACTCCCCTCATTATTTCCCATCACATTCTTACCCTGGACGAGAAGTCTCGACCATATTCAAAGTCCAGGTTGTGTTGATTTGAGTTCTTCTCCCTCTATGTCTCGTTCCTCTCGGAACTCCACAGTAGAAGGAAATCTCGTCGTTATCGGGTAGATAACTTCCTGTGTTTGGTTTGTCTAGAGTGTTTCTTCATTCGTTCTCTTATCAGACGAATACAAAAGAGTGAGATTGAAGGACGACACCGAAGGGTTTTCCTGGTGACCTATTTGGATAGGTTTTGGGTCTTTCGTCTTCCCAGGTACCTATTAATAAGTTGATACAACCGGAAGATGGTTCACCAACCCGTTTCGGTCCTAAGGGTTCCTTCATCTCCTCGGATACAGAAGTTACCTGGTATATGTAAACCTATCTATTCGTATGGTCTCCACCACCAGAACCTGGTCTTTTATTATTAGGAATGGGGTTTAACATTCCTGTAAATGGTTGTAGACCCGCGGGGTCCACCGAGTCACCATTTCTTAGACGGACGGTCACTCTTCTGTACCCAAGTAAAGGACCCAACCCTTCTAGGAGACCTCTTCCTTTACCATTGGGTGAGGTCATAAAAACGGACTTCTGGGACCTACCGATGTCAAGTACCCCAACGGTTCTCAGCCTGTGTTGGATCGCTTATTTTTTGTTAATTCAATAACTAAACGGGTTACCTAACACGATTTGTAAAATTAATGGACATAAGGAGGAATGTCATAAAGCTCCATCCAGGATAACAAGAGTAAAACAACTCATACTTTGACTCGTGTCTCTCCATTAATAGAATAATATCTTGTGTACTATTTTAATATCGACAATCTCAGTTTGGAAATACCCAGATCAGATCTCGGACAAGTGAATTGTTGGTGTATATTATAAAAGATTATCAACTGAACTTTACGACTGTTTCAAGGTTAACACCTTTCCTTAATTTTGTGTTTCTATAAATTTAAATGATTTATATTATACTTAATTGTCCAACAATATTAATTATTATACATAAGATCAAAATTCAAAATACCGTTGAGACATCGCAATTCAACCTCCCCTTCGTCTTCACTACCCTAAATGATATATATGTTTCAACGTGATAACGAATTTTTTACTCTACTTCTCCTTCCTTGGTAAACCCATCTATATGAGTAACCTGTCTATTTTAACAGGTGAAACGACTTTAGACTTTCCATTTAAAATTTTTATTTGATTAAGTACTTTAATGTGTATGTGTGTGTATATTTCAGAAGTGACTTTCATTTGAAACTGAGTTCTAAAACTCTTAGACTCTCCTTAAGGTGACTTTACAATTTTTGTGTCAGGATTTTAAGTTATTAAATGTCTTTCTGGAAAACCTCTTGACGAAACAAAAGACAGTGTAAAGATGAATTATAGTTCGTGAACTCTTTAAAATAACTAGTACCTTCGTTTACAATTAATTTTCCACAGATATAGGTACCTCTATACTCACTTACGTCTCTCTCTATTCCGAACCATACCAACCCTCTTCTGTCGATAAGAAAAGAGTCATGTATTCAAATAGAACTCACGATATACCAAGTACCGAAGTTCTTTCAGGACTTCAAGATCTTAAATGATCAAACCTAAATTTATAATAAAAAAAGAATATCATTATGAACACAGATTATGTGTCCACATCTTACATAAAATGAATTCATCCTGGACGTATGCATTTTGTGTACATTTTATACTAATCATTGGTTAATAATTTTAGATATGATATATGTGTAGATTATAAGTTTCGTCTTATTAAAAAACTGTATTTTGATACTTGTTTCTTTTTAATGAGTTTCATTCTTAGTAAGAGATTTCAGTCATTACAGAGAAACACCAAATACAAATTGAACGTACGATAAAATATACGTTTCTGAAGTGAACATATGGGTGTTATATTCCTTTAGTCTTGTAAAAGTAAAACAATATTTATTGTTAGTGATTACGTCCTTGATACTAAAAATCAGTAGTCTTAATATTCACGGTACTTTTACGTCCACGAATTATTTATTTTAATCGTGAAATATCCATAAAACAATAGATGTAAAAATATAGAGTAGGGTTCTGGAACAAGTCAGACTCCGTCTATTCTGTTTACCAACGTAGAAAATCTTATTCTGACTTCTTACTCTTTACCTCTCCCGTATCCACTACTCCTTCCCCTCCCTCGACTTCTCTCTCTCTCTCCTCCTCTCCCTCTCTCGATCTCTGTCTTACTGTTCCTTTCCTTTTCTCTCCCCGTCCCCTGAAGGGACCACCAGGTCACCGATTCTGAAGCTCCGGACTCGAGGGTTTCGTTTCTTGGGTCCAAGTTACAGACCAGTCCCTTCACCTAGGGTGTACGGTGTTGATCTCTTGGGTGTACGGTATTTCTATATATAGGGTACGCGACGTTGGTTCTGGTCCGTGTCGATTTCTTTATTTTAAAAAAAATTCTCCCTGTCTGTCTCTATAACTTTATCTCCACGACTGGAAATTACTGGAAAACGAGGATAGAAGTGTAGACCATTATGGTCACATTTATTATTTAGTACACCACAGTACGGATGTAACGAAAACGAATTAATCTTCCTCGGTACCTGAATGAGGAACTTACTGTAGAGTTTAGAACTACTACAGTACATTTGAATACCGACATCTAGATATATTATTACTGAGGGAGAAAGTATCTGGGAAAAGGTCTTAAAATCCGTATCTCTCGATCGACAGATGAGATGTAAAGATAAACCTATCTTCCATTGTATTCGTATTGTGTAGTTAGTCCAGGTCCACAATCGGTGAGTCAGTTCAAACTGAGGAACACTGGGGTACCCGACATCGGGTGATCCGAGGAGACAGGTATCTTAAGAGTTCCAGTTTAGGACATTCTACCACGAGAATTTTCGTGACGTGAGTTATACGGTCGTTTAAACCTTTTAAGTCGTTACAGGTGTCCTGACCTTTTCCAGTCAAAAGTAAGGTTAGGGTTTCTTTCCGTTACGGTTTCTTACAAGTTTGGAGTCGTGTTGTCGTGAGTTGAGTGTACGATCGTTTCATTACAACTTTTAAGAGGTTCGAACCGAAGTTGTCATGTACTTGACTCTTGAAAGCTTACAAGTTCTACCTAAATCTTTTCCGTCTCCTTATTCTATAGTTCAACGGTTGTAGGAAAGATAGTATCTTATTCGTTCCCTTAAGGGATTTTAGTAGACGAAGTAACTGATGTGATTTCAGAAACTGGTACACCTAGTGTTACTTGACACCTTTTAAGAAATTCTACACCCTTATGGTATGGTGAAATGGACGGAGGTCTCTTCAGACATACGTCCAGTTCTTCGTTGTCTGAGCCTGTACCTTGTTACCTGACCAAGGTTTAACCCTTCCTCATACGGTTCCAGCATACAACGTTGGGACGAATAAATTGAATATACGTCTCATGTAGTACACTTTACGGTCCGCCCTACTTCGCGTTCGACCTTATTCTAACGACCCTCTTTATAGTTATTGAAGTCTTTATAGTTCCCCCCGTCTACTATGGGGGGAATACCGTCTTTCGCTTCTCCTTGACTTCTCGGAGAACTACTTTCACTTTCTTCTTTCTCTCACATTTTCGCTCGAATTTTGAGTTGTAAGTCATTGATTTAGTACCACAGACCAGGGTAGTGAAGTACCGTTTATCTACCCCTTTGCTACCTTTGTCGTTCGTTGAAATAAAAGAATCCTAGGTTTTAGTGACGTCTCCCACTGACGTCGGTACCTTAATTTTTTGTGAACGAAGAACCTTCTTTTCGATACTGTTTGGATCTGTCGGATAATTTTTCGTCTCTGTTATGAAACGACTGTTTCAAGGTAGATCAGTTTCGATACCAAAAAGGTCATCAGTACATACTTGGAGATGCACATAATTATTATACTACATTATTCATAGCAAGAAAAAGGTCTTGTCAATCGTCTCCTACTCCTTATCTCTACGTTCACTACCCAAAGACCCTTGAGGACACATTCGTTCATCTACAAAGTAAATAAAGTACAGAAACCCAAAAGAAAGTTGGTACGAGATTACCTAAAACGATTTTTGACGACTTGTAAAAAAGATCAATTATAATTAGTCCTTTATGAAATTCTCGAAATCTATTATCTTTGTATTAAATGATTACTAAGTAAAAATACATATATACAAAAAAAATAAGTATTACCAAATAAGTAAGTTGTGTGTGAATGTTTCATGAGTATGATGTATGACACGAACGATTAACAACTTCTAAAAAAAATTTTTTTTGTGTTTAGTAGTAGTAAATAAAAGATCCTCGAATCTCAATTCTCTTTTATTAGTTATTATAAACAAGTGATCCGTAAAACGGTCAACGAAAATTATATTGTAAAATGTTTTTTGGTTACTATCACCGTAAAAAGAAGATATAAATATCCACACTTTTACTACCCTTTACCAATCATTGAACGGTTTTAAATATTTGGTTTACTATTCAGACCGAGGTTTTGTGTAAAAATTAAGAGTAAACAACAACGACAAGTCAGTGAGTCAGTGCAGACTGAGAAACGCTGGGGTACCTGACTTCGTGCGATCCGAAGGGATACGAAGTGGTTAAGGACCTCAAACGAGTCTGAGTACAGGTAACTCAATTACAACGGTATGTTGGTAGAGCAGAAGACAATAGGGGAAGAGAAGGACGGAAATTAGAAGGGGTCGTAGTCGCAGAAAAGATTGCTCAGTCAAGAAACGTAGTCCATCGGCTTCATAACCTCGAAGTCGAAGTTGTAGTCAGGAAAGTTACTTATAAGTCCTAACTAAAGGAAATCCTAACTGACCACACTAGAGGGACGACAGGTTCCCGGAGAGTTCTCAGAAGAAGTTGTGGTGTCAAGTTTTCGTAGTTAAGAAACTACAAGTCGGAAGAAATACCAGGTTGAGAGTGTATGTCTATACGGATGACCCTTTTGGTACCGAAACTGATATACCTGGAGACAGCCGTTTCTTTACAACAGGGTTGGGTCTCTAGCTTGGGTCTAGAGAGCGTAACGTCCGTCTAAGAAATGGTGGACTCGGTGGTCCCTTCGGGATCTTGTGATATCACCCATCGACTAAGGAAGAAATGACCGGGTCCTTAGATTGGTCCCAGAGGACGTGACGTCCGTCTAAGAAATTAAGAGTAATGTTTACGATATAGTGTAGACAGGAATATCTGTATTTTTATATAATTTTAATAGACCACTTATAATATACTTAACATTCTTTCTTTTACTCGTCAATGAAATCCAAACCAAACGAGACGAATCAGTGAGTCAGTACAGACTGAGACGTTGGGATACCTGACATCGAGTGGTCCGATGACACAGATGCCCCTAAGAGGTCCGTTCTTATGACTTGACTCATCGAATAGAGAAGAGGTCGCGTTCAAAGGCTGGGTCCTTAGTTTAGTCCTAGAGGACCGAATGTCTGCCTAAGAAATGGTCGACTCTACGGTCCCTTCGGGTACCAACCATAGTATCTGTATTTTGAGACCTCTCCGTGTTTCACTATGAGTACTTTATTGTACTTTATATCAGATTAAAATGTGGACCTTATAATGACTCCGTTTTCAACGTTTATCCAACTAATAGATCACTTGGTCTCTCATTATAACTACTTTATAGTTCCACCGAAGGACTTCCTCGTCCATAAAATCTAGTCAAAATTTCTTATTTATTTTTATTAACCTATTTCTCTTCCTCCTCCGTAAGGTTTATGTCTTTTGGTGTCTTTTTTTATGTGTGTTCATTCTTTATCTTACTACACCCGTTTTCAATCGTGTGTTACTTCCACAAAAATTCTGTTTCTCTTTCCGTCTTTAACCGAACTCTTAGTCCGGTTAGTCTAATACCCCTCGGAACGCACTACATGATTCTATAAACTTGCAATAAGACATCACACTTGTCATCCCTTTTGTTTCTCACAAATCATTCTCCCTAGTACCTACCAGTCTCTCCCGGTCTTTTTACTCACAGAGAATGTTTTAATGAAAACTGGTTGAAAGGACCAAAAGAATCAGTTCAAAAGATATACAACAAATCAGTGATTCAGTACAGACTGAGATGTCGGGTACCTGAAGTCGTAAAGTCCGAGGAGACAGGAGGTGATAAAGGGAACGAGGTTAACGACAGGTAACTCAGTCATTACGAGAGATTGGTAGAGTAGGAGACGATCTCTTATATATATGATCTTGAATTTCACATACATTATATCTCTAATTTCCCAAATAATAGAGAGTCTCAGAAGATAAATATAATGTTTCCTTTCTTCTTATGATCAATATTGTCTAAAATCCTAAATTTTTAACAATGTATTTGGTGGTACATTCAAATAAAGGTCCGAATCGATTCAAATAATGAAACTAACCACAAGGAGTTTAAACCTTCGACTACTCTCAATACTTTTACGAACACAGAGTCCCTCGAACTAATTTAAGGTCCTCTGTTAGCACAAATCATTAGAATATAAAAGTTTTAAACAAATTCTCATAAGAACTACTTACTTATATTTATTTCTGGTGGTTCTTACCCGTAATAACGGAAAGAAAACGACAAACGAGTAAAAGAGATCTAGTGGAACAACAAATGTATAGAATGGGACTCTAATATACTAAACAAAATGCTGGGTAGAGACCAAAAATTCAACTGGACGTCAGAGATCGGAATGAGATTACGAATATAAACATTGAAAAGTAAAAGGACTGGAAGTTGGGGAGAACAGAGACCACACAAGACGGACGTAGAGAAGAAGGGAACGAGAGTAATTACTACTCTGTACGTCTAACAGGTAAAGTTCATAATCACACAATTTCAGAAAAGACAAACTCTTTCCAACCGGTAAGGTTAATATAGACACCGTGATGACGAAATTCTGATTGTCCGTTTATACCACACTCCCAATTACACAATTGGAATTGAAAACAAGAATAAACTTGACTTACGTCTATCTTAATTGAACATGTAGAAGAAGGATCTTTTTTCCGTTTATTTCAGATATTTTGATACCTTAAAGTTTTAACTCACGTTACATCTCTTTTACTCTGGGTCTCTCTTCTTTCCTTCAGAGACTCTACTCCTGTATTCCAGTATACCAATGAATCACCAGTAAAGAAAATAAGTAAGAAAAAAAGAGAACTCTCGTAAAATGACGTAAAGAGGACCTCAACCTTAGCGGACAGTCACATTCGACCGACTCAGAAAATTAACGACATTATATAAAAGAATAGTAGAAACTTCCTACAGTCGATACCAAGGAACCTCTACTACACCGAAAGATTTAAAAGACAGAAAATAAACAAGTTACTACAATATAAATAACGAAAGTTAGATGCTAAATATTGACTATATTTCAAAATTTAAAGATTTACTCAACTGAGTCAAATAAAAATTCTAGAATCACTAACGAAAAAGACTCCAAAAAATTTAAATAGTACCGGTTTTACCGACGGTTACAACTGATCTTTGGAAAAGATGTCAAATATACATGATTAAATAAATAGATAAAGACCAGAAGAGATATCCTATATATTACTAACCGATAGAAGAGGAACGAAAATACTAATATTAATGTGACAATAGAACCCGGTACATAACTTAAAGAATAAGTAACATGTTCTAAGAGTTGTCTCTAAGTAAAGATCCAGGATTGTATAGACTTTTAAAAGACCTTATATGGATCTTTCATAATAAAGAAAATAAAAAGAGTAGTCATATAAATTTATATCTATATTTTCATAATCCCGAAGGGTCCCCCGTGATCACACTATTTCTTAGATGGACGGTTGCGTCTTCTATGTTCTTTACACTCAGGTTAGGGACCAAGTCCCTCTAGGGGACCTCCTCCCGTACCGTTGGGTGAGGTCATAAGAACGGACCTCTTAGACTACCTGTCACCTCGGAGTGCCCGGTCAGGTACTCCAGTGTCCTCAGTCTGTACTGACTTCGTTGAATCGTGCGTACGTGAGGGTACATTCACAATTCCGCTACATCGATCATTCACTCACTTCAAGTTAGCACAGGCTGAGAAACGCTGGGGTACCTGACATCGGATAGTGCGAGGAGGTAGGTACCCTAAAAGGTCCGTTCTCATGATGTCACCCAATTACATCGATCATAACTTCACATTAACAATCCTCGACCTTGAAACTCTAGTCGCTCCGTACCCTCGTTCAGAATCGACATCTCGAACCTGTTTCATATTAAAATTTTGACACAAAAGAATAGATTTATTATGATTGTAGACAAAGTCCCCGGTCTTACTCATTTAATCCTTCAAATACCATTATGAAACAGATCTAGGACTTGAAATCATATGCTAGTCATTTACAATCGAAAATCGGAATCGAAAGACGTACAAAAATAAGGACGTTCGTATTTAATGAAAATCGATACAGGAAGTAAGTAAATAATATAAAAGGAAATTATTTTCACAATTATTCTTAAATACAATCAAAAGATCAAAGTCACTCTCCCCAAAAAAACTATAGTGGTTAAATCTTGAGGTCCCTTTCCATTGTAATACACAAGTTTCCATTATAATATACTTGTGTTGTTTAACGTATCAAAAGGGAGGGATGTAATTACAACGGGTCCTAATGTTTTCACAAACCACTAGTCTCTAGACACCTTCGTTACCTCGGTCCCCTTGAAAGTGGACCTCTGATCCAGTTCTATTCGTAGTAGTTGAACAAGTATTAGGAGACCAGTATCGAACTAAATTTTAGGAATGTAGATTCCAGCATCGGAAAAACTTTCCAAGACACTCTGAATCTTTACCGTAAAAAAAGGAATGTTCTTTATACTTATTTATCGTTCAATAAGTTCAATGAACTATTTATGTGAAGATTCAATTTTTTTTCAAACTTAAGTCGAAATGTATTGTCTTTAAGTCTGAAACATAGTAAAAGAAAAGGAAACATTTTTTTTAAAAAAAGTCGTTTACCTACCTTCGACCTTTTAGAACTCCTCATTTTAAGTACCGTAAAATGTAAAAATAGATTGTCGTATGAAATGTATAGAAAAGAGTCGAAATTACTCTTACGAAATATATTATCTTCGTCTACTTTGAACCCCAAATTAAAGTATAGTATCCTTCTGATGTTTTTCTCAAAGACGACCGTTTATTTTCCTCTTACCCCGTACGAAATTAAGAATTCTGATCAGTGTGATGACCGTGTTCCGTTTCCACATATTGAAGGAGACTCTTAAACTTTAATGATCTACTTATACAGAAACACACATACTCATATCCACTCCAGAGAACTGAGGTAATTAAGGTTGAACACCATTCTTTGCACACTAATAAAAAAGGTATGCAAAAGGACGGTGTGTGTGAGGATTCCAAGGACTCTTAGACACAGTCCTTTTAATACAAAAGAGGACATTTGGGAGACTATCTAAAAGGCTTATATACTATGTTCCTTTTTCTTCTTAAGTCCGTGAAAAATGGTTAGGGGTTATAAGACTTCACACTTTTCTTTAGACAACAAGGGTAATTATAGTGGATCCACGAAATTCCTGTTTTACAGTAAACTAACACAGAGACGGAAAGATCGTAGAGAGTTTAAGTCTCAGAACGACCAATGTACTTTAGTGTAAACATAAGTGTATCAGCACTCTAAAGTCTTAAGTAGTATTGGTGACACTAAATTGACGGTCACTAGGGACCTTGAGGTCTCCCGTGTTAAGTATAACGTACTGGTACTTAGGTATGGTACTTTACGATAACACCTAACGGATAAGAGAACGACTGACGATTCCTCATTTTACTAAAAACTGTACGGAAAAATTTCGTACATGTCCTTGACCTTGTATTTTGATGTATTAACTCAGTGGAACGAATTAAAGTGAAACACTTAATAACCAAAGGACTCTTCATCAAATTGTCGACTTGTCTCTTTTTATTAAGAGTTTAAATTTCACAGAGAAACCCGTAAGGAAAAACTACATTACTAAGACGATCTCATATACTGTTTTAGTAGTCATTTGTGTCGTAACTAAAATCTTCCGTGTGACAGTAGTGTGTCTTATGTAGTGAGGTTTCATTCTTCTAAAGTTGTACAAACTACACAATAGAACTCATAAACACAGAAAGATAACTGAATGATATCTTGTTTCTATATTATTTAATATAAAAGATTGAAAAGTTACATACACACACAAGAAGTGACGGTAACTAAACATATATCTAGTACTAAGAAGGTTCTTTTGTGGAGACAGTTCAAGGATAAAAAAGGATCTACTCAAGAACAACTTTTGGACTACGCACTTCACTTATTTCAGACTTAGAACACAATTCTCCCCTATGTCCAAAATTAAAACATGTGTAAAGGTCAAAAAAATATAAAACATCTATAAAGACAGATATTTTTGTGTTCACCAACTTGTACAATTGGGGAAGTCTTTATTATATATTAAAGATCGTTTTTACTCTTACCAATGTAAACAAAGAGTTTAAATTGTTTCGGATACAACTAGAATTCTTTTTTACTAGATATAGATTATCCTTCCATTTTCCCTTCGAAAGAGAATAAATGTATCGAAGATTTACTTAATAGTGTGACTATTATATACGTTTGACCTCGAACTTATTGTTATATGTAATACTTTTAAAGAGTCATCTTAAATCCTTTATAAAATCTTTTATAATTAATAGGGTACTTTCGATGAGCTAGTTGTTCACTTCATTAAATAGATTTTCGTCATTTTCCAAAAATTTCATAAAATGAAATTTTTATGTGTTCTACATTAAGAAGTACGATATGACAACCTAAGTATACAATATTCTTTGAAAAGACGGAGTATTAGTTCTAACACATTGTATACTCCTGTCACGACATACCAATCTGAAATGTTTACTAAAGTCCTCAAACACGGACGGTAACGGAAAGAGTTACTGGTAGACTTATTGAGTCTTTTCTCTATTCTTTTCAATTAATATACTCACTGAGAAGTCACTTGTCTGTTTGATTTGGATCCAGAGAATCTCCAGTAAGAAATTTTTTTTTCCCGTAACAGGAGACGTTGCAAAAACCCAGTAATTACTACATTTTCTACAAAGAACTTTTGTCTCGAATTATTAAACGTTACCACTAAATTTTTAGATTAACCTAAGAATAGTTGATTAAGAGTGATTCGATTACATTACCGATTAATGACAATAACCACTGTAAATCTGTGCAACTTCAGATTAAAACGGAAATTTAATCTGTTACATTCCGATATAAATGTCTTCGACTCAATAAATTGTGAATCCCATGTAGAGACTATCCTAATGTATCTGTCGTGGGTAATTTAATAATCTCAATCGGACACTAAACGTCAACCTATGGTTTAAACATGTCTTCGTATTAGTACTATGAAAATTAGTATTATCATTATACTAATGAAAATTAGTATAATTTTCATCAACTTTTCGTTTAACGTTGGTCATTCATTGACTTTTCGTTTAACGTTGGTGATTACGTAACGTGTCTTTGTATTTTAACAATCAAGAAAAAAATTCTAATGTGCAACTCTCTTTCCCGTAAAATTTAATATCAGACTTCACCGACAATTAATATTTTAAGATAAATAGAAAGAATTATTCGTATTTGTAAGTATAAGATAATACTGGTGACTCAGAAACTAGAGTGGAGGAAAGTCCCTTCGGTGGGGAGTCCCACTATAATGGACTTAATGTCTCTCCAGGATAAAAAGGAACTAGAATATGAGTTCAGTTGTTTATAAAATCAGTCCTCTTTTCTCAGTACCCGTTTCGTCAATCCCTTTTCAGGTATGTCTGTGTCTGGGTCGTGTCAGTTTTTATTTTATTTATTTATTTTAATTTTTACTTATTTATTTTTAGGAATTTTTTAGGAAGTGTTTTAAGAGCTGGACTATCTCAAATATTACTATATCTCCTCTGAGTTCTTTATTTAAGTTTGTCTTGTGATGTACCATTCATAACGTTTATTATTATGTATTTCTCCGGTTACTTACAACGTTCTAATTTTAACATTAAAATACATCCCATATGTCCCCCTTTAGATGACTTTTTCATCGTAAACTCATTTCTAGTCTCCCTTCATTTCTCCACCCACCTTCTTGTCAATCCGACTGTCTTCTCGTCACGTTCCCTGGAGACTACCGAGTTAATTTCCTTTATTATTCTTGGCGATATACATACCCGCACTCGTCATTAGGTCCACTCTCTGACAACTGTAACAAGTATCGTCGTCGTCCCTTCCACCATTTTTCCTCACCCCAAGACTTACGTAAAATTTCCATCTCTCTTGGTCCTTCTAGTGACTCTTTATTCTACACCTTGATGTTCCTTTTTCTTACGTTTTTATTCAAGTTCTTAAAACTAGACTACTACACCTGCTTACCTCAACGGTGGTCGATTCCACTCTACTAACACTCTCTCTCCGACAACCTCACTTTCGTACCTGGTCCTCTATCTTGGGTCAAGTTACACAATAGACGACTTCTTCCCTTGCCGATGGGTGACGTCATAACAACCCGAAGGGACCCCCGAGTCTGACATTTCTTAGACGGACGTTACGTCCTCTGGACCCAAACTAGGGAACCAGTCCTTCTATGGGACCTTTTCCCTTACCGAAGGGTGAGGTCATAACAACGGACCTTTTAAGGTACCTGTTTCCTTGGATCACCCGATGTCGGGTACCCTAGTGCTTTCACAGTCTGTACAAGTCAAGTCAACGGGTCAGAACAGGTTGAGAAACATTGGGGTACCTGACGTTGTACGGTCCGGAGGGACAGGTAGTGGTTTAGGACCTCAAATAAGTTTGAGTGCAGGTAACTCAACCACTACGGTAGGTTGGTAGAGTAGGAGACAACAACGGAAGAGGAGGGTGGAAACTAGAAAGGGTCGTAGTTCCAGAAAAGTTTACTCAGTCAAGGAGTGTAGTCCACCGGTTTCATAACCTCAAAGTCGTAGTTGTAGTCAGGAAGGTTACTTGTAAGTCTTGACTAAAGGAAATCCTACCTGACCAACCTAGAGGAACATCAAGTTCCCTGAGAGTTCTCAGAAGAGGTTATGGTGTCAAGTTTTCGTAGTTAAGAAACCACGAGTCAAAAGAAATGTCAGGTTGAGAGTGTAGGTATGTACTGATTACCTTTTATATACATACGTATACCGATTAAGTGAAGTAACATGTCGTCTTTGATTGTGTTTTAACATTTCGTTAATATAAGGTTAAAAAATTTTACTCTCCTTTTCCCCTTTTTTCTGATGAGTAAATAGTACGATATTGACAAAACCAATAAGAACGTTTACACATAAAAGTTCGTGTAAATTTGTTGTTTTTAATACTTCTTTTGTGTATTACTAAAAGAATAACCTACGTTGACACTTTGAGAAGACTTTTATTGTATATAAACTTTCATTTGATATGTTTGTCTGCAAAAATTAAAACACATGAATCATTGAAATGTTCAGTATCTGCTAAGACATTTTTACAACTTATCAATGTAAATGACTTAAGGATAATATATAGTTCACAAAATATAACTAATGGTGGTTGGGAGTGGTACCAAGACATTATACCATTATGGGGAGACATTATATAGTGTGTACTTCAAATTAATAGAGGGATTCACTTATGTTTATCTATTTATAACCTGTACTTCTTGTTTTAGTAAATGTCTATAATACAAATGGATGTGTCTTTTTAGGATCTTTAGTTGACTTTTTTGTAATCTTGATTATATTGACAAGTCATATAAACGGTATTCATTATATTTACTTGTAGTAGTTATCCAAAAGTAAAGGTTTCCTTCCCTTTTAGTAGAAGTGTTATTATGTTTTTTGTTATCTGAATAGTCATTATTGAAATTACTTTTACTACTTTCTGAGAATGTATATTTAGATATTTACAATGACTGATTTGTCATCTAGACTTATTTACCTTGTAATTTGAAAATTTCTGTTTTGACGTTCGTGTGGTCAATAAGAGAATAAGTAAATATGTAAATTACATTAACTTTAGTTTTAGTACTAAACGACCCAACCATCAGACCCCTCTCTTTTTTCTTAGGTCTTTTTCTAAATACATATATACTGTTTGTGGGCTATTTCCATGGTCAAGTTTAGTGACCTTTTACCACCTAAAACGTTATTTAACACAATCTTTTCGACCTGTAACGGCCCCAGGTCGGGGCCACCTAGGTCCCTTAAGCTTCCCACCTGCCGCAACCGCACCTTTCTGAACAAACAAATAATTACATTCTAATCTAATTCTTTGATATCACATCATTCTTCTAATTCACCTCCTTCTCCCGACTTATCGAACCAAATGCGCCTTCCGGTTATTTTAAGGTCTGTTCCTTAAACGTGGTAGATGCAACCCGGTGGCCGCGGGCGAACTTATAGATT